>JAZKJV010010491.1:0-363569 GCA_037367405.1 Ottelia alismoides | reverse complement strand
TAGTCACCGCCTTGGCTGTGGCCAAGAACGGACGACCAAGGATGATGGGGGTATCGGCCACTGAATCATGGATCTCCATGTCCAACACTACGAAGTCCACGGGGAATTTCAGGCCCTAAATCGTGACGATAACGTCTCGCAACAACCCCTTCGGCCTCTTGACAGATCGATTAGCAAACTGAAGGACTGTCCTGCTCTGTCTAAGAGTGCCCAACTCGAAGCGGTCGAGAAGGGCTTCCGGAAGGAGGTTGATCGACGATCCGCTATCCAATAGAGTCCGATCGAACCTCTGCTCACTAATCTGGCATCTGACATACGAGGCCCCTGAATCTGGCCTCTTGGCCGGCAGACGGTTCTGGATCGTGAAGCACGTGGCTTTCGTCAGCACATGAATATCTGAAGTGTGGTTCCTCCTCCTCCTCCTGACTGTGGTCCTGTCTCTCAAAGATCGCTGAAGAAGGGGGATGTGCTGCAAAGCCTCCTGGAGGGTCAGCTGGATGTGAAATCTGTCGATCATGCTCTGGCTGAATTCCTCCTGCTCTCTCTTTTTTGGGTCTTTTTCTTTTTTCTTCCCCTTCCCCATCTAAAGGGCTCTAGGGAAGGGGATCACAGGGTCCTTTGCAGATGAAGGACTAGGAAAAGGCCTAGACGGCTCGACGGCCGGATCCGCACATACATCAAGCACCATAGTGGGACCAGAAGAAACTAAACCTTTTCCTTTATTCAAAATAGTGTTCTGAGATACATCAACCGAAGGAAAAACAACATCTCTATCAAAACGAACACCGGTGGCCTCAGTACCACCACGGGTTGGCTCTGCTACTGGACGTCTCGCGGCCTCAGTACCGCGGGCTGGCTCGGCTACTCTGGTGGCATCAGCACCACCTCCTCAAACTGGTGAAGCGACGGCCTCAGTACCGCCGGTGGAATCAGCATCCTTGGTGGCATCAGTACCACCGTCATCAGGTGCGGCCTCAGTACCGCTCTCCTCCTCCTCCTCATCTGACGCCCTGGGTGGATCCTCGAGTCGTCGCTCAGATGAGGCGCCGCCTGCTGGTGCTCTACCGCTCCTAAGTGTAACAAAATCATCAAACAGATCTGAAGACATATCATCAAATGGATCACTAGGAGTGGCGTGCTCAGTGTGAACTACCTGCTCAGACTTCCTCTTGAGGCTATTTGGATTTGGCTCTATCTGTGCAGGAATGGCGGCCTTCCCTCTCACAAGGTCCCGCATCTCCTGGCGGAACTCGTCCATCTCCCGTCTGAAGGTAGCCTGCTGGTCCGTGAGGAGGCGGGCTATGTCATCCAAGGCGGGGCTCTCATGGGAGCCCGACGGGTAGCCTCTCTGGTGTTGAGGCTGCTGGAACTGGTGCTGCTGGTAAGATGGGTAGGAGGAAGGATGCTGCTGCTGGTGTGGTGGGTGAGCCTGCTGCTCACGTCTCCAAGACTGTCCCTGCTGCTGATAGGGACGAGGAACGAAGGACGACTGCTGATATGGCTGGTGGGCTGGGGGCTGCTGCTGCGGCTGGTGATCTCTCTGTTGGCCATACTGCCCTCCCTGACCGGATGACTGCTGCTGAGGCTGGGTACCTCCACTCCCCCACCTGAATCCGGGATGGTCTCGTCGGATCCCAGGCTGGGGGCGGTCATACCAAATCCCGTTGACATCCATCAACGGCTCTGCATTGTAGGGGGCTGGCGGGAGTACTGCCAGAGGCTGATCCGGTTGGTATACCATCATTTGCATGTCTGGAGATGGTGGGGACTGGTAAGAGGGCTGCTGCTGCTGGTACGGCTCCGCCTGTATAAGGTGAACCTGTCTAGGCTGCTGAAAGGTGCTGGAGCGCTGGGACGAGCTGCTGCTGACGCCGGTGTCGCCTCGCGACTGAAGACGGGGCTGTGAAGCCGTCTGTGCCTCCTGGAGACACATGAGCTGGGTCTTCATGTCGCTCAGAGTCTGTGCCATCTGTTCCATCTGCGTGATGCTCTGGCACTGCTTCTTCTCGATCAGCTCCATCCGGTCCAACTTCTCGCCGATGATGCCCATATCCGCAGCGGACGACTCTACCTGTGCTGCTGCAAATGCGGATGAACTGGATGGACCGACATCGACCCTTGCTATCCGCTGGTACTGCACGGGTCCTGGCTGCTGTTGGGGTCTCCCCTATGTGTACAACCGGGTCTGGGACATCACCATATAATTCCCGACCATCTCCTCGTAGATGGCCCAGACCTGGTCGTGGTCCTTGGCGAAGTAGGACAAGCCGCAAGAAGCATTCACCAGGCCCTGGAGCTCTGGTGTCAACCCGCTAAAGAAGCTCTGAACAAGGTTCGACTTCGAGATGTCGTGGTGCGGGCATCGGTCTGTGAGCTCTCGGAACCTCTCCCATGCCTCGTGGAATTGCTCATTGGGGAGCATGGAGAAGTTGCTGATCAGGGCCCTCGCTGCATTCGTCCGCCCGAGTGGATAGTACTTGTTCAAGTACTCGGTGCGGAGCTGCTCCCAGGTGTAGACAAACTTCCCTAAATGCTTCAGCCAGGTGGCTGCTCTGTCAGCTAAGGAGAAGGGGAAGGCGATCATCCTGATCGTGTCCTGGTCCACCTGACGGTCGTGGACAGTGCTGCATATCATCAAGAACTCCTGGAGGTGGAGATGGGGCTCCTCTGTCGCGAGTCCGTGGAAGCGGGGGAGTAGCTGCAAAGTGTTCGGGGGGAACTTGAAGTCCCCCACGATCGCTGGAAGTACTACCCAGTGGTGCATCAGCGTCGATCCAGGGTTGTGTAACTCCCGCATCGGTCTCAGCGGTCCTCCGGCCGCGGCTGCCGTTGCTGCGGCAGCTGCTGCTGCGGCTGCTGCATCCGCATCATCTGGGATCCTCGGTCCCTCTCTCCTCTGCTCTCGCTCTGCTCTCATCTGCTCCATCTCTCTCCTCATGTCGATCATGAATGCTCCCTGATCCCTCAGCTGCTGCTGGACGGTCTCTAACGAGGCGATCAGGGTGGAGTTGATCGCTCCCTGATCCAATACGAAGTGCTCAGGCTGACGGGAGCGATCCTCAGAACTGCCGGCCATGACGTCTGCAAAATCAAACGAGCCCAACTCAGGTGCTGTCAAATCTGCTAATCTCTCCTCGGGCTCATGTCGCTCAGGTCCGAAAGAAAGGGGATCGAGGGGGAACAGGGCAGAGTCGTACTCGGGCTCGGAGAGCTGGTCTTGGCTCTCGCGGGCCAACCTAGATGATCGGGTAGACGTGCCCGAAAGCGGTGCAGCCAGAGGCTGCCTAAGAGAGCGTCTACCCATCATCTTGATCTAGCGAGTAGTGCGGATGAGATCTGGAGAAACTATGATCATAATGCAAACCCCTGGTTCACCAACGCAACGCGAGCTGAAGACCGTGAAAGTTCGGTCAAATTATCTTGTCAATTTTTATTAGGTGAACACACAAGATATCAGAGCGCTTACGTGATCTGTTAGGATACCCGATGCTACCCCAACCGACTGGCCCGCACGGAAGAGTCGGTAATCAGTCGGGAATAACACCGGAGGGCTCTACCTAGGGTGCGGGTCACTCTCTCGCGCAATCAAACCATACAATGAGGGGGTTGCTCTCCCCAAGACAAATTTGTATGGTGAGTGTCTTTTAGGGTCAATAGTTTTATCCAGTCCCAATTTTATGATTTTTCTTTTTAATATTTTTCAAATAGAAAACAAATGCCTAACGAATTTTTCGGTTCTCCTGGTTATTTAGTCCAAAACAGGGGGGAGAAGTCGAAAAAGCCGATGGCGATGAAATCAATGATGCATGCTGAGTCAGAAATGCGTACCTTGCCTCCAGCACTCTACATGCAAGTGATCCGCGCAGAATTTAAAGACAGAAAAGTAAACTACCCTAAATGATGCAACGGGAAAAACCGAGTCCTAGATCAGCAATTTCTACTCGCAGAACCGTCTAATCGGTCACCGACCTCCAAGCCAAAGGGTCCGGTCTTGGCCCACCCCTCCTCTTCCCGACAAATCGGGGGTAGGAGAAAGCGCTTTACAGGGTGAGCTGCGGCATGTAGGCTACGAAGGAGATGAGTCGATTATTTTTATTAATTGATTATTAGTGAGTCCAATTAGCGCACTATAGGAACATGCAAATAATTAAGTGTGGGGACCCTACTAATTACGGCACAAGCAAGAGAAAATCCTAAGTCTAGGGGCTCGATGAAAAACCGCGTAAACACCGGAAAAGGCAGAAAAAAAGAAAAGAAAACAAAACCGCGTAAAAAGCTGCGAAAAAGCCTAAGGGTCCCCCGAGCACACCGGTGCTCGGCGAAACAGACCCACTAAGTCCAAGAGTCCACAAGTGTCCGGTCTGAGAGTTCCTGTATTATTACAATAATAATCAAATAAAAGTAAAAAGTCTATCTAATCCTCTCCCACTCCACTCTCTCTCTCTTGCTCTCTCCTGCGGCTCCGTACAGAAGGGAGCCGCCTCCAAGTTCCTCGGTTGCACCGGCTTCTCGAAATCGACCGCCTCGGTCCTCGGGCCCTCGCAAGAAAAAGAGATGAGTGGTCAGACCAATAAAAATAATCAAATAATAAGAAGAAAAATAAATGAAAGAAAATGAGGGTATAGATGCAAAAATATAAAATAAAATAAACACTCAAAATAAAACAAAAACAAAAATAAAAGAAAAATAAAATAAAATAAAACAAAAATAAAATGGAAACAAAAGCCGCGAAAAAGCCGCGAGCTCTGAAAGAGCCGCGAAAAGCCGCGAAAACAAAAATGAAAATAAAATAAAAAAAACTACTAAGTCGTGCTCCCCGGCAACGGCGCCATTCTGATGGCACGAAAATCCGAGAGACCAAGGTAATCAGGTGTATCTAAGATGGTCGTTGCGACCTCGGTCACTCAGATGTGCCTATCAAGAAGAATGAACCACTAATAGAGATAAAACAGATAAAACACAAAATAGCGGTCCTGCTATTGGATTAACCTGGTATAGCGACCGGGGTCGAACTCAAGGAGCACGGGTTGGCCTCTCGGCCTACGAAGTAGTAAAAAGGAATAAAATAAAAGAACAAAATATTTTTAGTGGTTTTTAATTTATTTTATATTTTTTTGGATTTTTTAATGTATTAAGAAAATAAGAAAGGTAAACAAACACACACTTCAACAAATTATTAAATACACTAAAAATCAATCAAAAATTCCAATAAAAATATTTTTATGTGTTTTATTTTTAGTGTTTTTGATGAATTTTTGAGAATTTTCTGATGTTTATTTAATTTTCTAAAAATCAAACAGTGACTGAAATAAAAGGTACTGTCCAGCCGAGCCAAAAAGGCCTAGATAAAATATCTAAGGGCCCCAAAATGGCTGGGAGGTAATTTTCCTGTAAAGAGAATAAATCAAGGAAAATTTAGGAGCCTATTTTATTATTTTTGGATTTTTGGTGTATTTACTAGAATTTTTATAAGATTTTATGTGTTTTTCTATTTTTAGTGGTTTTAAGTAATGAAAAATAGCCAAAATTGGCTAGAAAATCAAACACAACAAAATAGACAGTAAACAATTTTTTTGTAATTTTTAGACACTATTTAATATTTTTTTGTGATTTTTAAAGTTAGACAGTGGCAAAAGTAAAGGTTTTTGATTTTTTAAAAAATATCAAATGAAAACAAAAATGTCCTAAAAAATCCTCGAAAATTTTACACCATGGCAGGAGCCATGTGTCCAATTTTCGTTGGATTTGGAGGTGATTTGCTATTTTATCCAAAAATAAAGAGAGGGCACAATGCACAGGGACCAAAGTGCAAATACCCGCGAGCCTGGGGGGTCTGGTGCAATTAACCCAGCAAAACACGCGCCACGCACGTGCCTGGGGCACTCAGGGACCCAAATGCAAAGAAAATAAGTCCCGAGGACTTATTGGTAACATGTACCAAAAGTCCAAGGGCTTATCTGCAAAATACCCATAAATATCACGCACATGTCGAAATAAACCACGCACAGGGGTATAAGTGCAAATAAGTAAAAACTTTCATTCAACTAATAACAACCAGAACTATCAGGGCATAAGATGCAAATATCCCAATAAACCACGTGACGAAGCACGTGTCAAACCATGTACAGGGGTATATCAGCAAATAACAACAAGCGCACGGGTCTCTATGCAAAAATACCAAAACTTAAACCACTTCGCTAAATATTTACAAGACTAAAAGCGAAACAAAATAACTAAGAGGGCCTAATGGTAAATTACCCTTTATTACTCGGAGCGGCTGGATGGAGGGTGATGACACCAAAAATACCTCAAGACCCGGGTGAAGGTAATGAAGCAAGGGTCGTTGCGACCCGGATCTCAGAGGATAGGTGTATCAAGAAAAATAACCACTCAGAACAGATCAAATCAATCAAAACAAAGAAGAGTGGTCTAGCTATAAGATTAACCTGGTATAGCTCCCAGGGTCGAACACAAGGAGCACGGATTGGCCTAGGGCCTACGAAGTAGTAAAAATAAGATAAAATAAAAGAAAAGTGTTTTTTAGTGGTTTTTAATAATTTTTATATTTTTTTGGATTTTTAAAAGGTGAAGAAAATAAAAGAAAGCAAAATCAAGCCAACTTCCACAATTTATTTAACACACCAAAAAGCAAGCAAAAATTCAAGAAAAATTGTTTTTATGTTTTTTAGGTTTTTAAGTGTTTTTGATGAATTTTTGATATTTTTCTAATGGGTAAATTATTTTCTAAAAATCAAACAGTGCTAAAAAGCCTAGGTACTGTCCAGCAAGGCCTAAAACTCAAAAATAAAATATTTAAGAGTCTCAACAGGCCTTGGAGGTAATTTTCCTGTAATCTAGAAAGGATAAGGAAAATTTAGGCACCCTAATTATTGTTTTTGGATTTTTAGATTAATTTTTATAATTTTTATGGGTTTTTAAGGTTTTTTCAATTTTTAGAGTTTTTAGGCAATGAAAAATAGCCAAAATTGGCTAGAAAATCAAACAACACACAAGAAACAGTAACTAAAATTTTTAGAATTTTTGGAGGTGTTTTTATATTTTTTTGGTATTTTTAAACCTAGACAGTAGCTAAAAAGGAGGTTTTTGAATTTTTAAAAATACTAAATAAAATAAAAAATGTCCTCAAAAATCCGTAAAATTCCTACACCATGGCAGGAGCCATGTGTCAAAATCTCATTGGATTTGGAGGTGATTTGATATTTATTCAAAAATAAAGAAAACCAACAGTGCACAGGGACCTTTCTGCAATTAAAGCAAAGTTCTGGACCCCTGGGACAACAACCCTGGAAAGTATAGGACTAAGAGTGCAAATTACCCTCCAGGCCACGCACGATGCGCGTGACTCAGGCCTGGAGGGACCTGATTGCAAATCCTATTTTTTAAAAAATAGAAAACGTAACAGGGCAAAAATGCAGGGCCAGATATGCAAAAACACCAAATAATCACGTGTCGATGCACGTGTCCACAACAGGCAGGGGCATCAATGCAAATCTCATAAAAGTTAAGGTCCTAAGTGCAATTTTTACAAAAATAAAAGAACTACACTAAATATTTACAGGATTAAAAACTAAATGCGGAAAGTAAAGGGGCCTAAGACAAATTACCCCTTTTATTAATGTCGACGCCCGGATGAATGGCGCGTGGCAGATCTGACGATGGAGATCAACGACGCCTTTGAACTTGCGAACGTTGGGCTGATCGACGTCTGAGGGCGCTCCACGTGGCAGATCTGACGGCTAAGGGTGGCTGGAGATGAAACCCTCGTGTATCTGACGGACGAGAGGAAGGCACGTGGCGAATCTGACGGACGCGAGTAGCTGGCGCTTCTCTCTCTCCGCGCGGACGGTCAAGATCGACCCTCGAGATGATCGGACGGTCACGCCTCGCCTAGGATGGATGGCTCAGATGATAACTGGGGCGATGAGGGCGATCCGACGGTCGGCGAGGACGCTGGAAGAACTGGTCGCCGGCGACTTTCGCCGGCCCTCCGTGTGCGCGATGGTCCTCGTCTACTGCCTCTGAGGTGCTGGGGAGCTTCGCCGTGAAGCCCTGCACCCGCTGCTCTGCTCCGATGGAGGCGAGGAGCTCCGGAGAGCTCCGGCGACGTCCAAGAGCTGGAGCTGCTGCGCCCAGAAGTTCCGACCTCCAGATGAGGTCGATTGGCCCTGAAACCTGCACAGTAATAAAGCTGGGTCGAGGGCAAAGTGCCTCGACCCGTCAGAGCGGGCGGAAGATGGCTGGTGGTGCGAGGCGATGGCTCTCCGGCGAGCGGCGGAGGGGTGAGAGTCGAGACCTTGCTCCTGGGCGAGACAAGGGGTGTGAAGGGGCGGAGCAGGTGGAGAGAAGGCTAGCGGAGGTGATGGCGGTGTCGGATGATAAAGGGAGTGGACGGAGACGGCTGGTGGAGGTGGCGGAGCTACGCTACTGCGAATCTAAAAACCTAAAGCTACGCTACTCTAATGGCTAAGGAAGGTACCTGATGGGCGCATTCGACTGGGCTGGAGCCAAGGAGGCTCCCGGTCGTTGCCTCAAGGGGTCGTCGCGCTCCCCGAGGCTCAGGCGCGCACGCGGCGGCGCACGGCGGAGTCAACCACCGGATCAGTGATTTCCGGCTGCCCAGGCCTCGCTTCCACTCCAAATCACTCGCCTGTCACTCGGGTGGTCTGGAGGAGCTCACAGGCGCCGAGGGGAAGATCAAAGATGGCGTGAATAGGTCGCCGGTGACGACATTAAATATGGCGCCAGGTCCGAGAAGATGGTGATCGGGCGAGGTGCTCGGGCTTCGGATCTGGTAAACCCACCCCGGGCGAGGGTCCTGGATGATCGGGTATCAATCGGGGCCCGGGGTTAAGGAAGAAGGCGGTCGGGTTATCCGTGAAGAAAGTGGAGAAAACGGGTCGGGCGAGGGGGACCCGGCTCTGGTGGTCCTGGGGGGAGAGTTGACCGGGGGTCAACAATCCCCCGTGGACCAATCAGAGCCCGCCAAGGCTTATATCTTTATTTGATTTTTTTTGGGGCCTTAAATGGCCGAATTTTCAAAAACTCAAAACATGAAAAATATTTGTTTTAATTTTTTCTATTTTTTGTGATTTTTAATTAATTTTTGGAAATAAAAATAAGGTATTTACATAGTAGCTATACATAGGTATATATACCATATATTGATTTTTGATTTTTGATTTTTAATTATTTATTTTTATACCTTTTTATTCCTATTTTATATTTTATTTATTTATAGGATAAAAGGAGGAATAAAAGGCTATTTTTATTCTATTTTTATTATTTATATACATAGGTTAAATAATTATTTATGTATATTTATGTACATGGTATATATACAATATGTTTTTGTGTTTTTAATTTTGTAATTTTTATTTGATTTTTGTTTTGTTTCTTTTTATTTATTTTATGTACAATATATACCATAGAATATCTACAAAAAGTTTTAAAAATAAATACCTTTATTTACAAGGTGAAATAGATAAGGAAGGTGGTATATGTACATGGTGAAAGGTTCTTTTTGGATTTTTGATTTTTAAGATTTTTATCTTGTTTTTAATAGTTCTAAATATGTACAAATATTTACAACATATTTTTGGATGAGGAAAATATTTAATTTATTTATTTACAAATATATACAGGTGTGAGCCCCTATCTCCCTCTACTTGGCTTTTATGCGGTCAGGCCCATGCTGAGCCCTCCCTTGGGTTAGGTTGCTCAATATTTATATTAAATATTTCCCTCTTTTTCTTTTTCATCTTTATTCTTTTATTTTTGCACAAAAACATGCTAATTATCTAATTTTACAAACATGCATGCTTTTGCTAATTTGTCCTATTTACACATATCTACATGCATTTGCATAGGTTTTTGTAGCTAAAATATAAGAATAAAGAGTGATGAATGGGTATTCATCACCCCCCTATACTATACTTTGCTAGTCCCTTAGCAAACACTTATTTGAAAAAGAAGTGAAAAAGAAAGAAAAAGAAAAAGAAAAAGAGAATGTACATGGATCAAGGTTGATTATTAAACTTGCCTTCATTAAATTGAGGTATGGAGCTTAATCAGATCTTTGGATTATTGATGTGTCGGAACCTTATTTAGACTTAAGCTTAAAACCTGACAGCCTCTAAGTTCCACTATTCTATAACCAAGACTCCTCAATGCTCCAGATCAGAACAAGTCATCAACCACAAACCCTGAAGACCATGAATCTTTTCTTGTCCTGTGAAAGTGAGGTCTAAGCTCTCCACCTCAGAAATGGCAACTTGACAACCCTCCCCAACAAGGTAACTCTATGACCTCAATCTGGCCACTCTTTCCTCGAGGAGCGGGGTATTCCCTTCTAAGTTCAAGTACAACCGGCTCAAGAAGAGGGGGAAGAAGAGAATGGGTCAAGGCCAGTGTAGCCAAGTACCCTTGGGAGCTTGACCAGTGTAGCCAAGTCTCCCTGCTGCAAGCTACAACAGGTGGATCATGAAACCAAGCTTTGCTTATTGCACTTATATACATACTCCGGTGGGATTATCATTTTCTCTCAGACCCACCACTTTTTTTGGAGTTCTTTTCTTTTTGCATTTTTTTTCTAGTGCATCTATACAACATGTACATGTGCAGCATATATACAAGGAGTTTTTCCTCTTGAGCCAGTAGACTATCCCTCTTTTGAAGCTTTATTGCAACCCACAACTCCCGTCGTTAGACTTCATGGCAAAGACGCACTACCTTCACTAAATGAAGAAGAGAGGTTCCGCCTAGAAGTACTACCCTCATATGCCACCCCAAGTCAAGGAAGACTGCCTCCTCACCACCTCATCCGTGGAGAGCTCGGTGCATAGTGCGGTTGTCCAAGTAAAGCCATAATCTATATGAGTCATGTGTTGTTGTTAAGTGCTCTACTTAGTCTCATTGAGATGACATGTGATCATATCCTAGTGGACTCAAAGAATTAAGTCACCGTGGACCTGAAAAGCCTTAAACCTAAGCCCTATAAGGTTCCTCTTAGAATTAGGTGGATTAAGATCTTAATCAAGCTCCATTTCTCAATTTGATTCCAGGCTTAGTTTAAATGTCAACTATCATCCAGAAAAGCTATATACATATGTACAAAAAGATGCATATTTACACAAATTTTACAATCATGCAAAATTTTTGAAAAATGTTTTGAAATCATGAATGATGATGCATGAAGTGCAAGTTTTGTAAAAAGATATTTACACACATTTACACAAGATTTTTGCAAACTTTTGATTTTTCAAAACATTTTGGAAAAATTTTGTACTATATACATAATTTTGATACAAAAATATTTACACAAGCTTTACACACAAGATTTTTGAAATCATTTTTACAAAAATAATTTGTACACTAGCTATGTATGTGCAAATAAAAGAAGATTATGTACATGAAAATTTTTTTTTTAATTTTTGTGGTTTTTAGCCATTTTTATTTATTAACACACTCACACAAAGTATGAGTTATGGCTAAAGTATATATGAAATATATACACACCCCCCTATACTTAGCTCGAACGATGTCCTCGGAGTCAAGAGCGATGAAGAAGACATAACTCGTGCTATGTATAGGGAAGTGAAAAGGAAGGCTATACAAAAGGAGAATGAAAAGTCAAGAGGGACTCGGGTCTTCCCCCTATACTTAGGATCAAGTAATCCTAAGTATAGCAGGCTGTATACTAAGGGAAAACCGAGTGGAGAATGTACAGGGTCTACCCCCCCTATACTTAGGGTAAGATATCCCTAAGTATAGGCAGCAAAACAGGGGTAGAAAGACACGAAGAAAATGACGAATATATACAAGAAGGAGGACATCACTCCCCCTATACTTAAGGTGAAGAACCTTAAGTATAGGCAACAACAGGAGTGATGGAACAGAATGAAGAACAACCCGGTGTCTTCACCCCCCCTATACTTAGGATGAGTAATATCCTAAGTATAGCAAAAGATAATCCTAAGCGAGACCTGGGGTGAAAACAAGAACGGAAGAAAGAAGGATCAAAATAAAACGAAACACGTATATACAAAAGAGTACAATGTTGAGGTGCCTCTCAACAAGCGCTAGATTTTACGCCCCTAGCTGGGCGCAAAGGCTAGGATAATGCAGTATCAAGGTTCAGGACGGCATCGGTAAGTCGAATGTCGTACTGTCGTCGCAGTCTCGGTGTGAGAACAACGACGAACTCAACAGTGTAAAGTAAGACACCCATGTATGCAATCAAGCGGGTGTTTGCTACCGGCCAAAGATATGGAAATAAGTAATCGGGATCTGGTAGCACAAAGGAAATCATCGGCTCTGGTTCAGACTGGAGTAGAAGTGTAGAGCCGAGGAAATCAAACGTGGAGAAGGATGGATCAGTTATGGAATCCTCCACGTCAATCACCGTCTCACGCAGGTATGGACAATCAAGATCAGGAGACTCTCTAAACAGACTGATATCCGATGAATAGAATGGAAGAAGATCAAGCAAATCATCGAATATCTCCATAATGGGCTCATCCTCGCGAGGGTCGTCGAGGTGAGAAGAATTAGAATCAGAATGATCTAAAGATTCGGTTTCGTGTTCCGCCAGATCGGAAACACTCTCAGCAGGTGAAACTGAGTACTCATCGAGTGTGGCATCCTCCCGCAGATAACCCTCGGGGAGAGATGCAGGATCAGAAGTGAGAAGAAGAGGATCAGGATCTAGATGGGCATCTGCGCTGCTATCAAGTATCCACTCAGTGCACCAGTCTGCATCATCATATGAAGTGTAAGTCTCCGCAATCTGGAAGCAGGAGTAGGTACTAGTCAACACCGCGGTAGCTGGCAAAGTGTCTGCAGCTGATCCTCGCTCTGCGGCTATGCTGTCTGTCAGCTGGTCCTCAGGGAGTGTATCTATCTCAACAAAGTGGAGGACAAAAGGCTCGAAGACGGGACTCTCAGTGTCTGTACTCTCAAAGTGCTGTCCCTCCTCAAGCTGTGGCTGCTGGGCTGAGTCCTGGTGACTGACTGCATCCGAGAAGTGTCTCTGCAGGAAGGGGACTGACTCCTCCGGGACTGGAAGCTGAAGTGTCTGAATCAATGGCTGCGAAAACTGGGGCTCCTCCGGCTCCTGGAGTATCAGAAGATCTGATATCCAAGACTCGTCAACAGGGAACTCTGGGGCTGACTCGAACTCCAACTAGAAGGCCAACGGGAACTCAAGTAGACTCTGGGTCCGATCCTCTGCTATCGCGGTCATCTCCTCTGTCAATGGTGCGTCATCATCCAAATCCTCGGGCTGGTGTGTAGAAGCTGAATCACCATGTAAAGTGACACACCGCACTGGTACAACATCGTCCACATGTGTTGTCCCGGCCATGGCATCTCGCGAAGAAGATCTCTGTGATAGTAACCTCGAGATGGTATCCAGGAAGTGAATGTCGGAACTGCGGTGTGAACCGCCACATGTGGTAATCACCAGTGCTATCTGCTCTGCGGTCATTCCCCGCATGGAGATCTCTATCAAGTCTGTAAGTGGAAGTCCGTGTTCAGGGAATCTCCTCAAGAGGTCAAGAAACCTCGGCCATGCCTCGTGCGATGGCTCCAGGGGGTCAACTGAAAAGTCCATGATCAAAGACCGCATAAACTCTGCTCTGCGTGGAGGGAAGTATCTCTGTAGAAACTCTCGGCGTAGCTCTCCCCACGTCTCGAATGTCCTCCCCAATCGTCGGTGCCATTTCATGGCTCTGTCGTGAAGCGTGAATGGGAAGGTCCTGCTCATCAGCTCCTCTGCAGTGACGTCTGAATATTTCTGTGCTCTACAAAACTCCTCGAAAGCTGACATGTGAAGATAAGGCTCCTCGTGCGCTTCTCCTGAAAATGTCGGCAGTCGCTGAACGTAATCCAAATCCAAGATGAATGGACCTAATGTAGAAGCTGACTGAGCTCCATGTGCTATCTGCTCCTCCATCCCTCCGGAATAGGATATGTCTGCTAATCTCCACTGCTCTCTCTGGTCACCAACGGAGTGTGCTCTCAACTCAGCATCAACATCGTCCGGGTCTCGCATCTGCTCTAACTGGTATCCTCGGACGTCTAGCACAGCATGCCCAGAGTGATGAGATGAAAGGGAGGGAGGGAGCGGGAGGTTGGTCGGAGATCCGACCTCCCTAGAAGGTGGACTGGAATGATGGTCAGCGGACGGAGAAGAAGCCGTAAGAGTCGGCTCACAGTGAGGGTGATCCATCATCCAGGGATAAAGGAGAAGAATGTGGAATGAAGGGAGGTGAGGGAGGGAAATAGAAGGAAGATGAGAAAGGATCGAAGGGGTCTGGCAATCAAACAAGATGAACAAGCAAACCCCCAATTCACCTACGCACACAGAGCTGAAGACCGAAGGGATCGGTCAATTATCTTGTCAATTTTATTTTAGGTGATCATCCAATCTATCAGAGCGATTACGTGAGGTAAATAGGTGTCCAAATCTCTCTCAACCGACTGTCCCGTACTGAAAGCCGGTAATCAGTCAAGAAAAGATCGGAGGCTCTATCCTAATGTGCGGATCACTCTCTCGCTCATCCAAACCAGACAAGGAGGGGGTTACTCTCCCCAAGACAGATTTTTAGTGAAGTGTCTTTTAGGTCAAGTAAGATTAGCAGTCCCGATTTTATTGTTTTTGTTTTTAGATATTTTTCAATAAAAAGAAACGCCTAACGAATTTTTCGGTTCTCCTGATTATTAAGTCAAAAACAGGGGGGAGAAGACGAAAAAGCCGATGCACGAGAAATCAATGATGCATGCAAAGTCAGAAAAGCGTACCTGCCTCCAGCTCTCTACATGTAGAGTGATCCGCGCATAAAATAAAGACAGAAATTAAACTAAGCTATATGATGCAACGGTAAAAAGCCGAGTCCTAAACGAGCACTTTCTAGCGATGAACCGTCTAACCGGTCACCGACCTCCAAGCCAAAGGGTCCGGTCTTGGCCCGTCCCTCCCCTGCCCGACAAATCGGGGGTAGGAGTGCGCTTTACAGGACGGGCTCTCGGCGCGTAGGCTACGGAGGCTAGCGAGTCGGTTATTTTTATTATTTATTTTAAGTAGGTCCAATTACGTTCTATAGGAACAGATAAGCCTTAAGGTGTTTGGATCCTACTCAGCTACGGCACAATCACCACAAAGTCCTAAATCTAGGGGCTCGAACAAAAACCGCGAAAAACCGGCAAATGACAGTAAAAAAGAAAAATAAAAGCCGCGTAAAAAGCCGCGAAAAAGCGAGAGGTCCTAATGGGTCCCCCGAGCACGCCGGTGCTCGGCGAAACAGACCCGCTACGGTCTAAGTGTCTAAGAGTCTCACAAAGGCCTGTATTATTACAAATAATAATGAATGAACAAATGAAATAAAAACTATCCTACTGCCTCACCCACTCAACTCTCTCCTCTCGCTCTCTCCTGCGGCTTCGTAGAGAAAGAAGCCGCCTCCGAGTCTCGCGGCTGCACCGGCTCCTCGAAAGTCGCCTCCGCGGTCCTCGGGCCCTCGCAAGATAGACAGAAGAGTGGTCAGACCAATAAAATAATCAAATAATGAATGAAAATAAAAGCAAGGGTATATGTGCAAAAATGGAAATAAAATAAACACACAATAGAAAACAAAAATGAAAATAAAAGAAAATCAAAATAAAACAAAATAAATCAAAAAGAACTAAGTACAAAAGCCGCGAAAAGCCGCGGGCTCCGGAGAGCCGCGAAAAACCGCGAAAACAAAAACGAAAATAAAAACGAAAACACTACTAAGCCGTGCTCCCCGGCAACGGCGCCATTCTGATGACACCAAAAATACCTCAAGACCCGGGTGAAGGTAATGAAGCAAGGGTCGTTGCGACCCGGATCTCAGAGGATAGGTGTATCAAGAAAAATAACCACTCAGAACAGATCAAATCAATCAAAACAAAGAAGAGCGGTCTAGCTATAAGATTAACCTGGTATAGCTCCCAGGGTCGAACACAAGGAGCACGGATTGTCCTAGGGCCTACGAAGTAGTAAAAATAAGATAAAATAAAAGAAAAGTGTTTTTTAGTGGTTTTTAATAATTTTTATATTTTTTTGGATTTTTAAAAGGTGAAGAAAATAAAAGAAAGCAAAATCAAGCCAACTTCCACAATTTATTTAACACACCAAAAAGCAAGCAAAAATTCAAGAAAAATTGTTTTTATGTTTTTTAGGTTTTTAAGTGTTTTTGGTGAATTTTTGATATTTTTCTAAAGGGTAAATTATTTTCTAAAAATCAAACATTGCTAAAAATCCTAGGTACTGTGCAGCAAGGCCTAAAACTCAAAAATAAAATATTTAAGAGTCTCAACAGGCCTTGGAGGTAATTTTCCTGTAATCTAGAAAGGATAAGGAAAATTTAGGCACCCTAATTATTGTTTTTGGATTTTTAGATTAATTTTTATAATTTTTATGGGTTTTTAAGGTTTTTTCAATTTTTAGAGTTTTTAGGCAATGAAAAATAGCCAAAATTGGCTAGAAAATCAAACAACACACAAGAAACAGTAACTAAAATTTTTAGAATTTTTGGAGGTGTTTTTATATTTTTTTGGTATTTTTAAACCTAGACAGTAGCTAAAAAGGAGGTTTTTGAATTTTTAAAAATACTAAATAAAATAAAAAATGTCCTCAAAAATCCGTAAAATTCCTACACCATGGCAGGAGCCATGTGTCAAAATCTCATTGGATTTGGAGGTGATTTGATATTTATTCAAAAATAAAGAAAACCAACAGTGCACAGGGACCTTTCTGCAATTAAAGCAAAGTTCTGGACCCCTGGGACAACAACCCTGGAAAGTATAGGACTAAGAGTGCAAATTACCCTCCAGGCCACGCACGATGCGCGTGACTCAGGCCTGGAGGGACCTGATTGCAAATCCTATTTTTTTAAAAATAGAAAACGTAACAGGGCAAAAATGCAGGGCCAGATATGCAAAAACACCAAATAATCACGTGTCGATGCACGTGTCCATAACAGGCAGGGGCATCAATGCAAATCTCATAAAAGTTAAGGTCCTAAGTGCAATTTTTACAAAAATAAAAGAACTACACTAAATATTTACAGGATTAAAAACTAAATGCGGAAAGTAAAGGGGCCTAAGACAAATTACCCCTTTTATTAATGTCGACGCCCGGATGAATGGCGCGTGGCAGATCTGACGATGGAGATCAACGGCGCCTTTGAACTTGCGAACGTTGGGCTGATCGACGTCTGAGGGCGCTCCACGTGGCAGATCTGACGGCTAAGGGTGGCTGGAGATGAAACCATCGTGTATCTGACGGACGAGAGGAAGGCACGTGGCGAATCTGACGGACGCGAGTAGCTGGCGCTTCTCTCTCTCCGTGCGGACGGTCAAGATCGACCCTCGAGATGATCGGACGGTCACGCCTCGCCTAGGATGGATGGCTCAGATGATAACTGGGGCGATGAGGGCGATCCGACGGTCGGCGAGGACGCTGGAAGAACTGGTCGCCGGCGACTTTCGCCGGCCCTCCGTGTGCGCGATGGTCCTCGTCTACTGCCTCTGAGGTGCTGGGGAGCTTCGCCGTGAAGCCCCGCACCCGCTGCTCTGCTCCGATGGAGGCGAGGAGCTCCGGAGAGCTCCGGCGACGTCCAAGAGCTGGAGCTGCTGCGCCCAGAAGTTCCGACCTCCAGATGAGGTCGATTGGCCCTGAAACCTGCACAGTAATAAAGCTGGGTCGAGGGCAAAGTGCCTCGACCCGTCAGAGCAGGCGGAAGATGGCTGGTGGTGCGAGGCGATGGCTCTCCGGCGAGCGACGGAGGGGTGAGAGCCGAGACCTTGCTCCTGGGCGAGACAAGGGGTGTGAAGGGGCGGAGCAGGTGGAGAGAAGGCTAGCGGAGGTGATGGCGGTGTCGGATGATAAAGGGAGTGGACGGAGACGGCTGATGGAGGTGGCGGAGCTACGCTACTGCGAATCTAAAAACCTAAAGCTACGCTACTCTAATGGCTAAGGAAGGTACCTGATGGGCGCATTCGACTGGGCTGGAGCCAAGGAGGCTCCCGGTCGTTGCCTCAAGGGGTCGTCGCGCTCCCCGAGGCTCAGGCGCGCACGCGGCGGCGCACGGCGGAGTCAACCACCAGATCAGTGATTTCCGGCTGCCCAGGCCTCGCTTCCACTCCAAATCACTCGCCTGTCACTCGGGTGGTCTGGAGGAGCTCACAGGCGCCGAGGGGAAGATCAAAGATGGCGTGAATAGGTCGCCGGTGACGACATTAAATATGGCGCCAGGTCCGAGAAGATGGTGATCGGGCGAGGTGCTCGGGCTTCGGATCTGGTAAACCCACCCCGGGCGAGGGTCCTGGATGATCGGGTATCAATCGGGGCCCGGGGTTAAGGAAGAAGGCGGTCGGGTTATCCGTGAAGAAAGTGGAGAAAACGGGTCGGGCGAGGGGGACCCGGCTCTGGTGGTCCTGGGGGGAGAGTTGACCGGGGGTCAACAATCCCCCGTGGACCAATCAGAGCCCGCCAAGGCTTATATCTTTATTTGATTTTTTTTGGGGCCTTAAATGGCCGAATTTTCAAAAACTCAAAACATGAAAAATATTTGTTTTAATTTTTTCTATTTTTTGTGATTTTTAATTAATTTTTGGAAATAAAAATAAGGTATTTACATAGTAGCTATACATAGGTATATATACCATATATTGATTTTTGATTTTTGATTTTTAATTATTTATTTTTATACCTTTTTATTCCTATTTTATATTTTATTTATTTATAGGATAAAAGGAGGAATAAAAGGCTATTTTTATTCTATTTTTATTATTTATATACATAGGTTAAATAATTATTTATGTATATTTATGTACATGGTATATATACAATATGTTTTTGTGTTTTTAATTTTGTAATTTTTATTTGATTTTTGTTTTGTTTCTTTTTATTTATTTTATGTACAATATATACCATAGAATATCTACAAAAAGTTTTAAAAATAAATACCTTTATTTACAAGGTGAAATAGATAAGGAAGGTGGTATATGTACATGGTGAAAGGTTCTTTTTGGATTTTTGATTTTTAAGATTTTTATCTTGTTTTTAATAGTTCTAAATATGTACAAATATTTACAACATATTTTTGGATGAGGAAAATATTTAATTTATTTATTTACAAATATATACAGGTGTGAGCCCCTATCTCCCTCTACTTGGCTTTTATGCGGTCAGGCCCATGCTGAGCCCTCCCTTGGGTTAGGTTGCTCAATATTTATTCTAAATATTTCCCTCTTTTTCTTTTTCATCTTTATTCTTTTATTTTTGCACAAAAACATGCTAATTATCTAATTTTACAAACATGCATGCTTTTGCTAATTTGTCCTATTTACACATATCTACATGCATTTGCATAGGTTTTTGTAGCTAAAATATAAGAATAAAGAGTGATGAATGGGTATTCATCAGAGGGCACGTGGCGCATCCGACGGTGGTGAACAGCAGCCTCTCTACAGCTGGGCTCCTCGCGATGATCCGACGCTCGAGGTCAAGCCACGTGGCGTGATCAACGGTGGTGGCTCGCTGTGGCTTAACCCACGAGCATCGGGCGGCTGGGATCGCCTCTCCAAAGATCTGGCGGTGCAGGTGCCTCCTGAGATGGACGGTCTGGATCAGAACTGGAGGGCCGAGGCGATCGGACGGCGACGGAGGGTGCTGGAAGAACAGGTCGCCGGCGAGACTCGCCGGCCTCTGGCGTGCGCTAGACTCCTCCTGGAAGCACTTTGAAGGTCGGAGAAGAAACGTGGTGTGCTCCCGCGTCTGCCGGTAGGCTCTGATGATCCAGCCGAGCTCTGAGGAGCTCGGGCGAGGTCGGCGGAGCTGAGCCTCCTGGATGGATGTCGAAGGACCTCAGATGTCCTTCGTTTGACCTGCAAAGCGATCCAGAAGACTCACAGGTCGAGGGCAAACTGCCTCGACCCGGTTAGACGAGGTGACGGTGGTTGATGGGTCGAAATGGCGACCTCCGGCGAAGGGGGTAGACGGAGGAGCTAGGCTCCCAGCTCCTGTGCGAGCTGGGTTGGATGGAGGGGTGAAGAAGGTGCGTCCCAGGGAGGCGGATGCGATGGTCGATTCCGATGATCGAACGGAGTGATGGGATGGTCGGAATCAGCTAGAGACGGCGGCGGTACGAATTGGGCGTAAATGGAAATCAGGGAAAAATAAAGACCTACAAGGTTACCTGGGTGGACGAAGAGACTGGGGAGGAGCTGGGGAAGCTCCTGGTCGTTGCCTCGAGGAGCGTCTCCCTCTGAGGCTCGGTGCTCACGCTGGTGGCAGAGCAGCGGCGGCGTAGCTCGCCGGATCGATGGATTCTCTTCCTCCCCTCGCTTCGACAGGCTCGGACGCGAGCTGTCACTCTCGCGCACTCTCTGGAGCTCACAGGTGAAGGATTCGAATGGCCAAAGATAGAGAAATTAGGTGGCGGAGCAACGGCTATATATGGCTAGGGGTCCGGCTAAGAGAGGTCCGGGCAAGCTTGGAAGCGCGCGGATCCCGAGGATGCGGCTCCGACGAGGATGTTGGATGTGTCATTAAGGATTCGGACCCGGGGTTTAGGTGGTAGGCACTCGGGTTTAGCGGGGAAAAATCCGAGAAGTTGGGGACCCGCTAAGGACCCGAGTGGAGTGGTCCTGGGGGGGGGGGTAGTTGACCGGGCGGTCAACATCCCCAGGACCCAATAGAAATAGGCCACGTGGCTGGATTTTGAAGTTAAAATTAAGGGTAGCTATGGGCCGATTTAGCAAAAACTCAAAACATGAAATATTTTTATTTTATTTTTTTCTATTTTTTTGTGATTTTTAATTAATTTTTAGAAATAAAAATAAGGTACTTACATTATATGTACTATATAGGTATATGTACACTATTAGGGTTTTAAAATTTTTGATTTTTAATTATTATTTTTATGCAATTTTATTCCTATTTTATATTTTATTTATTTTCATTATAAAATAAGGAATAAAAAGATATTTTTATTTTATTTTTATTATTTATATACATAGGTAAAATAAATACATATATACACTTATATACATGGTATATGTACAATCTATTTTTGTGTTTTTTAATTTTTGCTATTTTTATTTGATTTTTGTTTTGGTTGTTTTTATTTTATTTATTTACACTAAAGAATATTTACAAAAACTATAAAGATTAATTTTATTTATTTATAGGGCTAAATAAATATGTTGGTGAGTCTATGTACAATGTGAAAGTGATATTTTTGTTCTTTTTGATTTTCATATTTCTATCTTTTGTTTTTATATTTATAAATATAGACACAAATTTACAAGCCTATTTTTGGTGAGGAAAATACCTTTATTTTATTTACATAAGTATGTACACACATGAGCCCCTATCTCCCTCTACTTTGGCTTTTATGCGGTCAGGCCCATGCTGAGCCCTCCCTTGGGTTAGGTTGCTCAATATTTATTCTAAATATTTCCCTCTTTTTCTTTTTAATCTTTATTCTTTTATTTTTGCACAAAAACATGCTAATTATAGGTTTTTACACAATGCATGCTTTTGGTAATTATTTCTATTTACACATATCTACATGTATTTGCAAAGGTTTTTGTAGCTAAAATATAAGAATAAAGAGTGATGAATGAGTATTCATCATTGATCATTTGTTCTTCCATTGTTCTTCCTAGGGACAAATTTGGGCAGAGGCCAACTTACCTGCTGTTGCATCCTCTGAGGTTACAGACTTCTGGGAATCCGCCGGTTTGCCTGGAACTTGCACAATAGCGAAGAAATATCATGCGACATCTATTTTGTGGGCGATCTGGTTGGCAAGAAATGGAGCTATTTTTCGATGGGAGAGATTTTATATCGAAAATGTAATAGAACATTCCAGACTCATGCGTGAGTCTTGGTCATTGTAACCTTGTACCTAATTTGTGAATATAAAATTTTGGGTGTCTACCTTTATGGTTTGACACTCTTTTTCCTTTAAAAAAAGTCTAATTCAATGTTGAATGTAAATTTTTGAATTCAGCAAGGAGATGGTAAACAACTACTAGTTGGGATATTCGAAGCTCAGCAAGCATGAAGTGATGACGTGCAACAAGACGCAACGGCGTTTGAGACCCATGGCAATAAGGGAGACAATAGGATCATGGAGGCGTAGTTCTTATAATGGCATGAAGAGAAAGCAAGTTTGGGGGAGATTTTTCCCAGACAGAGCATGGGCCCTGCCCGGAATGCCCGATCAGAACATGGCAGGGATAAATTTCCCTGTCAGGACATGGATCGGCAAACGGTTCGTCGATCGGCAAACCGTTCGTCGATCCTGACACAGCCCATGTCGTATGAATTTTATATTATTGAAAATAATATATAATATTATTACGTAAATTTTGTTTGAATTTTATATTATTAAATATAATGTATAAAAGTAGAGTTCAACGTCGTATAAATTTTATATATTTAAAATTAATATATAATATTATTTCAATAAACGTGTAATTTTATATAATATTATATGGTAATCTTGTTTGAATTTTATATTAGAAAAAATAATATATAAAAGTATAGTTTTACGGTGTATAAATTTTATATATTTAAAATTAATATATAATATTATTTCGATAAACATGTAATTTTATATAATATTATATGGTATCTTGTTTGAATTTTATATTATAAAAAATAATATATGAAATTATAGTTCGTCGATGTATAATTTTTTATATTTAAAATTAATATATAATATTATTTCAATAAACATGTAATTTTATATAATATTATATGGTAATCTTGTTTGAATTTTATATTATAAAAAATAATATATAAAAGTATAGTTTTACAGTGTATAAATTTTATATATTTAAAATTAATATATAATATTATTTCGATAAATGTGTAATTTTATATAATATTATATGGTATCTTGTTTGAATTTTATATTATAAAAAATAATATATGAAATTATAGTTCGGCGGTTTATAATTTTTTTATATTTAAAATTAATATATAATATTATTTCGATAAACGTGTAATTTTATATAATAATATACGGTAATCTTGTTTGAATTTTATATTATAAAAAATAATATATAAAAACATCGTTAAATTTTAATAATATAAAATTTAGGATCGGCGAACGGTTTGCCGATCAATCCTCTGGACAGGAAAATCCATCCCTGCTATGCTTTGATCGGGCATTCCGGACAGGGCCATGCTCTGTTTGGGAAAAATCTCAATATGGGGATTTCATCTTTAGCTTTACTTTGAGAGAGAGAGAGAGAGAGAGAGAGAGAGAGAGAGAGAGAGAGAGAGAGATGGTCGATGCAATACAAGATCATGTTAACGATCTTTTACGTACACGGAGAAGGGAAGATCTCTCGCACAAAAAAACGCAGAAGATAAAATATTTGAAGAAGAAAAAAAATATAGGTACAAGGTGCAATGGGTTGGGGACATGGCAGAGGATGAGAGGCGCGTCCACATGCACTATTTCCCCGCTGCTGCGGTGGGGGACGACGGATCACGAACAACAGCTATGTACGTGGGGATGCGTGGACCCTCAATTTGATGCCAACCGGTCAACAGTAGGATGGGTCCATCCCCCATCCCCCATCATGCTCTGGGGATCAGATCTTCGATGCCTGCAACGCACCAGACTGCATTAACTTCTTTGTTCTCTTGCAGTTCATGTGGGTTCGATCCTTCCTCCTCTTTTTGTCTTACTTCACGTATCTATGTACGTACTCGCAATTCTGCTCTACTGGAGATTGTGTGGAAGAACAAGTAGCCGTGTGAAGACACTCAGGAGAGATCTCCAACGTGCAGACACTGTGGAGGTGAAGACTCGTTTTCTTTTCTTTTTCCCAGAAGGAAGAACAAGTCCCCCAAAATTACATGCAGCATCAAAAAAATACCATAGGGAAATAAGAATCATCAATGCTTTTTTTTCTCCTCAGCTGTTTGCATTGTAACGCCTATCGTCGTATCCTAACATTACAAGTATCTAACTTGTCTTTCTCTTCAAATCAGTGTTTTGAAAACCGGGTCGGACCGGCCGGTTCGATCGGTCCAACAGGTGAACCGGGTCTGGAACCGGGTCTGGACCGGTCCGGTTAACCGGTTTATAACGGTTCGGTTCGGTTCGAATATTCAAATTTTGGTTAACCCGTCCGGTTCAACCTATTTTTTTGATCCGGTTTAACCAGATTCAACCGAAGTTAAACAACATTTAATTTATTTAAAAGAAATCCTGATGGTGAGAGTTGAACCCATAACATTTGACTGCCTATTTCAAACTCCTAACCGTCTACATTAACACAACTTTTTTCATGTATATGGTTATAAATATAATTAAACTACTATATGTTATAGAGCAACTAGTTCAAATAATATATATATATGTGTGTGTGTATATGTATGTATGACATTTGATGGTGTATACGAAAAATAGTTTATTTATAATATGAGATATATACATTATCTATTATTTTTTTTATATTTCAAGTATATGTAAGCGTATATTATATATATATATATTATTTCATTTCGGTTTGATTAGCCGGTTCAACCACTTTTTTTCACCTGTCCTATAAAATCAGATTTTAAATAATGACAATGTCTTCATCCGGTTGAACCAGTTTGATTACATGGTTCAACCCGATCCGGCTATGTTAGTAAGGTTTCTGATTCGGTGTCCAGTTCGGTTTCAAAAACACTGCTTCAAATTTGACTTAGAGCAATGAATTCGAACATAATAGTTGTAATATAAATAACGAAAAAAACTTTGTTATATAAACTATTGATGCAAATGCAATCGATGACACTCTTTTCAAAGGCGGTCATATTTGTTAAAATTCGTGATTGATTTTCATTTCTAGGATTAAATGAAACATTTAGATTTCGAAATAAAAATGATAAAGCCACGACCAACATGTAAACTTGAGCAATAATTTTCATGGGCATCTGGAATATTTCGTTTCTCAACATAAGAACCATTTCCAAAATAGTGCACGATGGATTACGAATTAATCAATATTCGATTGTGTGGTCAACTCTTCAGTGGAAAATAAGTCAATGTACTTATTTTTTTTTTCAGAAACTAAAAGAAACTAAATATCTCAACATATTAATTCTAGTAAATATAAATATAAGAGAAAATTTTGAAGCAATAAAAAAATCGTTTTCAGCAACCCCCCTCCCCCGATTTCACTGCCTTCTCTCCACAGTTGGAAAACGTGTGAAATAATGAGAAGATTTTTTTGCTATGTAAAGGAAAGTGTAAAAAAATTGCTATGTAATGAAATCTAATGTGAACAAATATGCCAACTGCCAGAAACTTAAATGCCATATGCCCAAATTCATATCAAATGCCAAAAAGCCTCCAAACAAAGTGGGGAACAACTATACCAAACTAAGGATGCGTTTGGTTACCGGGTTAACTCAGGTTAAACTGGAGGGGGGGGGAGGTAAACCGTTTTTGTGTTTTGGTATTTGGATAAGGGTTAGGGGTTGAGTGGGTTTGTTGTGATGTGATTGTATTGAAGTTTGGAAAAGTGAGTAGTTATTGTGATGTGATTGTATTGAAGTTTGGAAAAGTGAGTAGAAGTTGAGCAGTTTATATTTTTTAAATAATATGATGGTATAATATATTATTTTTTGATGAAAAAGATGAAAGAGAAATGATTTATTTAATGTATAAAAAAAGAAAGAGGAAGTGGGCCCCACAAGTGAGAGAAATATGGGTTTTGGAGGGTAAACCCCCTAAGGGGAGGTTAAACCCCCAACCGAATATGACCTAAGGGATATAGTCGTCGCAAAAACTCAATCTACGCCCACTTTGTGAATTATGAAAGAGAAAATTACAAAAAATCCATGAATTATAAACCCGATTTCAATGTCTTACATGAACTTTGAAAAATAACAATGTAGCACCCGATCTTTAAGATTTATCTTAATGTGATCATTGACTATTGAAATGTAGTTGATTGTTTTATCTTTCTAACATTAAATCACAACAGCTAAAAATTACATTAAGATAAGTATTAAAGATCGAATACTACATTGTTACCTTTTTAATGTTTAGGTATGGCATTGAAATCGGATGTATAGATCAGATATTTTTGTGTAATTTACTCATTAGGATGCTCTATGATCTTTTTTTTTTCATTTCATTTTCCCCTCAGCTGGCAAATGTGTGAGATAATTTATACATCAAAGCTTGCAATGAATACCGTATAAATACGGTATACGGTATTTCTGCTTGAGAACATTATAGCAATCGGTGTACATTGACTTTCGTACGACCTTTTGTATGTTAATCATTGCTGAAACAAAGATAGATATAATGAGCTTCGATCAATGAAACCTAACTCGTCGGAAAATCTAAACTATAAAAGTTTATTTTGCAATAAAAAATATTTTTAATATTTAATATCATTGGTACATAATGGCGTCTCATGTTGTGAGAATTGAAGGTAAAGGTATAAAACAAAATATTGTGATTTTTTTGATTTGATATAGGTTCTAAGTTGTTGGACCATCTAACAGCTACACAATTAGATCCAGCAGACTCATCAAACCATAGGGTTGGACTTAAATGTAGAAATTTAAGGTGTGTATTAACTAACAACTAATAAAGGGCAGCTCAAGTGGACCTGTGAAAGCTCAGGCTGTCTCCATACTAAGAACAAAGATTTGTTGAGAAAATGCATAGGATAAGGGTGAGTGATGAGTTATAATGACATCTAATCACGCTATTAAGTGTGATTATGGTTTCAGAGAGCCAAATGAACATAACATTAGCTGTTAAAAAGTCTAACCTCTCTACCGACTACTGTTTACTGCAATTGTTGCATGCATCGTAACAAAATCGACATATGACAACAGATAATTTAATATGTGTTGCTACATTTTTCGTAGTTAAGTATATAATGAAGTGTTGGATTTTTTAAATTCTCAATGAACATTGTATTCGTTTTTATATTGCTATCAAACGAATCATATAACATTATTTATCTGTGGTCTTTTTCTTTTCATCCTTGTCACATATTTCAAGTAGTATAGAATTTTAACGAAGTCTACATAATTGTATGAAATTTTAGCAGTGAATATGGAATTCTTTGCGGATTACAAGAGTAAAAGATAATTTTGAATAAATAGTATTTATTAAAAATTATATATTTAATATCGGAAGATATAACAATGAATATTCAAATTATTTGTTGTCGCAAGCTAATTTTGTTTTTTTAAACAATCATGATTATTCAACTTAAGTGGCCCGTTGGGTAAGAAGTTTAGATCTTGTTACAATAATGATGCCTCGAGCAAATATCTTCGAGGATGGTTTGCACACCCAGGCCCCAAGTTTGCTATTAAATGTTTTGACCAAACATTGGCATGATTTAGGTTGAAATGATCCAAGTGGGTGCATATTATATATATATATATATATATATATATATATATATATATATATGGAAAAGGGAGCCTACACCCATGTGTAGGTAACTTACCTACACCCAACTCTTTTTCCCTCAATTTTTTTTATTTTTTTGAATTAATTCCTTGGGGAATTTAAATCACAATATATCACCATATCGTCATTCAAATTTCAACTTATTTTGAGACTTCTAACTTATCCATCATGACCGTCAAATTTTAACAGTCTGAGATTTGCTGAAATCGGCCCCTTCCGATGGAGCTGTTAGGAATGTATGTTTTACATGAAATTTGAAACACATATTCCATTTAATATTCTAAGTAAATCCCCTAAAGATCCATTTCAAAAAAATCAAAAAAATTAAGAAACAGGAGGTGGGTGTAGGTAAGTTACCTACACATGGGTGTAGGCTCCTCAATCCCATATATATATATATATATATATATAGGGAATTTATCCAGAGAGCACTGTGCCCATTTGAATGGAATGAGCCCATCCTCATAGTCGTTGGATTACAAATATCAATCCCTAAATTTTAGGATCACGTCACAAGTCACAATATATGGTGTCTATTTTAAAATGGTATTTTCAGACTTTCTAAAATTAGCGTCCGCTGATCTTTTGTGTTTGATATGGTCATTTCGAACATATTCTTGTTGATCTCGCGCGACGACTAAGCTTCTGAAATTGCAGGAGCTTCGTTCTTCGAAGGTATTTTTGTAGAACTTTTTTTAATCAATCGTTTGTTGCAAAATTTATGTTTCCTCTTATTTTTGCTCGTGAGTTATCATTGTTGGTTCATATTATGATCCCAGTTTAATCGTTTGTTTTTATATTTTCGATTTCAGATTCAAACGCGATGCTCGATTTGTCATTGGATTTGGATCATGAAATCTCAGAAGCAATGACGAATGATGAATAATGGTTGGATTTCGATCGTGAGAACATCATATGAGAAGGAACGATGATGGATGACTATCAATTATATTTAGATCATGAAAGCAATATGATTTCTTAGAAGTTTACATCCACAGAACACGAGATTATGTTGTTCTATCTTTTGAAAATGATATCATTAGATATAATCAGACGGTCTTTGTTTTAATATAAGTAAATTTTGTATTAATATCATTAACATGATGTGTATAACAAGTAACTTGTTAAATTACGTAAGTAACTTATAGATCATCGTCCTATTTGTAAGAACGATAAGTAATATCTTATATATTGTGCGTAACATATTCAAATGGAATCAGTAACATATATACAACAGTCAAGTAAATAGTTGTTGCGAGATTGGTAATATCCAAACAATGGTTAGTAATTTACATTCATTTTATTATATGGTACATATTTCAGTAATATGAATACACTGGTCAAGTAATTGTTTCTTGTGAAGTCAGTAAAACCATAACAAATGGTCAGTAATTTCCATATGTGTTATTAATTTGAATAGAATTTGGTAATTTAGAGATAATACTCAAGTAGTATATATACAATCTCAAGTAAATTTTTGTTGTTTGTTCAGTAATGTATATATCTATATCTTATAGCACATGTTTATATGGTACATATTTCAGTAATATGAATACAATGGTCAAGTAAGTGCTTGTTGTGAAGACAGTAAAACCATAATAAATGGTCAGTAATTTTCATATGTGTTATTAATTTGAATACAATTTAGTAATTTAGAGACAGTACTCAAGTAATATATATACAGTCTCAAGTAATTTTTGTTGTGTGTTCAGTAATGTATATACAATTCTCAAGTAATGACTATTATGAGATCAGTAATAATAAAATAATATCTTCAGTAACAATCAGAATGGGTTCAGTAATATGGACATTGTAATCAGTAAATATTATATGGACACTAGTAATTACAATACCAGTAATTGATGTATAGATATTAGTAAATATAACTTCAGTAACAATTACAATGAGTTCAGTAACATTCATAATGCGTTCAGTGACATTCAGTATGGACATTTGTAATTAGCCAAGTAACATTCATATGCATTGGGAGTTCAGTAACAATTACAAAGAGTTCAGTAACATTCTGTGTGGACATTTGTAATTAGTAATTGCTATATGAACGTTATAACTTCAGTAACATTCATAATACGTTCAGTAATATGCATATTTATAATCGGTAATTATTATCCAGAGAGCACTGTGCCCATTTGAATGGAATGAGCCCATTCTCACGGTCGTTGAATTACCAATATCAATCCCTAAATTTTAGGATCACGTCACAAGTCACAATATTTGGTGTCTATTTAAAAATGGTATTTTCAGACTTTCTAAAATTAGCGTCCGCTGATCTTTTGTGTTTGATATGGTCATTTCGAACATATTCTTGTTGATCTCGCGCGACGACTAAGCTTCTGAAATTGCAGGAGCTTCGTTCTTCGAAGGTATTTTTGTAGAACTTTTTTTAATCAATTGTTCGTTGCAAAATTTATGTTTCCTCTTATTTTTGCTCGTGAGTTGTCATTGTTGGTTCATATTATGATATCAGTTTAATCGTTTGTTTTTATATTTTCGATTTCAGATTCAAACGCGATGCTCGATTTGTCATTGGATTTGGATCATGAAATCTCAGAAGCAATGACGAATGATGAATAATGGTTGGATTTTGATCGTGAGAACATCATATGAGAAGGAACGATGATGGATGACTATCAATTATATTTAGATCATGAAATCAATATGATTTCTTAGAAGTTTACATCCACAGAACACGAGATTATGTTGTTCTATCTTTTGAAAATGATATCATTAGATATAATCAGACAGTCTTTGTTCTAATATAAGTAAATTTTGTATTAATATCATTAACATGATGTGTATAACAAGTAACTTGTTAAATTACGTAAGTAACTTATAGATCATCGTCCTATTTGTAAGAACGATAACTAACATCTTATATATTGTGCGTAACATATTCAAATGGAATCAGTAACATATATACAACAGTCAAGTAAATAGTTGTTGCGAGATTGGTAATATCCAAAGAATGGTTAGTAATTTACATTCATTTTATTATATGGTACATATTTTAGTAATATGAATACACTGGTCAAGTAAGTGTTTCTTGTGAAGTTAGTAAAACCATAACAAATGGTCAGTAATTTCCATATGTGTTATTAATTTGAATAGAATTTGGTAATTTAGAGATAGTACTCAAGTAATATATATACAAACTCAAGTAAATTTTTGTTGTTTGTTCAGTAATGTAAATATCTATATCTTATAGCACATGTTTATATGGTACATATTTCGGTAATATGAATACAATGGTCAAGTAAGTGCTTGTTGTGAAGTCAGTAAAACCATAACAAATGGTCAGTAATTTTCATATGTGTTATTAATTTGAATACAATTTAGTAATTTAGAGACAGTACTCAAGTAATATATATACAGTCTCAAGTAATTTTTATTGTGTGTTCAGTAATGTATATACAATTCTCAAGTAATGGCTATTATGAGATCAGTAATAATAAAATAATATCTTCAGTAACAATCAGAATGGGTTCAGTAATATGGACATTGTAATCAGTAAATATTGTATGGACACTATTAATTACATAACCAGTAATTGATGTATGGATATTAGTAAATATAACTTCAGTAACAATTACAATGAGTTCAGTAACATTCATAATGCGTTCAATAACATTCAGTATGGACATTTGTAATTAGCCAAGTAACATTCATATGCATTGGGAGTTCAGTAACAATTATAAAGAGTTCAGTAACATTCAGCATGGACATTTGTAATTAGTAATTGCTATATGAACGTTATAACTTCAGTAACATTCATAATACGTTCAGTAATATGCATATTTATAATCGGTAATTATTGTATGGACATTAGTAACTGACGTAATCAATAACTATAATCAGTAATTCAGAAGTTTACATATCTATACGTGGAATGATCATTCCATAAATAGATCGAATGCTGGCAATAATTAAAATGCGTATTTTTTTATCTTACTAAAACCGACCACCTATTTTTATGGAAATGATTTAACTCGAATTCCTATTATGTTAATAATGCAAAGTACATTGCTATTACCAAAACCGTCCCCTTCCAAATAGAACCATCACATACACGTGGCGAGCCCACGTTTGGTGCTCAAAAAACCTCAAATGGGCACAATGCTCTCTGGATATGCCCTATATATATAGGATTTTTATCCAATGCGCACAGGGCTCATTAGCGTTTCGGTGCGCACCATTTATTGGCCATACACGTGTATTACCAATTGAGTGGTTACCTATTTCGAAGGATGTTGTTTTTGGAAGGAGATTAATATGCAAAGCGATTTAACAATATGTGTTATTCCAATTATATCTCGTCCTAAAAAATAGGAAGATCGTTTTGGAAAGAAAACAATCGAATCGATGATTTCTTACAGAAAATTGAGATCCAAATGCTCATGTCAGTAATATATATATAATAGTCAAGTAAATGATTATTGCGAGATCAGTAATATCCAAAACAACGGTCAGTAATTTACATTCATTGTATTACATGGTGCAGAATTCAGTAATTTATACACAATGGACAAGTAAGTGCTTGTTGTGATGTCAGTAAAATCATAACAAATGGTCAGTAATTTCTATATGTATTACTACTTTGAATAGAATTCATTAATTTCGACACAATACTCACGTAAATGGTTGTTGTGAGATCAGTAATATCCAAACAACGGTCAGTAATTTACATTCATTTTATTATATGGTGCATAATTCAATAATATATACACAATGGACAAGTAAGTGCTTGTTGTGAAGTCAGTAATATCCAAACAACGGTCAGTAAGCGCTTGTCTTATATCACATGTTCAATTGCATGTGTACGATTCTCAAATAACAACTACTATGAGATCAGTAATAACAAAGTAATAGTCAATAAGTCATGGGCATTGCTCAAGTAAGAAAGTAACTATTTGTCAATGCAATGCACATTATATAGACAATGGTATTACTAACCATTTGTTATGTTATTACTGATCGCACAACACACATTTACCTGACCATTTTATACATATTACTAGATTCTGTACAATGTAACTATTTGGATGTAAATTACTGATCATTTTTTTGATATTACTGATCTCACAATACACATTTACTTGACCGAATTATATTTATTACTATCGTAGCGTTTGGATCCTTAATCATCTACGTGGAATCATTTATTGAATTGTTTCTTTCCAAAACCGTCTTCCAATTTTTAAGGGCGTTGTATAATAGGAAATATAGGATTTTTTTTAAACACGTCGTAGCCTACAATTAGAAATATAGTTATTGTTAATACACATGTATGGCCTAAGTGCTCATTGAAACGCTAATGAGCCCTGTGCGCATTGGATAAGCTCTCTATATATATATATAGAGAGAGAGAGAGAATTTATCCAATGAGCTCTAAGCCCATTTGGTTTTTTTAGCCTCTAGTTTCAGCTGTGCGATTTAAATATCTCAATCCCTAAAAAAAGGAACCGTAATTATAATGAAAATAATAGATAATTGGAAATGTTAAGTAATTCTAAAATTAGTATACATGTATGGAAACATGTACTGCAACGAGAGACGATTGATCATATGGCGATTTTTGATCTAGCGATTTGCAAAGCGAGGTGATCGTTTTTCTCCAATGCAAGGTAGAAAAAATTTGTTTCTTTTAGTCATTTTGATTTGTATCTGACTGATTGTATCTAATGATTATTTTGGACATGTTTGGATTTAGATCATGAGAAGTTTATATCAGAAGAAATAGCGATGGATGGTCATTTCATTTTGATCATAAGCAATATTTATTCGATGAGTATGATTGAAATATGAAAAAGTGTCATTCATAATATTAATTTTTATTTTATTTGATACATGATCTGTACTCCTAATTGATTTTTTATCAATTGTATTTTGATTTCATATAATAAAAAGTTACAGTAAACACAGTTGTTATTTTTCAGGCGTTACTTCGAAAATATACCGAGTTAATAATACATTTACTTATTTTACGTATAAGATATTTTACGTTACTATTGCTATTATTACTTTTTATGTGTTACTTTTTATGTGTTACTTTGAAAATATACTGAAGTACTAATGTATTTACTTAATTTACTTATAAGATATATTATGTTACTATCGCTAACACAATTGTTACTTTTCATGCATTACCTTTGAAATATACTGAGTTACTAATGTATTTACATTATTTACTGAGATGATATTTTCATTTACTGTTGCCTACATAATTGTTACTGCTTCCTCTTTAGTTCTTACAACTAGCAACTACCAGTTTACTAATTCATTTTTATTTCAGGTATGCCGGATTCCCGAATACTTCTGATGTATTGATGGTGTATACTTCTTGATTAAAGAAGCGAGAAGAACATTTTTGACAATATTATTAAGAACCAATCATTCTGTAACTAATACAAGAGACAATAATAAATACAGTTATCAAATGAATATATTTATGTGTAACCATAATTTCAGTAACTAATCATAAATAACTCAGTAATTGAAAAGCGATAAAGCGAGAGCCGCTAAATAATGGTCTGACAAATCAGACTCACTGTCGCTGATGCGACTACTCAAGCTTCTTCGTTCTTCAACAATTAACCCACACAATCGATAAAGCAATCAATAACAATGATTAAAATTTATTATACCCTACTAACAATGTATAATGGTAAGCAAGTAGGGGTCGAACACAGGAAACAACGGTGCAGAGTGTAGATAAAAATCCAAACCTAGGTCTAATAAGCCACTTAGCCAATCTAATTTTTTTGTGGGTTTTTGATTTTGTAAAATTTATTTATTTATTTTTTTAATTTTTGATTTTGTATTTTGATTTTTTAATTTTCTGATTTTTATAATTTTATATTTTATATTTTTCTATTTTTTTAATATTGGAAAATAAGGACAGTGTAAGAAAAGACAAGATAAAATATTTATAAAAATGTGCAAAAATAACCAAAAATTCAGGAATTAAATTTTTTTTGATATTTTTAGGATTTTTTACTGTTTTTGTGATTTTTGGGGATTTTTCAAGGTGTTTTTGATATTTTTAAATAGCAAAACAAGTCAAAACAGTGAAAAATGTGCTGGCTGTGAGTAAAAGGGGAATTAAAATTAGCAAATAGCAACCAAAATTTTTAACACTAATTTTCAAATAAAGAGAATAAAATATAGAACAAATAGGAACAGAGTTTGTGATTTTTGGAGTTTTCCTTGATTTTATAGATTTCTTTGAAGTTTTTGAGTGTTTTTAAATTTTTAGTGTTTTTATTTTGAGATTTTTAGTGATTTTTGGACTGACACTAAAATATGGTAAAATAAACACTAGGAAATTTTTTTGGAATTTTTAAAGATGTTTTACTAGTTTTTTTGGCATTTTCTAAGCTAGGCAGTGAATAAAAAGCATGTTTTTAATTTTTAATAAATATAAAAATAAATAAAATTCAAAACTAAAATTGTGGCGTGGAAGTACAATTTCCCAGGTGCTTAAGTTCAAAATTTGAGAATTTTTGGGTTTCAAATGAGGCCCTAAATAAATACGACAAGTTCCCAAAAATTATCACAGCTGGCAGGGGCGTTTCTGTAAATAGGCAAAATCCCAGGGGCACATACGCAATTTTCATGCAAAAATTTGAACTGAATACAATGATTTCTGGGCCAAACAACAAACCAAAAAGCCGCAAGGGTTTCTTAGCAAAACGCCAAGGTCACGCGCCTATGGCACGTGGACCTGGGAAGGGTGTTAACGTGATTCTCAAAAGTGCGGGGGGCGAAAATGCTAAATGCCAGAGTTTTTATAACTGCAACTGAGAATTTAAGTACTAAGACTAAATACGAGAAATGGAAGGAGTCCCTTTGCAAAATGCCCAGACGCACGTGATTCGCACGTGTGCCAGGGCGGGGACCAAAGGGTAATACTACAAATGTCAAGGGGGTATACTGCAAATGTTACAGAAACAAAACTCAGCCGATAAATGTTTCAGCACTTAATAGAATATCACAAAAATTGGCAGGAAGAATATGCAAAATACCCGCCTAAGGCGCGAACGAACGGCGGATCGCGCTTCACTTAACCACGTGTCGCGCGCGGGGCGCGCGATACCCCTTCGGCCACGGACGATCCAGATTAGATTATCTTCGCATGATCGGACAGCTGGAACGCAAAATATCCGACGGCAGCTGCTAACCGTGAGGAACAGGGGGAATCCAACGGTGCGACGTGGATCTGCAAGAACACATGAAGAACTTGCGCCCGGCGAGGTTGGCTCCGCCGATGCACAATTCTCCAGGCACCTAGAAGCTCCCGATGCTCTTCTCTATGCTCCTGCAGTGACGGCGAGGCTCCCAGGTGGTCTAGCTAGGGCCGAGGGCCGTCGAAAGGCCTCCGGCTAATGGGAACAAGGGGCCTGCTCCAGGAGGTGCTTGCGTCCAAAAATCCAACCCCAGATGGGGTCCTTCGGGGCCTGGGACCTGCAAAAAAAATGGGTGAAGAAGTCGGGGGCAAAGTGCCCCGACTTCGTGGAGTTTTTCTCAAAGGGAATGGATGTGTGGAACGGTGAAGACGGCCGGCGAGACTCGATGCCGGCCGCGGTTGAATCGGGATAAAATGATGCCTACTGGATGAAGATCTTGGCACAGGAAATACCACTGTGGTTTTTTTTAACACTCAAACATCAGGGAAAAGGAGGGAAAAGGGGAAGAAGGGGGCCTCACCCGTGCGTGCACAAGAAGCTCTCCGGCGAGAACTCCGGCGAGGGGACCTGCCTCGATTCGACACCGATTCGTCCCGTTGAAACGCCCTCCGAACTCCTGCTGTCACCAAGAGTCACGCCAGGGGTCCAGGTTAGGGATTTGGAGGTGGAAGAGTGGTCAAAAGTCCAAGGGAAGTCGGGGGGTTCGGTTTTGAACATGGTCGAGAGGGCTCGCAAATCGAGTTGCATCGAGCGACGTGATGATCCTCTACCCGAGATAATCACTGGGCGAGCTAGAGGGATTGTAGGTGGACAACTCTCGTGAAGACATCGATCAGATTTGGTGAAAGATGCGGCCCCCAAAAATTGTTGAAGATGGGTCAAAGTCAGTCTGACACTCAGCAGGGAGAGGACAGGAGAGTTGACCAGCGGGTCAACTTTCCTAGTCACCTGGTTGGTCCACGTGGACCAACCAGGAAAATCCCTGGAAAAATTCTTTCTAAAATCTATAAAAAATAGATAACGATTTTATTGATTTTTAATTATAAAATGAAAAATGTTTATTTTTTGATAAATTATTTTATAGTGATTTTTATTTATTTTTATGAAGTATATTTTTACAAATTTGCATTTATGCCCTTTATAGGTATATTACCTATGTATTTAAGTATTTTATTTTTATTTAGTACATTTTAATTTTATTATTTTTATTTAGTATTTTATAAAATCATAAAATACTTTTTATATATGTGAATATATTTTAATTTCATTTTTCTGATATATTTTGTATATTTAATAAAATAGAAGTGTATTTCATATAGGTATAAGTATATGTATAATACCTATGTATCAAATATGTACAAGTATTTGTATTTGTGTTTTATTTATATTTTTATTCTAATTTTAATGCTCATAATTATTATAAATAATATTTACAACATTATAAAAATATAAAATTATAAAAATAATAGATAAATAATAATATACAATGTGGGTCCAAAACTCAACTTTCAAACCGTAGCTCCGCCAAATGCGAAACCACCACCATTGGATAGATTATTTTATTCTATATACAATTAAAGGTGAGTTTGATGCATTTGGAGTTTTCATTTGTGAGATACGGGTCTGGGAAGTTGGGATTCTGAATTTTTATTCAGACCATAACTTTTTATCTGTACATTATTTTTCTGTGAAATCAATTTTGTATTTTTCTTCATAAAATTATCTACAACTTTCATGTACAAAGTTTCTTTATTTGATGTATAAAAAGTGAAACTAAAAATAGGTCCCAAAATGAATAAAGAATGAATAAAAGGTATAGGTATTTTATCTGTGTTTCTGACCTTATCTCCCCCTACTTTATTCCTTGTCAACATATTCATCAAGATGCCTAGGTCTCGGGGTTTCGGGTCATAAAATATTTACAATATTTTATTCTTTTTCTTTTCTTTTCTTTATTCTATAATTTTGGCTTTTAAAAACCGCAATTTATACAATTTTTACACACATATACATAAATGCTAAAATGCATGAATAAAGCCTATTTACACGTATTTACTAGGGTTTTTAAGGCCAAAATGATAGAATAAAGATGATGAAACGTATATTCATCAGTAATATGGACATGAATATTCAGTAATTCTTCATATAACATTAGTAATATTCTAGTAATTATTTAGAAGTACTAAGTAACTATATCTTCAGTAACAATCATAATGAGTTTAGTAATTTGGATGTTGTAATCAGTAATCATTGTATGGACACTAGTAATTACATAATCAGTAATCGATGCATGGATACTAATAACCATAACTTCAGTAACAATTATAGTGAGTTCAGTAATATGGACATTTGTAATAAGTAATTGCTATATGAATATTATTAAGTATAACATTAGTAACTAATCATTATGTAACTATAATTTCAGTAACTAGTAACATTGAGTCAGTAATATGGACATGAATATTTAATAATTGTTCATATAAACATAAGTATTTTATCTAAAAAATATTTAGAAGTACTAAATAACTATCGGTAACAATCATAATACATTCAGTAATATGGATATTTGTAATCGTTAATTTTTGTATGGACATTAGTAATTTACGTAATCAGTAAATTAATTTATATCATCGGTTTACCTTTTCTAATCTATACGTGGAATGATCATTCCATAAATAAATTGTATGCAACAATAATATAAATGTGGATTTTTTATCTTACTAAAACCGACCGCTTATTTTTAAGGAAATGATTTAACTCGAATTCTTATTATGTTAATAATACATAGCACATTGTTATTGCCAAAACTGTTTCCTACCAAATAGAACAAACCTATACACGTGGCGAGTCCATGTTTGGTGCTCACCACAACTCAAATGGGCAAGGGGCTATCTGGATAAGCCATATATATAGGGGGCCTTTCAAATAAGATGCATCCTTCCCGACTTAAGGAAGGCCACCATCTTTTTGTAGAAAACACGAGCACTTTAGTAGAATGTATATACAGTTTATATTATAACTGCATATTATAAATACAAAGCCACATACAAAACTGCACATTATAATACAAACATTAAAACTGCACATTGTAATACAATCTATATACGTATTCTACCAAAGTCGTCATATTTTCTAAAAAAGGGGCCGGCCTTCCTGAACTCAGGAAGAACCAAGTATTATTTGAAAGAAATCCTATATATATAAGTCTCTCTATCTATATATATAGAAAAAAAGACTTATATATTGAGGGAAATATGTGTTTCAAGTTTCATGCAAAACAAACATTCCTAACACATTCATCTAGAAGAAGTCAATTTCAACAATTCTAAGATCGCTAAAATTTGGTAGTCTTGATGGAGAGGATAGAAGCATGAATTAAGTTGAATTTGGATTGATACCATGGTGATACATGATGATCTAATCCCCAAAATTTCACTTAAAAACACAAAAATAATGAAAAAAGAGCCGGGTATAGGTATTTTTTTAAATCCAAAAAAGGGGGAAACACGCGTAGGTGTTCACCCTATTATATTAAAAAGAGATGAAAACACATAGGACTCAAGGAGAGCCCGAACACAATGGAATACATTCTCAACATAGAACCTCTCTGCACGGAAGATTACACCATTTCTAGCAAGCCAAACAACCCATAGACCCGCAATTAGCACCAATCTCTCGGCATTTGGACGAAAATGAGAGTTGAGGAGAGATTCCCAAAATGATGCCATGTTGCTACAATCTACCCAAGCCACATCCAACATTTGCCAAAAATATTTTGTCTTTTCACAATCCAGGAACAGGTGCCCAATGGAATCCAAGTTAGAACTGGAAAGAACACAAGAGTTATCCTCGGAGCTAAAAATGTGAGCCCGTTGTTTAATGCGAAAATCGGGAGGTCATATTAATTCACAAGGCGAATCAACAATCGTTGAGTTGACGTCGCACGAAATCCAGATTAAAACAACAATTAACCCACAACAGAGATCAAACAATGAAAAGCAGTGGGGAGTTAAAATTTATTATAACTCTACAAAAGATGTGTATAGTGCAAGCAGTGTAGAGGTCAAACACAAAGAGCAAGCAGATAGATCGGGGAAAATCAATGCACAAAATGTGAAAGTGATGTATTTGTCTATATGTGCCATTTTTTGTGAGTTTTTAATTTTTATTTTTTTAATTTTATTTTTAATTATATATTTTTATATTTTGATTTTTAATTTTATGATTTTGTATTTTCTTTTTATATTTTATATTTTTTGTATTTTCTTTTTCTTCTAAATTATAAAACAAGATATATAAATATATAATAATAAAGAAAAGAGATAATATATTTATAAAAAAAGGTAAAAATAAGCAAAATTCAGGAAATAAAACATTTTAATGATTTTTATATAATTCTAATGTTTTTGTGATTTTTCTATATTTTTTCTAATTATTTTGGTATTTTTAAAGTCAAAAATACTTAAAACAAGGAATGAAATAAATATCAGAGATTAAATTGGAGATAAAAAATATCAAACAGTAACCAAAATTCTCCAAATTAATTTTAAATTAAAGATAATAAAATATAGAAAATTCAGGAACAGAAACTATGTTTTTGTGATTTTTTATGGATTTTACATCTTTTTATAGAGATTTTTAGTGTTTTCTATTTTTGATATTGCTTTTATATTTTTTAGTGATTTTTGTCTTGGAGGTAAAAGATGCAAAACCACACAAAATATATTTTTTGAGGAATTTTTAGAGAAGTTTTTATAATTTTATGTATTTTCTAATGAAAACAGGGATGAAAATGCATATTTTTGATTTTTTATAAATATTAAAATGCTTCAAAAATATAAAATAAAAATATGGCATTATATATCAATGCAATAGGAACTTATGCCTATTTTTTGGGAATTTTTCGAATTTTATAGATGCATGAAATAAATAGAGAAAACAAAAAGAAAATGGAACCCTAGCAGGGGTATTTTTGTACTTATGCAAAAGTCCAGGGTCATGTGTGTAAATATCCCAGAAAATAAATAACTAAACAAAATTATTTCTGGACCAATCACCAATAACCAAATACCCAGGGTTAACACTACAAAAAGACCGAACCCGCACGTGACTGTCACGTACCTGGCATGGACCTCTAATTAATTTTCCCAAAACCTGGGGGGATTTAAGCAAAATAATAGAAATAATATAACTGCAATAAATATTTTATGGACTGTTTCGAAATACAATAAGGCCTGGGGTCCTGTCAGCAAAAAGTCCTCCTCACGTGGTCGCCCACGTGAGGTGACGCGGCCAGGATGAAACGGCAAATATGGAAAACAAGGGGCGATGTGCAAATTCTACAAAATAAATTAGCGGCCGAGGAAAGTTTAAATAGTAATTATTAAATATAAAATTTGGTGGGGGGAAAACGCAAAATACCGATGCCTGGGGCAGATCAGACGGTGGCAGATCTTTCACTTGACACATGTCCTGATCTGGTGCTCCGATATCGGTTCGCAAACGAACGGCTGGGATTAAATCCCAGCCGTGGATCTGACGACAGCGAGGCGAACGATCGGACAGATGCTGTAGTGCCAGGGGCTCCTCGAAGATCGAACGACAGAAAATGGGTCAGGATGAACAGCTCAAGAACTCGGAGGATCCAAGTTCCAATCCGCTCGCCTGACCCATTCCGGCCTTCTGGGAAGCTCAGAGAGGGTGACCGACGATCCTGCGGTGGTTCTCTAGCTGTTGGCGGTGGCAAAATAGGCCGGCAACCTCTGGAGTGCTCCTATGACGACGAAGATGAGAAGGAGCTTAAGAAGCCTCCGGCAGTTGCAAAAATCACCTCCAAGCATCGCCAAGTTGCGTGGACCTGTACGAAAACGGTGATGGGGTCGAGGGTGAATTGCCCCGACCCCGTAGCAAGGTGGAACGAAGGTGGGAACACAAGATGGAGGTTCGCCAGAGCCGGTTCCGACGAACAGTGGGCTGGGGTGACTGGGCGATTAGATGGAAGAGTAAAGAGGCATGGAGGATGCTAGGAGTATGGCTAAGTAAAAAAAATGCAAAGAAAAAGCAAGAAAAACAAGTTCGAACGGCCAACGACCGTGAACAAGTACCTTAACGACTACCTTGGCCAGAGATGGTGGAGACCAACTTGCGACACACCTAACCAGGCTTCAGGGAGCTGGAGGAGCTCCTGTCACGAGCTCCAGTCCTGAGCTTGCCAAAAAGAGGGAGAAAACGGTCAAAAGATGGTTCAAAAGATGAAGGGTGTCGGTTTGAGTTTTTGTACAGGGTGATGAAGCGACGATCTTCGAGACAAGATCACGGGTGGAATGAAGTTGATCTGCCCAAGAAATTTGATCGGCGTGGATCATGGTGATGCATGGTACGAATCTCATGAAGGATCAACTCTTCCTCGAGAAACATAGAGATGGAGAAAATATCGAGAAAAGAGGGTCGCGGGAAGGTCTGACACGCTACACGAGCTAGGACCAAAGAGTTGACCAAAGGTCAACTTCCTAAGCCACCTGGTTGGTCTACGTGGACTGATAAGCACAAAATCGATCACTCAGATAAAGGTACTAATCGGTCGTTGTGACCCAAGCAATCAAATGCACTTAATCAAGAAAAAATGAACCACTCAGAATAGATAAAATCGGTCAAAACTCAAAACAGCGGTCCTACTATTGGATTAACCTGGCATAGCACCCAGGGTCGAACTCAAGGAGCACGGGTTGGCCTCTCGGCCTACGAAGTAGTAAAACGAAATAAAATAAAAGAAGAAACTATTTTTAGTGGTTTTTAATTGATTTTATATTTTTTTTGGATTTTTAAGTGATTAAGAAATTAAGAAAAACAAAGAAAAGCACACTTCAACAATTTATTTAAAGAACTAAAAATCAACCAAAATTCAAACAAAAATATTTTTATGTATTTTATATTTTTTAGTGTTTTTGGTGAATTTTTGAGAATTTTCTGAGGTTTATTTAATTTTCTAAAAATCAAACAGTAGCTAAAAGAGATGGTACTGTCCAGCCGAGCCAAAAAGCCCTAGATAAAATATCTAAGAGCTCCAAAATGGCCTGGAGGTAATTTTCCTACAAAGAAGACAAAATGAGGAAAATTTAGGCACCAATTTTATTGTTTTTGGATTTTAATTTATTTACTAGAATTTTTATAGGTTTTTGAGTATTTTAAAGTTTTTAGTGATTTTCAGTAATGAAAAATAGCCAAAATTGGCTAGAAAATTAAACTAAGTAAAATAGACAGTAGCTAATTTTTGTAGAATTTTTAAATGAGTTTTAATATTTTTTGGGGTTTTTAAAGTTAGACAGTAGCAAAAATAAAGGTTTTTGATTTTTTAAAAATATCAAACGAAATCAAAAATGTCCTCAAAAATCCACAAAAAATTTACACCATGGCAGGCGCCATGTATCCAATTTTCGTTGGATTTGGAGGTGTTTTGCTATTTTATCCAAAAATAAAGCAAGCAACAGTGCACAGGGACCTTTCTGTAATTAAAACAAAGTTCTGGGTCCCTGGAATAATAACCCTAGAAAGTGTAGGTATAGGAGTGCAAATTACCCCCAGGCCACGCACGATACGCGTGACTCAGGCCTGGAGGGACCAAATTGCAATTCCTATTTATAAAAGTACAAAGCGTAACCGGGCGGAAAGGCAGGGTCAAAAATGCAAATACACCAAATAACCACGTGTCGATGCACGTGTCCACAACTGGCAGGGGTATAAATGCAATTCAAATAAACATAGAGGTCCACAGTGCAATTTTTACAAAACTAAAAGAACTACACTAAGTATTTACAGGATTAAAAACTAAATGCATAAAGTAAAGGGGCCTAAGGACAATTTACCCCTTTTATTTACGTCGACGGCCGGATGTGTGCCACGTCGATGATCTAACGGTGGAGAGAAATGGTGCCTTAACCCTTGGAAAGCCTGGCCTGATCGAACGTCTGAGAGCCCTCCACGTGGAGATCGGACGGTGACGGTGCGCTGGAGTCTACGCCCTCGGTGGATCGACGGAGGAGAGGAGGGCACGTGGCAGATCTGACAGACGAGGCTAGCTGGTGCCTCTCCCTCCGCGCGGATGGTAGAGGTCGATCCTCGAAATGATCGGACGGTGATGCCACGCCTAGGATGAATGGCTCAGATGACAACTGGGGCGCTGGGGACGATCGGACGGTGGACGAGGGTGCTGGAAGAACTGGCTGCCGGCAAGCTTCGCCGGCCCTCTGCGTGCACGATGAGCCTCGTCTGATGCTCCTGAGGTGCAGGAAAGCTTCGCCGTGAAGCCCCGCACCCGATGCTCTGCTCCGATGAAGGCGAGCTCCAAAGAGCTCCGGCGACGTGAACGAACTGGAGCTGCTGTGCTCAGAAGTGTCGACCTCCAGATGAGGTTGATTGACCTTGATACCTTCACAGGAAAGAAGATGGGTCGAGGGCATACTGCCTCGACCCGTCAGAGCGGGCGGAAGGTGAAAGATGCGTCGGTATGGTGGGTCTCCGGCGAGCGGCGGAGGTGAAGACCCAAGATCCTGCTCCGGGACGAGACAGGAGGGATGGCTGGGTGGAGAAGGTGGAGAGGAGTCAGGCGAAGGTGGTGGAGTGATCGGATGGTCAAGTGAATGGACGGAGACGGCATGCGGAGGCGGCGGAGCTAAGCTACTGAAATCGGAAAAACCTAAAGCTACGCTAATCTACGGCCTAAAGAAGTTACTAGGCGAATGTAGTCGACTGGGCTGGAGCTGACGAAGCTCCTGGTCATTGCCTGTAAGGGGCCGTCGACTCCCCGAGGCCGGGCGCGCTCGCGGCGGCGCACGACGGAGTTAACCACCGGATCAGTGGATTCCTTGGAACTCGGGCCTCGCTTCCACTCCAAAACACGCAGCTGTCACTCGGGTGCTCTGGAGGAGCTCCTTGGCGGCGAGCAGGAGTCCAAAGATGGAAGAATTAGGTCGCCGGAGACGACATTATATATGGAGCGGGGTCCGAGAAGATGATGGTCGGGCGAGTAGCGCGGAGCTCGGATCCTCCAAACCCACCCCGGGCGAGGGTCCTGGATGATCAGAGATTAATCGGAGCCCGGGGGTTGGGTTAATGGCGGTCGGGTCAGGCGGGTAGAAATTGGAGAAGACGGGTCGGGCAGGACAGACCCGGCTCTGGTGGTCTTGGGGGGAGAGTTGACCGAGGGTCAACGATCCCCCGTGGACCAATCAGAGCCCGCCAAGCATAGATTTTTTATTTATTTATTTTGAGCTAGAAAATGCTCGAATTAACAAAAACTTAAAACATGAAATATTTTTATTTTATTTTTTTTCTATTTTTTAGTAATTTTTAATTAATTTTTCAAAATAAAAATAGGCTATATACATTATAGTACTATACATAGGTATATATACAATATATAGGGTTTTGATTTTTGATTTTTTTAATTGTTATTTTTGTGCAATTTTATTCTTATTTTATATTTTATTTATTTTCATTATAAAATAAAGAATAAAAATATATATTTATTTCATTTTTATTATTTATTTACATAGGTAAAATAAATACATATATACATCTATATACATGGTATATGTACAATGTATTTTTGTATTTTTAATTTTGTTATTTTTATTTTGCTTTTGTTTTAATTGTTTTTATTTTATTTATTTACAATATATAACATAGAATATTTACAAAAAGTTTGGAAATTAATTTTATTTATTTACAAGGTTAAATAAATATATAGAAGTGGTTTATGTACATGATGAAAGGGGTGTTTTAATTCTTTTTTATTTTTAACTTTTTCTTTTGTTTTTATATTTTATAAATATATAAGTATTTACAAGCATATTTTTGGATGAGGAAAACATTTTTATTTTATTTACACAAGAGCCCCTATCTCCCTCTACTTTGGCTTTTATGCGGTCAGGCCCATGCTGAGCCCTCCCTTGGGTTAGGTTGCTCAATATTTATTCTAAATATTTCCCTCTTTTTCTTTTTAATCTTTATTCTTTTATTTTTGCACAAAAACATGCTAATTATAGGTTTTTACACAATGCATGCTTTTGGTAATTATTCCTATTTACACATATCTACATGTATTTGCAAAGGTTTTTGTAGCTAAAATATAAGAATAAAGAGTGATGAATGTGTTTTCATCACCCCCCTATACTTAACTTTGCTAGTCCCTTAGCAAACACTTATTTGAAAAAGAAGTGAAAAAGAAAGAAAGAAAAGAAAAAGAGGATGTACATGGATCAAGGTTGATTATTAAACTTGCCTTCATTAAATTGGGGTATGGAGCTCGATCAGATCTTTGGATTATTAATGTGTGGGAACCTTATTTAGACTTAAGCTTAAAACTCAACAGCCTCTAAGTTCCACTAATCTATGACCAAGACTCCTCAATGCTCCAGATCAGAACAAGTCATCAATCACAAACCCTGAAGACCATGAATCTTTTCTTGTCCTGTGGATGTGAGGTCTAAGCTATCCACCTCAGAAATGGCAACTTGACAACCCTCCGCAACAAGATAACTCTATGACCTCAGTCTGGCCACTCTTTCCTCGAGGAGCGCGGTATTCCCTTCTAAGTTCAAGTTCAACCGGCTCAAGAAGAGGAGGAAGAAGAAGAGAATGGGTCAAGGCCAGTGTAGCCAAGTACCCTTGGGAGCTTGACCAGTGTAGCCAAGTCTCCCTGCTGCAAGCTACAACAGGTGGAACATGAAACCAAGCTTTGCACTCTACATACATACTCCGGTGGGATTATCATTTTCTATCAGACCCACCACTTTTTTGGAGTTATTTTCTTTTTGCACACATTTTTTTTTCAAGTGCATCTGTACAACATATACATGTGCAGCATATAAACAAGGAGTTTTTCCTCTTGAGCCAGTAGACTATCCCTCTTTTGAAGCTTTATTGCAACCCACAACTCCCGTCGTTAGACGTCATGGCAACCAGACCAAGTTGAGACGCACTTCCTTCACTATAAGAAGAAGAGAGGTTCCGCCTAGAAGTACTACCCTCATATGCTACCCCAAGTCAAGGAAGACTGCCTCCTCACCACCTCATCCGTAGAGAGCTCGGTGCATAGTGCTAGTGTCCAAGTAAAGCCATTGTCCATATGAGTCATGTGTTGTTGTTAAATGCTCTACTTAGGCTCATTGAGATGACATGTGATCATAGCCTAGTGGACTCAAAGAATTAAGTCACCATGGACCTGAAAAGCCTTAAACCTAAGCCCTATAAGGTTCCTCTTAGAAGTTAGGTGGATTAAGATCTTAATCAAGCTCCATTTCTCAATTTGATTCCAGGCTAGTAAAAATGTCAACTATCATCCAGAAAAACTATATACATATGTACAAAAGATGCTTATTTACACAATTTGTACAAACTGCAAAATTTTTGAAAAATGTTTTGAAATCATGAATGATGCATGAAGTGCAAGTTTTGCAAAAAGATATTTACACACATTTACACAAGATTTTTGCAAACTTTTGATTTTCAAAACATTTTGGAAAAATTTTGTACTATATACATAATTTTGATAAGAAAATATTTACACAAGCTTTACACAAAAGATTTTTGAAATCATTTTTACAAAAATAATTTGTACACTAGCTATTTATGTGCAAATAAAAGAATGTTATGTACATGAAAAATTTTTAATTTTTGTGGTTTTTAGCCATTTTATTTATTAACACACTCACACAAAGTACGAGTTATGGCTAAAGTATATATGAAATATATACACCCCCCTATACTTAGCTCAAACGATGTCCTCAGAGTCAAGAGCGATGAAGAAGACATAACTCGTGCTAGGTATAGGGAAGTGAAAAGAAAGGCTATATACAAAGATGAATGAATGAAATAGAAAAGTCAAGAGGATCTCGGGTCTTTCCCCTATACTTAAGATCAAGTGATCCTAAGTATAGCAGGCTGTATACTAAGGGAAAACCGAGTGGAGAATGTACAGGGTCTACCCCCTTATACTTAGGGTGAAATATCCCTAAGTATAGGCAGCAAAACATGGGTAGCAAGACACGAAGAAAATCAACGAATATATACAAGAAGGAAGGACATCACCCCCCCTATACTTAAGGTGAAGAACCTCAGAAGTGATGAAACAGAACGAAGAACAACCCGGTGTCTCCACCCCCCTATACTTAGGATGAGTAATATCCTAAGTATAGCGAATATAATCCTAAGCGAGACCTGGGGTGGAAACAAGAACGGAAGAAAGAAAGATCAAAACAAGACGAAACATGTATATACAAAAGAGTACAATGTTGAGGTGCCTCTCAACAAGCGCTAGTTTTTACGCCCCTAGCTGGGCGCAAAGGCTAGGATAATGCAGTATCAAGGTTCAGGACGGCATCGGTAAGTCGAATGCCGTACTGTCGCCGCAGTCTCGGTGTGAGAACAACGACGAACTCAACAGTGTAAAGTACGACACCCAGGTATGAAATCAGGCGGGTGTATTCTACCGGCCAATGATATGAGAATAAGTGATCGGGATCCGGTAGCACAAAAGAAATCATCGGCTCTGGATCAGACTGGAGTGAGAGTGTGGAGCCGAAGAAATCGAACGTGGAGAAGGATGGATCAGTAATAGAATCCTCCACGGCAATCAATGTCTCAAACAGGTAGGTATAGTCAAGATCAGGAGACTCTCTAAAAGGGCTGATATCCGATGCATGAAATAGAATCAGATCAGGGAAATCATCGAATATCTCCAAGATAGGCTCATCCTCGCGAGGGTCGTCGAGGTGAGAAGAATCAGAATCAGCAGGATCTAAAAACTCGGTTTCGTGTTCCGCCAGATCGGAAACACTCTCAACAGGTGAAACCGAGTGCTCATCGAGAGCGGCATCCTCCCGCAGATAACCCTCGGGGAGAGATGCAAGATCAGAAATGACTAGAGGAGGATCAGGATCTAGATGGGCATCTGCGCTGCTATCAAGTATCCACTCGGTGCACCAAGCTGCATCATCATCGGAAGTGTGAGTCTCGGCAATCTGGAAACAGGAGAAGGTACTAGTCAACACCGCGGAAGCTGGCAAAGTGTCTGCAGCTGATCCTCGCTCTGCGGCTATGCTGGCTGCCAACTGGTCCTCAGCAAATGTATCTATCTCGTCAGAGTAGAGGACAAAAGGCTCGAAGACGGGACTCTCTATGTCTTTACTCTCAAAGTGTTGTCCCTCCTCAAGCTGTGGCTGCTGGGCTGAGTCCTGGTGACTGTCTGCATCCAAGAAGTGTCTCTGCAGGAAGGAAACTGACTCCTCTGGGACTGGAAACTGAAGTAGCTGAGTCAATGGCTGCAAAAGCTGGGGCTCCTCCGGCTCCTGGAGTATCAGCAGATCTGATATCCAAGACTCGTCGACTGGAAACTCTGGGGCTACCTCGAACTCCAGTTGGAAAACCAACGGGAATTCAAGTAGACTCTGGGTCCGAACCTCTGCTAAGGAAGTCATCTCCTCTGTCCGTGGTGCTTTCAGCTCCAAGTCCTCAGGCTGGTGTGTAAAAACTGTCTCATCATGTAAAGTGACACACCACACTGGTACTGCATCGTCCGCATGTGTTGTCCCGACCATGGCATCTCGCGAAGAAGATCTCTGTGAAAGTAAACTCGAGATGGTGTCCAGGAAGTGAATGTCGGAACTGCGGTGTGAACCGCCACATGTGGTAATCACCAGTGCAAGCTGCTCTGCGGTCATCCCCCGCATGGAGATCTCTATCATGTCTGTAAGTGGAAGTCCGTGCTCAGGGAATCTCCTCAAGAGGTCAAGAAACCTCGGCCATGCCTCGTGCAATGGCTCCTCGGGGTCAACTGAAAAGTCCATGATCAAAGACCGTATAAAATCTGCTCTACGTGGAGGGAAGTATCTCCGTAAGAACTCTCGGCGTAGCTCTCCCCACGTCTCGAATGTCCTTCCCAATCGTCGGTGCCATCTCATGGCTCTGTCGTGAAGCGTGAAGGGGAAGGTCCTGCTCATCAGCTCCTCTGCAGTGACGTCTGAATATCTCTGTGCTCTACAAAACTCCTCGAAGGCCGACAGGTGAAGGTATGGCTCCTCGTGCGCCTCTCCTGAAAATGTCGGCAGTCTCTGAATGTAATCCAAATCCAAGACGAATGGACCTAATGTAGAAGCTGACTGAGCTCCATGTGCTATCTGCTCCTCCATCCTTCTGGAATAGGATATGTCTGCTGATCTCCACTGCTCTCTCTGGTCACCAACGGAGTGCGCTCTCAACTCAGCAACAACATCGTCCGAGTCTCGTATCCGCTCTAGCTGGTATCCTCGGACGTCTAGCGCCGCATGCCCAGAGTGATGAGATGAAAGGGAGGGAGGGAGCGGGGGGTTGGTCGGAGATCCGACCTCCCTAGAAGGTGGACTGGAGTGATGGTCAGAAGACGGAGAAGAAGCCGTAAGAGTCGGCTCGTAGTGAGGGGAATCCATCATCCAGGGGTCAGGGAGAAGAAGAAAAGGAAAATAAAGGGAGGTGAGGGAGGGGAATAGATGAAGGAAGAAGAGAAAGGATCGAAGGGATCTGGCAATCAAACAAGATGAACAAGCAAACCCCCAATTCACCTACGCACACAGAGCTGAAGACCGAAGGGATCGGTCAATTATCTTGTCAATTTTATTTTAGGTGATCATCCAGTCTATCAGAGCGATTACGTGAGGTCAATAGGTATCCAGATCCTTCTCAACCGACTGTCCCGTACTGAAAGTCGGTAATCGGTCAAGAAAAGATCGGAGGCTCTATCCTAATATGCGGATCACTCTCTCGCTCATCCAAACCAGACAAGGAGGGGGTTACTCTCCCCAAGACAGATTTTTAGTGAAGTGTCTATTAGGTCAAGTATGATTAGTAGTCCCGATTTTATTGTTTTTGTTTTTAGATATTTTTCAATAAAAATAAACGCCCAACGAATTTTTCGGTTCTCCTGGTTATTAAGTCCAAAACAGGGGGGAGAAGACGAAAAAGCCGATGCGCGATGAAATCAATGATGCATGCTGAGTCAGAAATGCGTACCTTGTCTCCAGCACTCTACATGCAAGTGATCCGCGTAGAATTTAAAGACTGAAAAGTAAACTACCTAAATGATGCAACGGGAAAGTCGAGTCCTAGACGAGCAATTTCTACACGCAGAACCGTCTAACCGGTCACCGACCTCCAAGCCAAAGAGTCCGGTCTTGGCCCGTCCCTCCTCTGTCCGACAAATCGAGGGTAGGAGAAAGCGCTTTACAGGACGGGCTGCGACACGTAGGCTACGAAGGAGATGAGTCGGTTATTTTTATTAATTGATTATTAGTAGGTCCAATTAGCGTTCTATAGGAACAGGCAAGCAATTAGGTGTGGGGACCCTACTAATTACGGCACAAGCAAGAGAAATTCCTAAGTCTAGGGGCTCGAGCAAAAACCGCGTAAACACCGGAAAAGGCAGTAAGAAAATAAAAGAAAACCAAAACCGCGTGAAAAGCCGTGAAAAACTCCTAAGGGTCTGATGAATACCCATTCATCACTCTTTATTCTTATATTTTAGCTACAAAAACCTATGCAAATGCATGTAGATATGTGTAAATAGGAAAAGTTAGCAAAAGCATGCATGTTTGTAAATACTTATAATTAGCATGTTTTTGTGCAAAAATAAAAGAATAAAGAAGAAAAAGAAAAAGGGGGAAATATTTAGAATAAATATTGAGCAACCTAACCCAAGGGAGGGCTCAGCATGGGCCTGACCGCATAAAAGCCAAAGTAGAGGGAGATAGGGGCTCATGTGTAAATATCTATGTAAATAAAATTATATTTTCCTCACCCAAAAATATGCTTGTACATATTTTGTATATATTTAGAAAATATTAAAAACATAATAAAAATTTAAAAATCAAAAATGCAAAAACACCCTTTCACCATGTATATAAGACCATCCTCCTACATGTGTTTAACCTTGTAAATAAATTTATTTATTTTCAAAACTTTTTGTAAATATTCCATGCTATATATTGTAAATAAAATAAATAAAAAGAAACAAAACAAAAATCAAATAAAAATAACAAAATTAAAATTACAAAAATATATTGTACATATGCCATGTACATAGTTGTATATAACTATTTATTTTACCTATCTATATAAATAATAAAAACAAAATAAAAATACCCTTTTATTCCTCATTTTATTCTATAAATAAATAAAATATAAAATAAGAATAAAAATGTATAAAAATAACTAATTAAAAATCAAAATTAAAAACCCTATATTGTATATATACCTATATATAGACCTATTATGTAAATACCTCATTTTTATTTCCAAAAATTAATTAAAATTAAAAAAAAAAAGAAAAAATTAAAACAAACATTTTTTATGTTTTGAGTTTTTCATGAATCGGCCATTTCCTATTTTATTTTGAATTTCCAAGCTATTTATGACGTGGCCCTTCCTGATTGGTCCACGGGGGATGTTGACCCCCCGGTCAACTCCCCCCTGTGGACCACTTCACACGGGTCGTGACGCCCGACCCGACTTCCCCGATTTTTCGCGTCACGACCCGGCCCCCAAATCCGCAACTCTCGAGCTCCGATCATGCCCCATGCATCCGGGAACCTCGCCCGACTCCTCGCCTAGGGGTCCGTGCTTCATCGAGCCGGACCCAACCCCTTCTTCCCGGACCTGCACCCATATATAACCTGAGCTCAACCGCCTCCTTTCTCCATCTTTGGCTCGCCACTCTCATTCCCGTGACCTCCATTGCAATCACCGAGGTGACAGCTCGCATTTGCCTTTGTCGCAGTGAGGAGGAGGTGCCCGGACCACTGATCCGGCAGCTTTGCGCCGCCGTGCTCCGCCGCTTGCAGGAGCTCGAGCCTCAGGCAGTGACAACCTTCGAGGCGACGACCGGGAGCTAGCTAAGCTCCAGCACAGTCTTCCGCACCACCCAGGTAGCCTTATAGCTCGCCCATTTCGTTTAATTTTAAGTTTCCCCCAAATCGAAGCTCCGTCGAGTTCCTTTGATTCCGGTCATCTTGCGTATCTCCTCGATCATCGGGACACACTATCACCTTCGCCATCCTTCGACGCACCTTCTACGCCCCTTCATTCAACCCAGCTCGCACCGGAGCTGGGGTTCGAGCTCCACCGTCCTCCGCTCGCCGGAGCTCACTCACCCCGACGCACCGTCCACCCTCACGCCGCTTCATCGGGTCGAGGCACTTTGCCCTCGACCCGCGAAGCTTCTGGTTTACTTTGCAGGTAAAGAGGAGGCCATCTGAGGCCCCCTCACATCCAGGCCAGGAGCTCGACTCCGTCGACCTTGCCGGAGCCCCTCCAGGGCTCGGCTGGGCCATCGGAGGCCTCCACCAGCTGCGGGACTTCACCGCGGATCTGTTCCGATACCCAGAGGCAGCTGAGGAGGACTACTGCACGCGCACGAGGCCGGCGAACTTCGCCGGCCACCTGTTCTTCCAGTATCCTCCACCACCGTCCGATCGTCCCCCGCTCTAGTTTCAATCGTCCCCCGCTCCAGTTTCAATCGTCACCGTCCATCCTTCGAGGAGCAGATACCGTTGATCGATTTGAGGGTAGATCCGGACCGTTGGAGCAGAGAGGGAACCACCAGCACCTGCCAGCCGTTTGATCATCCACGTGGCCCCCTCTGCGCCGTCGATCAGGCTCAAGTGCGGACGAAGAGAGGCGCCATCCACCTGCACCGTCAGATCATCTACGTGGCGCAAATCCAGCCATCAACGTAATAAGGGGTAATTTACTTAGGGCCCCCTCTTAGTTTTTGTTTTCAGTCCTAGTCCTGTAAATATTTTAGTCCTTTTATTTACGTAGGGTAAATTGCACATTGGACCTCGTGCTTGTTTAGTTTTGCATTTATGCCCCTGTGTATGTGAGCCACGTGCGTCGTCACGTGTATTTCTGGTTTACTTGCAATACTTAGCCTGTAGTTCTGATGGGTTGATGAATGAATGAATACTTTCTGGTATTTGCATATCTACCCCTGTGAATGTTTTATTTCCACATGTGCTGATTTTAGTGGGTTAATTGCATAACCGTCCCTGGACTTTTTGGTACGAGTTACCAAAAGGTCCTAGGACTTGGTTTTTATTACCAGAAGGTCCCTGAGTGCCCCAGGCACGCGCCACGCGCGTGACTTGCTGGGTTATTTGCACCTAGACCCCCAGAGTTTTGGGTATTTGCACTTAAGTCCCTGTGCACTATGCCCTCTTCTTGATTTTGAATAAAATATCAAACCACCTCCAAATTCGATGAAAATTTGACACATGGCTCCTGCCATGTTGTTGGATTTTTGAGAATTTTTGAGGACTATTTTGATTTTATTTGGTATTTTTAAAAATTCAAAAACATCTATTTTAGCTACTGTCTAGGTTTAAAAATCCCAAAAAAATATAAAAACACCCCCAAAAATTCTAAAAAAATTAGTTACTGTTCTTTGTGTGTTTCGTGATTTTCTAGCCAATTTTGGCTATTTGTCATTGAGTAAAAACCCTAAAAATCTAAAAACACCTAAAAACTAATAAAAATTATAATAAATAATCTAAAAATCCAAATACAATAATTTTGGTGCTCAAATTTTCCTTATTTTTTCTAGAATATAGGAAAATTACCTCCAGGGTCCTCTGAGATCCTTAAATATTTTATTTTTGGGTTTTGGGCCTTGCTGGACAGTACCTTGTCTTTTTAGTACTGTTTGATTTTTAGAAAATAAAATATACCTTATAAAATCTCAAAAATTCACCAAAAACACCTAAAAACCTAAAAAACATAAAAACATTTTTGTTTGAATTTTTGCTTGATTTTTGTTGCATTTAATAATTAGTAAAAGTGTGCTTTTATTTGCTTTCTTTTATTTTCTCATTATATTAAAAATCCAAAAAAAATATAAAAATTATTAAAAACCACTAAAAACATTTTCTTTTAGTTTATTTTCATTTTTACTACTTCGTAGGCCCTAGGCCAACCCGTGCTCCTTGTGTTCGACCCTGGGAGCTATACCAGGTTAATCTCATAGCTAGGCCGCTTTCTTTTGTGCTTGATTGATTTATTTGCTCTAGTGGTCTGATTTTTCTTGATTGAGTGACTCTGAGTGATAGAGGTCGCAACGACCTATTTTGTACCTTTACCTATGTTCGCTCGGGACGCTCATCAGGGTCCCCCGAGCACACCGGTGCTCGCGAAACAGACCCGCTAAGTCAAAAGTCCACAAATGTTCAGTCTCTGAAAGTCCCTGTATTATTACAATAATAATGAAATAAAAATGAAAATCCTCTCCTACTCAACTCTCTCTCACTCTCTCATGCGGCTCCGTAGAGAAAGGAGCCGCCTCCGAATCCCGCGGTTGCGTCAGCTTCTCGAGATCAGCCGCCTCGGTCCTCGGGCCCTTGCAAGAAAGAGAAGAATGGTCAGACCAAAAATAATCAGATAATAAGAAGAAAAATAAATGAAAGAAAATGAGGGTATATATGCAAAAAAATACAAAATAAAATAAACACTCAAAATAAAACAAAAACAAAAATAAAAGAAAAAGAAAATAAAACAAAATAAAACAAAATAAACTATAAACAAAAACCGCGAGAAAGCCACGAGCTCTGAAAGAGTCGCGAAAAGTCGCGAAAATAAAAACGAAAATAAAATAAAAACTACTAAGTCGTGCTCCCCGGCAACGGCGCCATTCTGATAAGCGCAAAATTGATCACTCGGATAAAGTTACTAATCGGTCGTTGTGACCCAAGCAATCAAATGCACTTAATCAAGAAAAAATGAACCACTCAGAATAGATAAAATCGGTCAAAACTCAAAACAGCGGTCCTGCTATTGGATTAACTTGGCATAGCACCCATGGTCGAACTCAAGGAGCACGGGTTGGCCTCTCGGCCTACGAAGTAGTAAAAAGAAATGAAATAAAAGAAGAAACTATTTTTAGTGGTTTTTAATTGATTTTATATTTTTTTGGATTTTTAAGTGATTAAGAAATTAGGAAAAACAAAGAAAAGCACACTTCAACAATTTATTTAAAGCACTAAAAATCAACCAAAAATTCAAACAAAAATAATTTTATGTATTTTATATTTTTTAGTGTTTTTGATGAATTTTTGAGAATTTTCTGAGGTTTATTTAATTTTTAAAAAATCAAACAGTAGCTAAAAGAGATGGTACTGTCCAGCCGAGCCAAAAAGCCCTAGATAAAATATCTAAGACTCCAAAATGGCCTGGAGGTAATTTTCCTACAAAGAAGACAAAATGAGGAAAATTTAGGCACCAATTTTATTGTTTTTGGATTTTTAATTTATTTACTAGAATTTTTATAGGTTTTTGAGTATTTTTAAGTTTTTAGTAATTTTCAGTAATGAAAAATAGCCAAAATTGGCTAGAAAATCAAACTAAGTAAAATAGACATAGCTAATTTTTGTAGAATTTTTAAATGAGTTTTAATATTTTTTTGGGGTTTTTAAACTTAGACAGTAGCAAAAATAAAGGTTTTTGATTTTTTAAAAATATCAAACGAAATAAAAAATGTCCTAAAAAATCCACAAAAATTTTACACCATGGCAGGCGCCATGTCTCCAATTTTCGTTGGATTTGGAGGTGTTTTACTATTTTATCCAAAAATAAAGCAAGCAACAGTGCACAGGGACCTTTCTGCAATTAAAACAAAGTTCTGGGTCCCTGGAATAACAACCCTAGAAAGTATAGGTATAGGAGTGCAAATTACCCCCGAGGCCACGCACGATACGCGTGACTCAGGCCTGGAGGGACCAAATTGCAATTCCTATTTATAAAAGTACAAAGCGTAACAGGGCGGAAAGGCATGGTCAAAAATGCAAATACACCAAATAACCACGTGTCGATGCACGTGTCCACAACTGGCAGGGGTATAAATGCAATTCAAATAAACATAGAGGTCCACAGTGTAATTTTTACAAAAATAAAAGAACTACACTAAGTATTTACAGGATTAAAAACTAAATGCATAAAGTAAAGGGGCCTAAGGACAATTTACCCCTTTTATTTACGTCGACGGCCGGATGTGTGCCACGTCGATGATCTAACGGTGGAGAGAAATGGCGCCTTAACCCTTGGAAAGCCTGGCCTGATCGAACGTTTGAGAGCCCTCCACGTGGAGATCGGACGGTGACGGTGCGCTGGAGTCTACGCCCTCGGTGGATCGACGGAGGAGAGGAGGGCACGTGGCAGATCTGACGGACGAGGCTAGCTGGTGCCTCTCCCTCCGCGCGGATGGTAGAGATCGATCCTCGAAATGATCGGACGGTGATGCCACGCCTAGGATGAATGGCTCAGATGACAACTGGGGCACTGGGGACGATCAGACGGTGGACGAGGGTGCTGGAAGAACTGGCTGCCGGCGAGCTTCGCCGGCCCTCTGCGTGCACGATGAGCCTCGTCTGATGCTCCTGAGGTGCGGGAAAGCTTCGCCGTGAAGCCCCGCACCCGATGCTCTGCTCCGATGAAGGCAAGGAGCTCCAGAGAGCTCCGACGACGTGAACGAACTGGAGCTGCTGTGCTCAGAAGTGTCGACCTCCAGATGAGGTCGATTGGCCTTGATACCTGCACAGGAAAGAAGCTGGGTCAAGGGCAAACTGCCTCGACCCGTCAGAGCGAGCGGAAGGTGAAAGATGCGTCGGTATGGTGGGTCTCCGGCGAGCGGCGGAGGTGAAGACCCAAGATCCTGCTCCGGGACAAGACAGGAGGGATGGCTGGGTGGAGAAGGTGGAGAGGAGTCAGGCGAAGGTGGTGGAGTGATCGGATGGTCAAGTGAATGGACGGAGACGGCAGGCGGAGGCGGCGGAGCTAAGCTACTGAAATCGGAAAAACCTAAAGCTACGCTAATCTACGGCCTAAAGAAGTTACCTGGCGAATGTAGTCGACTGGGCTGGAGCTGACGAAGCTCCTGGTCATTGCCTGCAAGGGGCCATCGACTCCTCGAGGCTGGGCGCGCTCGCGGCAGCGCACGGCGGAGTTAACCACCGGATCAGTGGATTCCTTCGAACTCGGGCCTCGCTTCCACTCCAAAACACGCAGCTGTCACTCGGGTGCTCTGGAGGAGCTCCTTGGCGGCGAGCAGGAGTCCAAAGATGGAAGAATTAGGTCGCCGGAGACGACATTATATATGGAGCGGGGTCCGAGAAGATGATGGTCGGGCGAGTAGCGCGGAGCTCGGATCCTCCAAACCCACCCCGGGCGAGGGTCCTGGATGATCAGAGATTAATCGGAGCCCGGGGGTTGGGTTAATGGCGGTCGGGTCAGGCGGGTAGAAATTGGAGAAGACGGGTCGGGCAGGGCAGAGCCGGCTCTGGTGAACCTGAGGGGAGAGTTGACCGGGGGTCAACGATCCCCCGTGGACCAATCAGAGCCCGCCAAGCATAGATTTTTTTATTTATTTATTTTGAGCAAGAAAATGCTCGAATTAACAAAAACTTAAAACATGAAATATTTTTATTTTCTTTTTTTCTATTTTTTAGTGATTTTTAATTAATTTTTCAAAATAAAAATAGGCTATATACAATATAGTACTATACATAGGTATATATACAATATATAGGGTTTTGATTTTTGATTTTTTTAATTGTTATTTTTGTGCAATTTTATTCTTATTTTATATTTTATTTATTTTCATTTTAAAATAAGGAATAGAAAGATATTTTTATTTCATTTTTATTATTTATTTACATAGGTAAAATAAATACATATATACATCTATATACATGGTATATGTACAATGTATTTTTGTATTTTTTATTTTGTTATTTTTATTTTGCTTTTGTTTTAATTGTTTTTATTTTATTTATTTACAATATATAACATAGAATATTTACAAAAAGTTTGGAAATTAATTTTATTTATTTACAAGGTTAAATAAATATATAGAAGTGGTTTATGTACATGATGAAAGGGGTGTTTTAATTCTTTTTTATTTTTAACTTTTTCTTTTGTTTTTATATTTTATAAATATATAAGTGTTTACAAGCATATTTTTGGATGAGGAAAACATTTTTATTTTATTTACACAAGAGCCCCTATCTCCCTCTACTTTGGCTTTTATGCGGTCAGGCCCATGCTGAGCCCTCCCTTGGGTTAGGTTGCTCAATATTTATTCTAAATATTTCCCTCTTTTTCTTTTTAATCTTTATTCTTTTATTTTTGCACAAAAACATGCTAATTATAGGTTTTTACACAATGCATGCTTTTGGTAATTATTCCTATTTACACATATCTACATGTATTTGCAAAGGTTTTTGTAGCTAAAATATAAGAATAAAGAGTGATGAATGAGTATTCATCATGGACCAACCAGGAAAAAAGCATCTTGGACAAGATTGAAAAATCCATAAAAATATAATAATTGATTTTATTAATTTTAGATTATTAAATAAAAAATATTTATTTTTTATGAAGTATTTTATTATGATTTTTATTTATTTTTTCGAGTTATACAATTACAGGTTCCCTGTTAAAGGCTATATAGGTATATTTATCTATATATTTTAATATTTTATTTTTATTTTGAATGTTTAATTTTATTAATTTTGTTTATTATTTTATATATTTATAACTTATTCTTATAAACTTCAATATATTTTTATTTTATTTTTCTGATGTATTTTATACAATTGAATAAATAGAAGTATTTTCTTTATAGGTATAGGCATAGCTATTATACCTATATATTTTGTACATGTATTTTATTTTTGTGTTTTAATGATATTTTTAATTCCAGTTTTAATATACAATAAAATAATAAAAAATAAAAATAATAAAATGAATATTTTAATCGGTATACGTATACAATAGGGGTCCAAAACCTAACTTTCAAACCGTAACTCCAAAAAATATGAAACCACCTTCGTTAAATAGCTTATTAAAAGTTATATATAGTTAAAGATTATTTTGATAATTTCGAGTTTTTATTTGAGAGATACATGTCTGCGAAGTTGAGATTTTGGGAGCTTATTCAGATCATAACTTTTATCTGTACATTATTTTTGCATGAAATCAATTTTGTATTTTTCTATATTTAATTATCTACAGCTTTCATTTACAAAGTTTTTATTTAAAGTATAAAAAGTGGAAATAGAAATAGGTCCCAAAATGAATAAAGAATGAATTAAATAAAAGGGATTTTCTTGGTATTTTGGTCCTTATCTCCCCCTACTTTATTCCTTGTCGACCTAGTAATCAAGATGCCTAGGTCTTGGGGTTTCAGGTCATAAAATATTTGCAATATTTTATTCCTTTTCTTTTCTTTATTCTATAATTTTAGCTTTAAAAACTGTATTTTATACAATATTTACACAATGATGCATGAATGCTAAAATCCCTAAATTAAGCCTATTTACATGCATTTAATAGGGTTTTTAAGGCCAAAATGATAGAATAAAGATGATGAAACAGAGATTCATCACCCGCCTCTCCCTTGTAAGGAGCCTCTCATGCCTCAGGAGCCACATGAATATTCTAATGCATGCTTGTACCCTCAGCACCCAAATCACTCTACAAACCTTAACAAGGTCCTCATGAAGAGGCTCCACTCCCTTGATTAACTTGGAGTAGGCTTTCTTGATAGAGAAATCACCTTCTCTCCAAACCCAGTGGTCACTACCAATATTTGGACCCTCGGTCCTAGATAAAGATTCCATCAAATCTAGATTTTCTTGCATACGTCGTTCAGAGAGCGCACCGATGAAAGCAAGTCTACAAGCACAATCAACCCAAAAATCAACGACACGAGCACCTTTATCCTCTGCCAGAGCATATAAATACAGAAAACGAGTCTTTAGAGGTTCACCATTCATTCAGTCATCAGTCTAGAATAAAAATTTGCAGCCATCACCTAAGCGTGGGCGGAAGAAAAGAGGAAGATCTGGGATAATCGCGCGAATACCCTTCCATAATGGTGTCTCAAATCGAAGGTGACGAATACCACTAACAGAGCATTCATCGACCCCATAGACGCTTTGAATGAGTCTGCTACATACACCCTCCTTTTCTCTCAAATTCTCGCGGCCCATTTTAGCAGAAGTGCACGATTCATCATCTCTAACCTCAATACACCACACCCCCATCCTCCTCTTGCAGTGTAACAGTCTGCCAATCCATAAGATGTAGAGCATGGCCAACCCCTTCAACCCGGCCCCAAAAAAACCTCCGCGTAATCTTCTCAAGCCGATTGTGAATCCCCACTGGAAGAAGTCTCGTCGACATGAAGAAAATTGGGATCGGCGCCAAGACTGCCTTCACTAGAATCAAGCAACCACCACGAGAAAGCAAAGATCCCTTCTAACATGTCAGCTTCCTTTCCATCTTCTCCACCAACGAGAGCCAATTAGAGAGAAGAATGTGACCACATCCAAACGGTAGCCCCAGATATCTAATCGGCCTCGCACTGTGTGGGTGCCCCAGCTCTAGAGTACAAGCTAAAACCTCTTCCTCGAAAAAGACCAAAAGGGATCATGCTGGACTTATCTTTGTTGAACTTACGGCTAGAGATCTTCCCAAGGATCAAAAGGAATCATGCCAGGTATAGGTAGTTACCTACATCCCTGGTGCATAATCTTTTGCACACACACACACATATAGAGCGAGAGTGAGTACCGATCCTGTGAGAACATGAGAGCAATGAATCTGGACCACTAGATTATGCTCTTCTCTCTCCTCCTGCAATCAATGAGGAGAGAGGCAACATAATTTAGTGGTCCAGAATCCTCGCTCTCATGCTCTCACAATTTTTTGCTCTCACACGATCAGGCATATACATACATATACATACATATATATATATATATATATATATATATATATATAGAGGGCATATCCAGAGAGCACTGTGCCGATTTGAGTTTTTTTGAGCACCCAACGTGGGTTCGCCACGTGTATTTTCATTTGAATGGTTTCCTATTTCGAAGGACACGGTTTCGGAAGGATATTAATATGTTTGAGCCTTTTCTATTTCCAATTATATCGAGTCCTTAAAAAAAGGAAAACGGTTTTGGAAAGATAAATTCAAATCCTTAATTTCGTTTCGAATAAATAGTCATTGTACATTTGATCAGTAATGTATATATTATATGTAAGTAATTATGTGTTGCGAGATCAGTAATATTGAAATAGTTGTCAGTAATTTACATATGTAATATTACATTGTACTGTCAGTCAGTAATTCATTCATGTTACTCAAGTAATACATATTCAGTTCTCTAGTAATTATTGTTGTGAGATCAGTAATTAAGTTACTAATGTCCATACAAGAAGTACTGATTACAATTATCCATTTTACTGTACTCATTTTGATTGTTATAATGTCCATCCCCGCCTTCTTTACTGATGTAGTCTATTTAGTTACTTGCAATACGTCAAGTGTTACTGATAGCTACGTATAAATTACTGATGTAGTCTATTTAGTTACTTGCAATACGTCAAGTGTTACTGATAGCTACGTATAAATTACTGATGTAGTCTATTTAGTTACTTGCAATACGTCAAGTGTTACTGATAACTACGTATAAATTACTGATGTAGTCTATTTAGTTACTTGCAATACGTCAAGTGTTACTGATATCTACGTATAAATTACGGATGTAGTCTATTTAGTTACTTGCAATACGTCAAGTGTTACTGATAGCTACGTATAAATTACTGATGTAGTCTATTTAGTTACTTGCAATACGTCAAGTGTTACTGATGGATACGTATAAATTACTGATGTAAGTCTAGTTAGTTACTTGCAATACGTCAAGTGTTACTGATAGCTACGTATAACTTACTGATGTAAGTCTATTTAGTTACTTGCAATATGTCAAGTGTTACTGATATCTACGTATAAATTACTTAACTTGTATTTGATAGAAAGAACTTGTATTTTCTTAAGATACATAAGTAACTATGAGTGGATTTTAATCAGTAAGAATGATAAAATAGAAAAGTAATACTTGATATATTATCAGTAACATATGCAAATGTCATCAGTAACTTGGTATAATTTTTTCTGAAATAATGATTTCGCTATCTAAATCCAATTATAAGACATCCATCTTTGCTCCTTTTGATACGATCTTTTCACGATTCAAATCCATCCACGAAGCATCGTTCATCATTGCTTCTTTGGAATCATGATCAGTTTCCATTCACAGACGATCCATCACATTTGAAACTGAAAATGAGAACTAAAAAACAAACGATCAAATTCTACAAAAGAACAATAAATAAATGTCTAATAAACAACGAAAAAACTTACAGATCGAGGACTTGAAGACGACTTTCTTTCGTTGCTGGAGATCTTGAGATTTCGCAGGAAGACGAATCCATGGATGATTTTGGAAATTTCGAAAATAAAAACAATGCAACGTCGGAGAGACTTAATTGCGAATCAAAAAAGGAAATCAGACACGAGGAGAATACGGGGGGAGTTTGTTATGGTAAGGATTGACGCTAAAAAAAGGAAATAGATGAGATAAAATAGGATCATTAGATCATGATCTGAAGGATAAAAGCAAGGGCTCATTTGAACTCAAATTGGCACAGTGCTCTCTGGATAAATTCCCTATATATATATATATATATTACATGGGACCCTTTCAAATGAGGTGGGGTCTCACTAATATTGTGGTGAGCCATCAATTAGATTTGTCAGATCACAATCTCACAGTTACATTAAAAATATTATCCAAAAGGGTATTTCCGTCAGCTCGTTTTTTTTGTAAATTGGAATTTCATTTAATATATTTGAATTACCATTTAATGTTTTCTGGATTTGGTATTTTTCAATTATACCTTTACTGGTGGTTTTCCAATTTTACACCGATTGAATTGGGTTCAACCATATCTTTGTAAACTTCCGCGAGTTTTTGTGAATGTATTTTCTTTTTTTAATTTTGCTAATGATTTCGTTTTTCACATTTTCTTTTGTAAATTGGTATTTCCATTTCGTAAATGAGTACATTTGTTTTGTAAACTCCGCGAGTTTTTTGTAAGAGTAATTATACTCTTTGTAAACTTCAGACTTTTTTTGTAAATGTATATATATTCATTTTGTAAAATTTGTGTGATAATTTGTAATCGTATCTCGCTCCTTTGTAAAATTTGCGGAGAGCTCTGCAAAATAAGAGAAAACAACAATGAGATTTGTAAAAAAGTGAATCAATATGTAAATTTAAAGGTCAATTATGTAAAGTATTAAACCACAATGTAAATCCATGCATTACCTCACAAGCGCGGCCACAACTGCCTTCACCATTGACCCTGCTCGACGCAGCACCTCCATCATGTCTGGAACTCGTCGCCGACCGCCATCTCCACCATGTCCGCCACCACCGGGAGCTCCACACTGTTCGCCAACCTAGTCGTGTGTCGCCCAGCAACCCACCGTCATGCTCGAGGAAGCCTCCACCGCTTGCGGCTCGCAGCCGCTCAGCCCCTCCGTCGACCACTACATGGAGGAGAACATGCGCCACCACCAAGGGCGTGTGTTGCCCCTCATCCCGCATGAGGTCCACCGCCGTCCACCACACCGACGACAAATCATGAGAGAGAGAGAAGGGAGTGCCGTCAATCAATGGAAAGAGAATGAGAGATATTAGGTCAAATAATTGCCACATTCTATATTTAGAATGTGACGAAAATGACCAAAATAGGTTTTCAATCATTAAATTAAATTAATTAATTCCTCATTAAATCCAGTCGTATGATCAAAAATAGAAGGATGAGATTGATGGCTCACTATAATATTGGTGAGAGACAGACTCATTTGAAGTTTCTCCTATATATATATATATATATATATGGGTAAAATGGGGCTGCCCCCATGGGGGGCGCTAATTTGCCCCCCTCCCCCCCTCCCCCGCCCAATTTTGCCCTGATTTTTTATTTTTTTTGAAAATTTCTTTCGTGGATTTTCATCAATATATCACTATATTATGTCATTAAAATTTCGTGTGAAAGAGAGACTCCTACGACCTCCATCCAGACGGGGTCGTTTTTAGCAATTCTATTACTGTTAAAAAATGATTGTCTGGATGGAGGCCCTAGGAGTCTCTGTTTCGCACGAAATTTTAATGACATAATATAGGGATATAGTGATGAAATTCCACTGAAGAAGTTTTCTAAAAAATAAAAAAAAACCAGACGAAATGTGGTGGGGGAGCCAAGTTAACTCCCTCCAGAGGGAAGCCCCATTCAACCCTATATATATATATATATATATATATATATATATTATTTGATGCCATCATAATGAGTAGTAGTGTAGCTGTAAGATGAAGATGAGCTAGCCAACAAGAAGCTCGTGATGCCATATATTGTCATTGATGGAGACTAGTAGATTTGTCCCAACAGCACAATATCCCAGCAAGGATATCAATTTTGGACCTAGAAAGAAGTATGCTTAATCAATACCCCCAATGCATGTTTTCTCTTTATGTATGCCTTTACTTCATGGAACCATCAATGAGCCAACAGACTCCGAGCAGGGAATCCATCAATGCTGCTAATAAATTTTGTAGGGAGTAAATAAGGTTTGTACAAAAGAAGGGCACTCATCAATATGCACAGCGACTAATGTTGATGGTGGGTCATATACCTGCTTGGTGAATCATACACTAGTAATTGATTGTGAATTATTGTCCTAAATTCTATTTATTTTTTTAAAAAAACGAACAAGAACCTATATATAGCAAGATATTTAAAATTTGACTATATATAGTTATCGTTTTAGAATCACGTATAGGAATCATATAGATAAACATGCAATGTTTTTTTACATGAAAAATCTCATGTGCGACCTAATTTCTATCGCTATATTTGGAAGATATTCTTTTTGATTTTATATTATCACGTACTGTGTAAGTTTTCATAACGATGGAAAAAAACAATGTTGTAACAAATTATAGCAACAATTTGTATTATCATATCTCTGCAAGAAATTCCATTTAAGACAATAAATATTTTAACTATTTGTTGACATATCTTCCAAATGTTAAATGTTTAACAACGAATATTACTCCTTATAAAATTGGCTGTTGTTTTTGTATTTAGCAACGAATGTCATATTCGTTGCTAAAGATTCATATAACAATGATTTATCCGTTGGTTTATTCATCAAAGTTTGTACAAATCGTTGCTAAGTTTACCAATGATTAGAAGAAAATGTCAACCGTTGTTATATGATTCATTGTTAGAAATATAACAATGAAGACAATAATCGTTATGAATTTCAAAAACGAATAATATTCGTTGATATATATTTAACTACAGATGATATGGGAATGAATGTTAATTGTGTGTTGCCTTTAGTCAATTTTGTTGTAGTTGATTCGGTAGCTGTGGCAATGGAATTTAGACATGTCACCGTTTAGAACTCGCATAATATTGATTGTTAACAATAGGCTATAGTGGAAATAATGTTTTGGGATTTTATCACTTGTGCCCCTCCGAGATGTTGCAATATCAGTTATGCCCCTATCTCTTTGGTAATATCAGTTGTGCCCCTCAAAACTTGCTCCGTCATCAGTTGTGCCCTTCCGTCAGATTGATCGTTTATGAGTTGACTTAACCATGGTTTTTTCAAACCTTGGTGCAGTTAAGAGGGGTATTATTGTCCAGTCCTCTTCTTCATCTTCTTCCTCCATTTGTTCTTCTTTCTTTTTCTTCATAATTTCTCTCTCTTAGTGACACCTTCATACATCCATGGAATCTCTAAAATTTTTGCATTTTCACGGATATATCATTCATTACGGATCAAACGGCAAATTTTATTGAATTTTTTGATGATTTTTTATGAATCAAATTGTCAAAAATTTATCAAAATTTAACAAAAAAACTAACTCCAGTTCCACCCACAGCACAGGCGGAGGAGGAGGGCGGAAGGGGGGCAAGGGGGAGGCATAGGCGGCGGGGGCGGCGGAGCGACCTGGGGGCAAGGGCGGCGGGGCGACCTGGAGGCGGGGCGGTGGGGGGAGGTGGGAGGGGCGGAGGCGACAGGGGAGGCGAGGGGGAGGTGCGGAGGGTGAGGGCGACGGGGGGAGGGGGTGGGGGGCGGAGGGGGGGAGACGCAGGGGTGTTGTCGTCGGGTGTTGTCTCCGGGTGTTGTCGTCGGGCTCCTCCTCCTCGTCCTCGGCTCCCGAGAGGGGCTTCCGTGGGGATACGACGTCCTCCATGGGGGGCATGAGGAACGCTGACTGGAAGAGGCAGGGGGTGCGGGGCTGGGAGGGGTGCAGCCCAGGGAGAGGGGGAGCAGGGGGCGGCGCCGGCAAGGGGAGGAGGTGCGGGGGGGAGGAGGTGCGGCGCCGGGGAGGGGAGGGGCTGCGAGGAGCTCGGGGCGGAGAGGGAGGAGGAGGAGGTCGGAGGAGGAGGAAGAAGATGGGAAGAGGAGGAAGAAGAAGAGGTTGGGGAAGAGGAGGAAGAAATGACCATATAACCTTTTAAAAAAAAATAATTCCGCTTATGTCCTCAAAGTTAACGTCCGTTTGCACTGTAGATGGACGGTCACTAACCCGAGGGGCACAAGTGATAAAATAGCAAGTTTTGAGGGGCACAACTGATATTACCAAAAAGATAGGGGCATAACTGATATTGCAACATCTCGGAGGGGCACAAGTGATAAAATCTCTAATGTATTTGTCGCCACTGATTCGATGATGAGAAATTTATTGCATGCCATATCTAAAGAACTTGGACTACAAGAAAATTTGATCCGAGACAATGAATATTGAAATTCATTAAATATATCATAGAATATTATTCATTGTAAAATTAACATTTCTTCCTGAAATTGGAAATGAATGTCATATTCGTTATTAAAAGTTAATATATCAATGATTTATCCATTTACTTATTCATTGAAATAGGTACAAATTTTGATAAATTTAACAACGATGAGAATAAAAAGTCCATAATAGATGTTATATGATTCGTTTCTAAGAATGTACCAACGAATATGATATTTGTTGGAAATTTAAAGAATAAAGTAATGGATGATATTCATTATTATATATTTAACTATGGATGATATGATAGTGAATAAAAATTATCTGTTGCCTTAAGTCAAATTTGTTGTAGTTTTGATAAAAACATCTTTGGCTTTGTACCATACGTCAAAAGATCCTTACCCTGAAAAATAAAGCAAATTGATTTTGCAAATATCAATAATTATTATACTATTTTTGCAATACCATTGCTTATCTATATAAGTGATTGTTTAGTTCAAATAAAGCATGCATCCTTGTTTATGGGCATTTAATTTTATAGCATTATACTTGATTTATATTTGCTTAAATAGATCAAAATGACAAGAAAACCCTTACAACTGAGGTTGGAAAACGAAATATCTTAATGGTGCCAAATATGAACTATGGATCCGAACTCTTTTTTTACTTGGTGCACAATAGTTTTCGCTCCATTATAGACAAACACGGCTATGATATCATGTGAAAGGTATGATCTTCACACTATATAGAGAGGGGGATATGTGGATAGGATTTAAGGCTCTGAAGGGATGCAAACGGTTACGGATATATCTGTATCTGATCCGTCATTGTATCCATTTATATAGTTTTTAACATCCACATTCATTTTAAAATGGATACGGATATGGATATCATTTTGATATCCATAAACATCTGTATCCGTATCTACACATCTGTTTTCATATATAAATATAGTCATAGATTTATTTTTAACACTATATAACATAATTATATAACTTCTTTTACCACAATTTTTATGATATAAATACATTTATCAAATTTAGATCATGTATTTTCCATCCAATTCGTATATATTTAAGTCGATTCTATAGAGTATTTCTAACATTACTCGTATGCAGTCAGTATCCGTCTTTCAAGGATATGGTAAGATAATTTTAATATGTGTCAATATATGTTTTTGCATCTGTATTCGTATTAAAAAGGGTAAGGATATGGTAACACATATATCTGTGTCAGTATCCGTCCGTTAGCATACCTTACCTCTGATTGTCATGTTGATCGGTGATGTATTAAAAATGGACAAGGATAGGGTAACTACGAATAATTTGAGTATTCATCGACTTTTGATATTAAAATTTATGACAAAAAATATTACTTGTCGTAAAAATTATCTTTTCCCTCTCCGTAAACTTTATTGAGAATTATTTGAGTCATGATGAATCCATGTTTCGTCAACCTTATTCAGGAAAGTTGAGCTAAAACCCTTGTTGTAAAAATTATCTTCGATTCTCCATTAACTTTTTCAAGAATTTTTCTTTGGATCGTGTTGAACACAAGTGTCATCAACCTTATTCAGGAAAATTGAGATAAAACCCTTAATATATACTCTCATTGCATTATAAAAACGCATTCTTGTAAATATAAGTCTAAAAAACACTTATTAGCATTAAAAAATACATAAAAGGATGCGAAGAAAAAAAAATCAAAAAAGAAGATGTCGAAGTGTATATATGCAAATAAAAATAGCCTGACCAAGAAATACCATAATAAATAGAGTTGTATGATATACTTATGATCATAACCTAGATATCGAGGCCCTAGGTCTTGATCGACTCAATCATTACAACAAAATAGATCTATAGTGACGCTCTTTAAGAAATCTTGCATTATATCACCCATTGTTAAATATATAATTGTGATACTTTTCATCACAAAATTAATTTATATATATGAAATTAGCAACGAATGTCATATTTGTTGTCCAATCATTAATGATGGTGCACATAATACTGCTTATCCAATGCTAATTCAAGATTTTAATTAATCATCATTAACTCTAGTTTAAAATTTAGTCAGGTTTAGTTAAAATTTTGAAAAATAACATCATATAAACGGTGCTATATGAAATATTGCTAATGATGTAGCAACTAATATTACATTCATTTTAATTTTAAGTAGAAAAATAGTTTCAGAGCAAATAATATCATCAGTGTATATCTTACAACAGACGATTTAGTGATAGAATTTTAAAAATCCGTCACTATAGACATGTTTTATTGAGTGAATAACGAGTAGGAAGAACAAGAAAATGGGTAAAACAACACCACAAGACAATATAACACAACTCTCAATACTTGTAAATGACAAACACATTAAAAACAAACACTCATATTTATTTTTAGCCTACTCCCACTCACCTAATTCTTTTTTCCAATAATCTATGCAATGCTAGGAAAACATAAAAATATCCTTTGGAAAAACTTTGGAAAAGCTTGCTTTTAAGAATACTACTTATTCCCTAGGACTACTTTCCAATTTTAAAAAGTTAAACTTTTGCTCCCGAGAACGAAGAACAATGAAGCAGTGTTTTGAAAAGATAGATTTGTTATGTCATTGATTGAATTATTTTTTGACGTGCCATTAGTATATTTGTTTTTTACTTACGTTACCTTACTATGGAGTTATCCTCTATAATTTAGGCCATTCGCTTTTGAAGATGGAAGTCCATAGAGAAAAAGGACCTACACATGATGTTTATTAAGTTGCAAAAAATGTTTACGATATTGCTCAAAGAAATTACATTTAGATAATTTAGAGATCAATATAGACATTTGTTTTTTTTAAAGGATAAATAATGGAATGATAGAGAGCACTGATATCAATGTTTATATGTTACTTCTCATGCGCCACAACATTCTCACCATAGAAACGCTCCTGCTTAAAAGTCATGGCATTTCTAGCCAGCCAGATAGTCTAGATCAAAGCAACGTAGCCCACCCCTTCGTTCTCCGTACCATGCCAATTCGCAACAATGGATTCCCAGAAATCAATATCACTATCTGTTTTGGGAACCCAAATAGGTGCCAAGCATTCATCGAGCTCCTGCACCGGAAGAAAAGTTGATCTGCATCCTCAGTATCCGCCCGACGACGACAACAAGCAGGGTCAATCGTCTGCACGAAGCAAGCTAACCTAACTCCCGTTAATAACCTCCCCCTTCTAAATAACCGCAAGAATATCTTCACATAAACTGGAATCTTCCATTTCCATATCTTTCTACAGTATGTCACGTATCCCCCCGGATCAAAATCAAGGGATCCTTCAAAGCCTGTAAGCCTTCCCCACCATGAAGGTTCCATCACACCAACAACAACAATCATGTCCCACAGTGGGTCTATCAATATTATCTAACTCTTCAAGCATTACCAACAACTCATCCAAACGTTGATAAGAGAGCTCACATCTAAACTACGATGGAAACGAGTGTCCATCCCACACATTCGCCATAGAACAGTTCAGTCAATAGTCAATGCCATCAGATGCAGAAACCTCAAATCAAGAGCATTGTCTTCACTTCAATCATCAATCCAGAATTTCAACCAGCACCATCCCCAATAACCGGCCTCAGGAATGGCCGGATATCATGTGCTACACTACAAATCTCTCGCCAAAAATGTGAAGGAGCAATCCCTATTTCCATAGGTCCCGACAAGGAAGAGCATGACCCGTAGATTTCCCGATTTAAACTACGAACCCGACTGTCACAATCTCCCCAAATTTGTGTGATCCATTTACTAAGCAGTGCATTATACATCTCCACCAGGCTTCACACCCCAAGGCTGCCATCGTCCTTGAATCGAGAAACCGTATTCCAGTCTAAGGTCTATTTTCTCTATAGATTGTTTGGGGTGTCCGGATCGAGAAGCTTGGGGTGCGAATAACCATTGTTATATGATTCATTGCGAGTAATACAACAACAGATATCATTATTCGTTGTTAATTTAAAGAAGTAAGCAACATTTTTTATATATTTAACAACGAGAGATACGCCGATGATTATCAAATTATTCGTTGACTTAGGTCAATTTTCATAAGAAGGATTTTCATTTCTGTTCGTCATGCATATAAGCACGTTGTTACTTTGGAAGCGGATCCTCTGCTGGGCAGCAGGGATCTGCTCCAACCGGGAGTACGAAATCAAAGGTTTTGTAGGTCCTTACCGTGCGAACCGCTCGATCTCGATCGAGCAGCTCAGGTACACTCCCAGATTGCAGCAGATCCCTGCTGCACAGCAGAGGATCCGCTATTCCGCTCCCTGTTACTTTGGCAAACAGTAACTTAAAAAAAGGGAAAAAAATAAATGCTGCGCAATAAAGCAAGCAATTAATCAAAGCAGCGTAGCCCTCCCCTTCGTTCTCCGTACCATGCCAATTCGCAACAATGGATTCCCAGAAATCAATAGCACTATCTGTTATTCCAGTGGGAACCCAAATAGAAAGCATTAATCGAGCTCCTGCACCTGAAGAAAAGTTGATCTGCATCCTCAGTATCCGCCCGACGATGACAACAAGTAGGGTCAATCGTCTGCACGAAGCAAGCTAACCTAACTCCCGTTAATAACCTCCCCATTCTAAATAACTGCAAGAATATCTTCACATAAACTGGAATCTTCCATTTCCATATCCTTCTACAGTATGTCACGTATCCCCCCGGATCAAAAGTCAAGGGATCCTTCAAAGCTTGTAAGCCTTCCCCACCATGAAGGTTCCATCACACCAACAACAACAATCACGTCCCACAGTGGATCTGTCAATATTATCTAACTATTTAAGCATTACCAACAACTCATCCAAACGTTGATAAGAGAGCTCACATCTAAACTACGATGGAAAAGAGTGTCCATCCCACACATTCGCCATATAACAGTTCAGTCAGTAGTCAATGCCATCAGATGCGGAAACCTCAAACCAAGGGCATTGTCTTCACTTCCATCATCAACCCAGAATTTGAACCCAGCACCATCCCCAATAACCGGCCTCAAGAATGGCCGGATATCATGTGCCACACTACAAATCTCTCGCCAAAAATGTGAAGGAGCAATCCCTATTTCCCAGGCAAGGAAAAGCATGACCCTTAGATTTCCCGAATAAAACTACAAACCCGAATGTCACAATCTCCCCAAATTTGTGTGATCCATTTACTAAGAAGTGCAATATTCACCTCCACCAGTCTTCGCACCCCAAGGCTGCCATCGTCCTTGGATCGAGAAACCGTATTCCAATCTAAGATCTATTTTCTCTATAGATTGTTTGGGGTTTCCGGATCGAGAAGCTTAGGGTGCGAATAACCATTGTTATATGATTCATTGTGAGTAATACAACAACAGATATCATTATTCGGTGTTAATTTAAAGAAGTAAGCAACAATTTATATATATTTAACTACGAGAGATACGCCGATGATTATCAAATTATTCGTTGACTTAGGTCAATTTTCGTAAGAAGATTTTCATTTCTGTTCGTCATGCATATAAGCACGTTGTTACTTTGGAAGCGGATCCTCTGCTGGGCAGCAGGGATCTGCTGCAACCGGGAGTGTACCCGAGCCACTTGATCGAGATCGAGCGGTTCGCACGAAATCAAGGGTTTTGTGGGTCCTTGTTACTTTGGCAAACAGTAACTTAAAAAAAGGGAAAAAAATAAATGCTGCGCAATAAAGCAAGCAATTAATCACAAGGGAACACGAAAATAACTGGTTCACAGAACTGCTGCTACTCCTTATCAACAGACAGCAAGTGGTCGCACACATGTAGAAATAATACTTTCCTAACGAAGAGAAGAAAAATACCTATTCTGTCAACGTGTTATACAGTCCCACAATCTCGTTTATTTTTCTATAGTATTCGATCATACATCGAATCGAACACAATAAGAATTCTGCTCAAAGATGGGAACAGCAAACCGAAAGAGGAGAGTACGAAACCAGAAGAAGCACCTCAGCTATTACATCACATTAGCTACGAACAACAGCAAATGGAAGAGCGTAAATACCACCTTCTCAAGCATCTCTCTTACTCATGTGCAACTGCAAGTAATTACTGCACGAAGCCTTAAACAAGCCTTAAACTCCTTGTTCTCTCCTGCTGCTACTGGAACACTGAGGACCTTGCAGAGAATCTGATGACTGTCCAGCCAAGCTGACACACTGCACGGAATCAACAGTTTACTGGAGATCGATTTCATATGTATTAGCTAAATAGATTATGTATATATTTTTTCAAAGGGAATCATGCAGCATGATTACGTAGTTGAGCAAAATCAAAGTACATGCATGGGGACAACCAGTAGCGAGTAGTTACAGGTGTAATTAAGCAGGATTTGACTAACGGTTTCCTTCATTCTGGCACGCTGCTGCGTCACAGCTGTGTGTGCATGGTTGGGTTTGATTTGACCGGAGAACGATCTGGACAACTTGCAGGGAAAAGATGCATGCACGAGGCAGCTGGTAGATTTATGTGGACATGAAACAGATCTGAGCGTTAGGGTATATTACATAGTACCTGTAGCAGCTTTATATATGCTGGTCTCTTGAACCACTACAAGGAAAACAAGTTGTGACTATAGAACTACGCCCATTGATGTGAGGCTTGTGGCCACAGAATTGGGCTCTGGCCACAACACGTCGTGGCCAGTAGTCGTAGCTACAAGTCTCGTCGCGAGAGTTCTCTAACCACGAATTTGCCGTGACCACTATAGGTGACCACAGAACTTGTCGTGGCCACAACTCTTGTATGAAGACTTTGGTCACAGATTGTAGTTACAAGAAACTAGTGGCCACGGAATTATCGTGACCACAAGTTTCCCTAGCTACATTCCGTAACCACAACTCATTTTTCTCGTAGTGAACATGCTTTCATAAACTCTGTTATCATCTTAGTTTAACTGATGTTATTATCGAAGAAGTTGCTGATATGTCCAAGAGCTCTCAAAATGTGATTAGAAGATGATAGGTTTTAGAAAAATGGTTTTAGGTAGGCAATATATATTACAATAACAAGACTACAATTGAATGATCATATATCTTTACATCATTTTATCTGTATACTGCTATCAAAATCTACCTCTCCTAGCACTAACAATGGAATGAGCCTGTGGTGACTACTACAATAAATTGGATCTAATACTGGTTCGTTTTGAATCCGATACTATACCATCGGTTGGTAAAGATAGAATGACGAATATTATCTGTTGCTAAATTTTTTAATAGTAGAAATAGTGACAAAAGTCAGATCAGTTGCTATAACAATAGCAATACTCTATATAATAATGCTTACGTGTTCCTATTTTTCAAAATTTGAGATAATCGTTGCTAAATTTTGAACTAAAAAATAGTGACGATTAGCTCAAATTTCGAAAAAAAATAACAACAAATAAATGATATTGTATGGAGCGTTGCTAAGGATAGAATGACAAATATTCCATTTGTCGCTAACTTCTCGCATAAAATCATTTAACAACGGATAATACCCATCACTATATATTTAACATCAGACGATATAATGAAAGATTTAAAATAAATATCACTATAGATTCAATTTATTGTAGTGAACGTATTTTTAATTGATCGTTATATCTTCTGATGTTAAACATAAAATGATGAGTGGAACATTTTTTATACATGAAATTGGAGATGAATTTATATCAACTGCTTTATCATTAGTCATCTTCCATATCTATTTCTTCCAATTTTGACTAATCATCGTTAAATTTAATTAATTAGCGAAGCTGGATATGTTATGGTGGATATGTATACGGATTTCGGCAGATAAATCTCCATCTATGCATATAGATGATATGTGTATAGTATACGTAATAATATACAATGACGATGTTTTATTTGCAAATATTTATAAAAACATAATACAAGTAAATAAAAAAATTAAAAAAACTTTGTAGTCTCTCTGTCCCAACCCAAACTTTTTTCATCAATCTCCTCATTATTCAACGCACGTACATTCTTTATTCTGTAATAAATTTTTATATTGTTTAAATAAATCGCTTTTATTATAATATTAACATAATTTTCCCCTTTTTGGGGGATTGTGTCTTTTTTCTACCTTTTACTTCCACCATTTTCCAAGATTCTCTTGGGCGAAAACTAAAAATAAAAATAAAGAGGCATCCGTAAAGCCCAAAGTAGAATAATTTCTCAAAAATATAATATAATAAAAGGAATTATTTCAAAGGAGATACTTTCCTTCCTCATTGGTCAGATAAGTTGGACAAGGAATCGGCCTCAAGCCCGATCAATTTGGCCGGTTATGCCGGTCGATCCGATCCAGTTCGATAGCATACCGATCGAACTCACGAGGCGGTAATAAAATGACTGAAAACAAACAAACAGATCCGCAAATCTCGAACTACATATGAAGCATTCATAAAGGTTATTGTATACATACATATATACTTACACTATAAATATTCGGTTTTTTCGATTCATAAAATCAGCGTACAACTTATTCTTCAATTGAAATATTCATAAAGATTATTGTATACATATACATACATATATATGGTTTTCTCATTCAAAAAATTGATTCAACAGATCTGCCGTGTAAAGTAAGTCCAGCTCGTTTTTTCCCGAGTTGATACGAATGTTGATGTCTGCGGGTATCATCTCCGGTACGACCGGTTCGAACCAACGGTGAGGTCAAATAAGCTCCTACTGGTTCCTGAAATTATTTCTTTATATGAGATATCTAGTAAATTATTTGATTTTGTTGGAAGGAAAAATGCTAGGTTCCATGATAAAAATGCAGATGATTTCAAAAAAAATGCAACTGATTTCAATTGATCGTTTGCTTGCAAGATTTGGAGGGTATTGCTATTACTAATGAGAATATAACATGTTTGAGATTTCGTTATTTCTGCTATGAGCACTATAGCAGACTGTGAATGTATATATAATCATATCTTTATTTATTTTAAGATAAATATTGACAAATATAAAAAAATATACTATCGTATCCAACAAATATGAATATATAACGAACATGGATCGAATACCAATAATAACCAAAATACTTGATAAACTCACTTAATTATACTTGCTCAGGAGGGTTTATAAATGAAAAAAATGCATAACAACTATATCAATAATTGTGAATAAACCGATAAAGTTTTTTTACACAACCACGATTATAAACAAACCTATAACTATATTTATATATTAAAATGTATATATAATAGTCATACTTCAAAATTGTTATAAAAGGAATCAGTGCCGTCCTCGACTTTTCGTGGGCCGTGGGCAAAAGAAAAAATGAGCCTTATAAAAAATTTCGATGAACAATGTGCTCTTATATAATTCCATTAAATTTTAAACTTTAGCATTGAGTTGCTCACTGAAATTCGATTATATAAGAGCTCATTTTTGGATGAGTTGTTTCATCAAAAAATTCGATTCCTCAAGAGCTCATTTTTCTGTGAGTTGTCTTACTAAAAAATTGATTCTACAAGGTCTCATTAGGATATATACTATTTTTTCTAAAATAAAGGCTAGATACATGCAAAAATGGGCCCCTCAAGTTGATGGGCTCTGGGCCATTGCACTCACAAACTAGCCTCTGGGACGACCCTGAAAGGAATATAATAGCAGAGTGAATACGAATGCATCCTTATTCATTTTCATCCCTAATCGTACCTCACGACTCTACTATGAAAACCAACCCATTTACTTAGGCCCCGTTCGGGAATCGGGTTAAACTCCCCTTTGGGGAGTTTAGCCCCCTTAATCCACTCCCCCTCTCTCATGTGTAGGCCTCACTTTATTTCTTTTTAAAAAATTAAATAAATCAATTCTCCATAATTAATTCCATCAAAAAATAATATATTATACCATCATCATATAAAAATTATAAACTACTCCACTTCTACTCACTTTTCCAAACTTCAATACAATCACATCACAATAACTACACATTTTTTCAAACTTCAATGCAATCATATCACAACAAACACACTTCTAACCCACCCTTAGTTTAACTCTCTATCCAAACACCAAAACACAAAAACGGATTACCCTCTACCAGTTTAACCCACCATAACCCGCGTACCAAACACACCCTTAGGAATGTAAACAAATGTAAATATATTCGTATCTGATCCGCTATCGTATCCGTTTTATACATATTTTGACATCCGTATTCGTATTCATTTTAAAATGGATGCGGATATTTACACTTTGACATTCACTAATATTCCCATTCGTATTTATATCGTTTTCGTACATAAGTATAGTAATAGATTTATTTATAACTATGCACAACAACGATTTATGATTGCATTCGTCATTATTGATATAATGGTTATGAAATTACTATATCTAGTATATCTATTTTATGTGTAAACCATCGTAAACATGTATATTTTAATTAATCTATTAATTTTTTTGTCATTATTTATATCCGATTCGTATTTGTTTTACATTTGTATTCGTTTTTTTAGGATATGGTAACATATTTTTCACATCCGTCAATATTAGTATTTGCATTCGTATTTGCATTTTAAAATGAATAAAGATATTATTATACATGTATTCGTATTTGTATCCGACCATTTTCATCCCTACATTTACTCAAAGAAGAAACTGCAAAGGCAACGGACGCATTACGTTTATAAGCATATCAACAGTTAGATAAGGCATGCGTATTATATTTTAACTACAAAGCTAGTATATTACATGTATACTTGTATTCTAAAATTGATCCATGGATATGAGTCTCCGTTAATATATTACTATAATTTGGATGTCGAAGAAAGTTCCACATCGGTTACTTTAGGGGGTGTTTGGATAGTGGGTTTAGGTAGGTTAAACTGGTTGCAGGTAACCCATTTTTGGGTTTTGGTGTTTGGATAGAGGGTTAAACTGGGGGTGGGTTAGAAGTGGGTTTGGAGTGATGTGATTGTATTGGAGTTTGAAAAAGTGAGAAGTTATTGTGATGTGATTGTATTGGAGTTTGAAAAAGTGAGTAGAAGTGGAGTAGTTTATAATTTTTATATGATATGATGGTATAGTATATTATTTTTTGATGGAATTGATGATGGAGAATTGATTTATTTAATTTTTTTAAAAAGATAAAAAGTGGGACCCACATGAAGGGAGAAAATATGTGGTAGGGGAGTTAAACCACCCTTGGGGTGGTTTAACCCGATACAAGAACACACCTTTAAGGAGGCACTTCCACTTCTTAGGGTGTGTTTGGATAGTGGGTTTAGGTTAGTTAAACTGATTGCAGATAACCTATTTTTGGGTTTTGGTGTTTGGATAGAGGGTTAAACTGGGGGTGGGTTAGAAGTGGGTTTATTGTGATATGATTGTATTGGAGTTTGAAAAAGTGAATAGTTATTGTGATGTGATTGTATTGGAGTTTGAAAAAGTGAGTAGAAGTGGAGTAATTTATAATTTTATATAATATGATGGTATAATATATTATTTTTTGATGGAATATATGGAATAAAATTAATTTATTTAATATTTTAAAAAAGGAAAAAGGTGGGGCCCACATTGGTGAGAGGAAAAATGGGGTAAGGGGGAAAGGGGGGTTTACCCCCCAAGCCGAACAACCCCTTAAAGTTCACCCCCTCATTTATCTTTTTCACGTTAAGATTAACACCATCAACCGCTATAAAGTGCATAAAAAAATATAAAACATGGTAAGATGACGAAGCCTTCTCTCACTGTAAGTATGGTCCGCTACATTGATTCTGGCTCAAATACATGTTGAAAGATTCGACTACCTAACTCAACCCATCACAAAAACTAGGTCAATAGTAAAGAGGGGAGTTAAACCACCCTTGGGGTGGTTTAACCCGATACAAGAACACACCTTTAAGGAGGCACTTCCACTTCTTAGGGTGTGTTTGGATAGTGGGTTTAGGTTAGTTAAACTGATTGCAGATAACCTATTTTTGGGTTTTGGTGTTTGGATAGAGGGTTAAACTGGGGGTGGGTTAGAAGTGGGTTTATTGTGATATGATTGTATTGGAGTTTGAAAAAGTGAATAGTTATTGTGATGTGATTGTATTGGAGTTTGAAAAAGTGAGTAGAAGTGGAGTAATTTATAATTTTATATAATATGATGGTATAATATATTATTTTTTGATGGAATATATGGAATAAAATTAATTTATTTAATATTTTAAAAAAGGAAAAAGGTGGGGCCCACATTGGTGAGAGGAAAAATGGGGTAAGGGGGAAAGGGGGGTTTACCCCCAAGCCGAACAACCCCTTAAAGTTCACCCCCTCATTTATCTTTTTCACGTTAAGATTAACACCATCAACCGCTATAAAGTGCATAAAAAAAATATAAAACATGGTAAGATGACGAAGCCTTCTCTCTCTGTAAGTATGGTCCGCTACATTGATTCTGGCTCAAATACATGTTGAAAGATTCGACTACCTAACTCAACCCATCACAAAAACTAGGTCAATAGTAAAGAACGGGATAATGCCATGCTTCATGTTTAGTAAACAACAGCTTAGGAAATACAGAAGTTATCCTACACGGGGCTTAATTCCGAATATAGAAGAAAAACCAACAAGAAAATCCTCACACACAAGCAGTACGGGGGTAGTGACCGAAAACACAATAAGTTCAAGGGTTTTTTTATCACTTATGCCCTTCTTAACTTCTGCAATATCAATCAAGCTCCTTTTTTTGTAATATCAATTGTGTCCTTGACTTCTTACAAAATTGATAATTCTGACGTTCCATTAAGGTAAATCTGATATTACAAAAAAGGACAGAACTGTGAATTTTTGTAAGAAATCGGGGGTACAACTGATTTACAAAAAAGGATGGGGCATGACTGATATTGCAGAAGTAAAGGGCATAAGTGATAATAACCTGCCTAATTAGACTCTCCCAGAATTACTAGTCCAACAAGGTTTCTACCATCTCTAACTTCAAATGCCTAGTTAGACTCTCCCAGAATTACTAGTCCAACAAGGTTTCTACCATCTCTAAGTTCAAATGCCTAATTAGACTCTCCCAGAATTACTAGTCCAGCAACTTTCTACCATCTCTTTTTTCTCTAGATCTGAACTAAAAGCTTTCTTTTGCGAGTCTTTTTTCACCGAGAATTTGACCTGCGGAAAAAAAGAGTTAGAACAAGCCCATCCGACCCTTCCCTCTTCTTCGCTTGCTTAGGGTGCTTCAGGCTCTGCTGTTATTTGCAGCACCTCTCCTCATTCCACTCGTCCATCCCTCTTTTCCAACTTGTACAGTCAATATTGCATATACAACCAACTTAATGATCGAAGATCTTTGTAGGACAATGCAAACATCATAACATGAGAATTAGACATCTTTCTCGCTTCTAAGTGTTGGTAAAGTTGACACTTTATGATCCAATTACATGCTAACTCTGATTATGGCTTTAATTGCTAGCAGCTACAAGGGTTGGTAACTTGGTGCTTAGATCTAGTTTTGTTATTGCAGATAAAAAAACTAGACAACTATAACATTGATGTTCAAACAAACAACCATGACCAATTCGCTTAAACAAACAGATGATTCTAGACAACTAGCACATGGATGATAAAACAAACAGCAAATAAGTATTGTAGCCATGACCGATTCACTTGAATAAACAGATGATTCCTCTTCGCTGTCGGCAGTGCAAACAGATGTGTGCCTACAAGGGCATTCAGGTGAAGTGATCCCGGATTAGAGACTAGGGATTATAATAGATAAGGATACAACAACAAAGCCTTTTCCCACATTAAGTAGGGTTGGCTAAGGAAAATAGAGAAGGATATATCTGAAAACCCACTTCCCGTATTCGAAAAATTACCGAATATGGATATCCATATTCAAATGTGAATCGGATATGAATATTAGTTGTAAAAAAATGTCGAAATAAGGATATAGATATGGTAACAACAAAGAGATCGGGATTCCGATTCAAATATCCGAATACAAAATAGTACATATGTTACAATATGATATATTGTGTTTAGTAAACAGCTAAGCTAAACTGAAGTCCATGCATCCCTTCAATCTCCGACAACCACTACGTCTCTTTGCCTCGATAACTTCATATGAATCGTAATAGGACAAGCCTTAAGCTGGATTTATCCCATCGACAATTATATCTACAGACCCTCTGTTGTTATAAGTGCTGGCTAACTATTTTTATCATGGTACATGTATTGTAATGGTATCTTTTTTACTCGATACAATTAGATTCAAATTCGTAACTTATTTTTATTCAATCGCAATCGTATCCGATCTTATCGACCAATATTCTTATGCACTCTTTTCCCGATACAGATTCATATTCGATGAATATTTAATCTAAATTCGTATCTGATTATTGTTAGAGTATTCATTGTATGCGTCATGAGTTGTAGCAGGGTAAATGGATCCTGGAGAAGATACATTTACCCCATCCAGTGTTTAGTCCCACATTGTCCAGTGGTGGGACTTGGAGGCTCTAAGGAGGCTATATAAGGAGCCCCAGACCTCCTATAACCATTGAGAAAAAGGGAATGAAATATCCGCCCCTTTGAGGGCTTCTTTCGTGGTTTCATCCCGCTCCTCACGGAGTAGGGTTCCACGTAAAATCTCGTTCTTCTTATTTTTCTTTATCTTTATCCATGTTTTCGCTTCCGCTTCCTATTTTCTAACATGGTATCAGAGCGGGTTCGATTCTCGAGGAACGATTTTATATTTTTTATTTTGTCGAGATTCGATTCGAATTCTCAGTTTGATTCTTTATGTTCAAGTTGTAAGATTATTATCAGTTCCGATGATCAATGTTGTTCAAAATAAATTAGGGTTTCCTTTACGAAACCCTAATCTTGGGCGTCATGCTTCCTGGCCTCCAGCAGTCCTAGCCCTTCAGATCGGCGCAGCAGTGTTCTTGAATCCAGCGCCATCTTTCCCAAGATCCAGAGCCTCTACGCGCCTCTATCATCCTCAAGCCCTCACGCAGGCGGCGCAAGGGGACCTCCAGCAATTCCAGGCGATCTCCAGATCGCACGCACCTCTCCATGCGGCGTTGGCTGCTCATCCAGCCGCAAATCTCCAACGGCGGCTTCTCTAGCCGCCCCTGTTCTAGACGTCAAGCGCACACATAGAAGCACAACAGAAGCATTATGGCGTCTTCTACTACCAGGCGGCATGCTAGAACAAGAGCGGGAGCCCTAACGGCACCTCCGCCTCCGTGCGAAGAAATATTCAGACTTCAGCCCCCTTCAGGTCGATCCCCCAGGCGGCACCCCTCGTGTGCAGGCATCCATCGAGCACACCTCCAGACGATCGCTTGCGAAGCCCTCTGCAACTACTCTCTCTGCGCGCACTCCATCTCTGCAGGCGGCGCTTGATCCTCTCGCCGCAGCGAGCCCGATTCCCTGCAGGCGACACCCGAGGCTTCGACGGCATAGGAGGGAGTCTCCAGGCGATGCCGATCCAATCGCACCCCCTTCCTCCCTTGTTTGCGGTGGCGTGCGAGGAGAGATCCCCAGGCGAGGCGATGCCGATCATGCCTCATCTCTAGGGCGCGCGACCTCCCGGCGCATATGCGCAGTCGGTGCATTTTCATATCCCATCGGGGGACGGTACTGATTAAAGAAAGGGGTTCCCAAAATTTAAAAAATATATATGTTTCTATAGCACGAGTGGGCTGTGGGATGTATTAAAAGAGAGAGTGGGCTTAAAAATGGGCTGAGTTGTTGGGCCTTTAAAAAAAGGGGGGAGGGGGGCTGCAGATATTTCAGCCCTTGTTGGGCTGCAAAGTTTTGTTAAAAAAAGGAAAAAAAGGCGCGTACATCTCAAAAAGCAGTACGCAAATATTTTGCAAAAAAAAATGAAAGAAAAGCCGTAAAAAAATTGGTTGAGACGGCTTAAAAAAATGTTAAAAAAATAGTGGCTTATAAAAAAATTGATGAAAAGCCGCAATGAATTCTTTTTTCAAGAATGTTCATGTTTTACCCGTATTCATCTTGCCTTCTCCCAACTTTGCCGATGTCATTTTCCGACAAGTATGGGAGAAAGGGGGGGGGTATATATGTAGATTCACAGGTCTTAATACAGATTCCAGATTCAGATGTCAGTCTCCAGACCAGTCAGAATTTCCAGACTCTACAGTTTTCAGATGACGATTCTCCATGCGCAAGTTTCAAACTCAACGCGCAGTTGTTCAGACTCGACAGATTGGTCAGAGTCCAAGTTCGAGGCACTCCAAGATGAGAGGCCCATTTTTCGAGATCTCCAGAGAGATTCATTTTCAGACATGCACATGGATGCGGTCATTTTCAGATGAGCACATGTATGCCATCAGTTCAGAGGTCCCCATCATTATTCTTGTTTGTAGGCCAGAGTATTCATGTGAGCCATAGGGACTCCAGAGTAGAGGATCATTCCCTATGCCATGTTGGCAAGGGTTTTCATGTGGTATTATAGGTACACCAGAGCAGTGCAGCATTCTCTGAGCCAGATGGGAGAGACGCAGTTCTCCGACGAGGATACTTATTTCAGACTCCATTCTCCAGCGACCATGGACTCCGACGAGGATTGCACAGCCACGACCTTTTCAGTTCAGCCCTTTTCAGAGATGGAGCAGTTGTCCACATTATTGTGGCGGGCCAGAGTACTCCGACGAGGAGACTCATTTCAGTTCCAGTGACTCTGATAGGCGCGGTTCAGAGCACATACTCTCCTTCGAGGAGATTCAGCAGACTCACACTCTAGCCCGTTCGTCCTCCTCACCTGCACGGCATGAGAAGCAACGTCCTCGACTGCTGCAATGTGCGCGTTGGGTTGATATTGTCCGTAGTGTCCTGTAGCGTTGAGTTGAGTTTCTTTATGTTTGTCCAAGCCGAACATTGCATGCTCCAGCTTGAGGGGGAGTGTAAGAGTATTCATTGTATGCGTCATGAGTTGTAGCAGGGTAACTGGATCCTGGAGAAGATCCATTTACCCCATCCAGTGTTCAGTCCCACATTGTCCAGCGGTGGGACTTGAAGGCTCTGAGGAGGCTATATAAGGAGCCCCAAACCTCCTGTAACCATTGAGAAAAAGGGAATGAAATATCCGCCCCTTTGAGGGCTTCTCCCGTGGTTTCACCCCGCTCCTCACGGAGTAGGGTTCCACGTAAAATCCCGTTCTTCTTATGTTTCTTTATCTTTATCCATGTTTTCGCTTCCGCTTCCTATTTTCTAACAATTATGTTATGATATGGTTTCGTAAACCCATATCCGACTCATATCCGTATCCGTAATTGTATTTGTTGGGAAAAAGAATGAAAGTTGTTTATTCCTGGGAACTCTAGGCTCTCTTATAGAGAGAGACCTATGGGTAAATTACATAAGGTAAACATAACATAAGAAAATAAAATAAGGAACTAATACATCAACATAAATATATCTCTATACTCTCCCTAAAGATGGAGCATAGATATCAATCATGCTCAGTTTGACAAGCTTCAATATCTAGTTACTTTTGTACTTTGACTCGGGAAAGTCCTGTACAACAATTTCAAAAAAGGATGTAGCGCAGCTTGGTAACGCGTATGTCTTGGGTACAAAATTTCATGGGTTCAAATCCTGTCATTCATACCTATTTTGGAAGAACACTTCTGGAATGGTCCCCTAAGCAAAGCCTTGGTAAAGATATCTGATGTTTAATCTCCTGAACTGACAAGAGAGGTAGAGATAAAATCTTTCTGGATCATGTCCCGTATATAGTAGCAGTCCACCTCAACATGTTTAGTTCTCTCATGAAATGCAGGGTTGTTAGCAATGAATAGAGCGATCTGATTATCATACTGTAACTGCATAGGAAGAGGAACATCTATATGTATATTGGCTAGCAGTGCTCAAACCTACATCATCTCTGTGCTCGCTTGTGCCATAGCCCTATATTCAGATTCAATACTTGACCTAGCAACTGTTGTTTGCTTCTTACTCTTCCAAGAAACAAGAGAACCGCCAACAAATACAACAAAGCCTGAAGTGGACTTTCTGTCCATAGGACATCTCAAATAGCTTTCATCTGCACATGTTGTAATCGTAAGACTAGATCCTTTCCTGAATAACAATCATGCACCTGGAGATGACTTTAGGTATCGCAATATCATATATACAACATCTATGTGTATCTGTCAGGGTTGCTCCAAGAACTGACTTACCCGACTAACTGCAAAGAAGATATCATGTCTAGTGATAGTAACATAGAGAAGTTTTCCCACCAATTCTCTATATCTTCTCCTGTGTACCTCACCTGTATCACCATCATATAGCCTCATACTGGGATCCATAGGAGTAGTAGCAGGCCTACACCCAATCATGCATGTCTCAACAAGCATATATGTGGCATACTTCCTCTGGGTCATCACAAGACCCTGTTGATTCTTGGTAAACTCTAACCCTAAGAAATACCTTAGGGTGCCAAGATCCTTGGTGACAAACTGACGTCCCAGAAACTCCTTTGTCTTTTTTATCCCCTGCACATCATCACTTGTAACAAGTACGTCATCAACATAGACCATGATAATGACGTAACTGTGGATGTCCTCTGTACAAACAGTGAATGGTCTACATTTGACCTTCTAAAGCCCTGCTTTTCAATTAAATTCGAGAGCTTCTGAAACCATACTCTCGGGCTCTGCTTCAGGCCATATATTGCCTTGTGAAGTCTACAAACCTGTTGACACTCCTCCTCAACAGTATATCCCGAAGGTTGCTGCATGTAGACTTCTTCCTGGAGATCACTATACAAGAATGCATTTTTAATATCAAGCTGAAATAAATGCCAATCACGTACCACTGCAACTGGGAGAGGAACTCATAGAGTAGAGTGACAAGCGACAGGTGAAACGGTATCCAGATAATCTACGCCATACATCTGAGTAAAACCATGTGCAACCAATCTGGCCTTGTAACGATCAATGCTTCCATATGCATTGTGTTTCACTGTAAACACCCATTTTGCATCTGACAATAGATAACCCATTGGGAGCAGGAACCAAGCTCTAAGTACCACGCGACTGTAGGGCAGCCATCTCCTCCTCCATAGCTAGATGCCACTGACTGTCTTTCAATGCCTCCTAGTAAGTCTGTGGTATTGCCATGATAGATAGTGCAACAACAAATTTTCTGAAATCCCTGACAAGCAATCAAAGGAGACATGAGAAGCTAGTGGATATGTGGAACATGTACACTTTTGCTTTTAATGGAAATAGGAACATCTAGGTCATCAGAATTCTCCTCAAAGTGAGTGATAGCCTCCTGCAAAGATTCCTTCTCAGGCACATTTCAAATCCATCGTTAGAATGCAGAGGTGATGGAATAGGAGGAGGTGATGTAGGTGGATGAGGTGGTGATGGTTGGGTTGATGGAATAGGGGGAGGTGATGTAGGTGGAGGAGGTGGTGATGGTTGGGTTGGAACAACTGGCACAGATTGGGATGGTAATGGGCTCATAGGAGGAGGAGGCATGTAGACTTCATCGTCTGAATTTGATGAAGTCAACCTATTACCTGTAGGAGAAAAGTACATCACCGACTCAAAAAATGTAACATCAGCACTAACATAATATTTCTTGTGCAATGGATCATAGCATCTATATCCCTTATATATCCTGGAGTACCCAACATAAACACATTTGACAGCTCTAGGAGAGAGCTTGTCTATACCTGGAGACAACTGGTGACAAATGAGACCGAACTAAAAACACGAGGAGTAAGTGAGAATAATTCTTTCTCTGGAAATGCCATAGAGAGGAATTTACTCACTCAAAACAAATGAGGGCATGTGATTCACAAGATAACATGACATAAGAATTGCATCACCCCAAACTGAATGTGAGGCATGACTCTGAATAAGAAGGGTTCAAGTAACATCGAATCAATGGCGATGCTCTCTCTGCAACACCATTCTATTAAGTATATGCACACGATATTTGATGAATAATGACACGGGATAAAGAATTTTGAGAGAGCATGCGTACAAAATTCCAAAGCATTATCAGTTCTCACAAATTTACAGACGAAAAAAAGATATTATGCTCTTCATTGATAAAAGTTTTAATAACATCCCCTTCTTCAGATTTATTCTTCAAAAGAAAAACCCACGACAAACAAGAAAAATCATCAACTGCAATTAGGTAAAACCCTTGGACCCCAAATATCAAAATGAAATAACTCAAAAATGGAGCTACTGCTCCGACTCTGACGACTATGAAAAGCATATCGATGATGCTTTCCCAACTGACAAGCCTCGCACTGGAAGGAAGAGCGAGGTGAGATGTGAGACAAGACATGACACATCTTCTGGAGTGGAAGATGACCAAAACGCAGGTGCCACGTGAAAGGAGAAACTGGTCCAGTAAAATGAGAAGAATATAGGGGGTTCGAACCAGTCGATAGAAGCCGCCATGCTCACAGCCACAAGCAATCACCCTGGCCGTAAGTATATCCTAAAATACAAGAGACAATGGGTTGAAAATTGCTCTACAATGCAAATCCTTCATAATCTGACTAATAGACAATAAATTCATAGAAAAATCGGGTGCACGCAACACACTCTGTAGGTGCATCGAAGGCGTCGAACTACCGGTGATCGGAAAGTGAGTCCCATTAGCAATGGCAACTGTCCTCCCTGGAGGAATGTCTGTAAGTTGTAAGATGATCTCTGTCTCCACAAAAGTAATGCGAAGCCTATGAGTATATGATCAATCCACATTTCATCATCTTTATTCTATCATTTTGGCCTCAAAAACCCTAGTAAATGCATGTAAATACCCTTAAATCCATCATCTTAACATGCATGCATGTACATGTGAATACTGAATAGTGTATAAAATACTAAAATTAAAGCCAAAATTATAGAATAAATAAAAGAAAAGAAAAAGAATAAAATATTGTAAATATTTTATGACCCAAAATCCCGAGACCTATGCATCTCGATGAATAGGTCGACCATGAATAAAGTAGGGGGAGATAAGGGCCAAATACAGTCAAAATACCTATACCTTTTAATTCATTCTTTATTCATTTTGGGACCTATTTTTGGTTCCACTTTTTATACATCAAATAAAGAAACTTTGTACATGAAAGTTGTAGATAATTAAATAAAGAAAAATACAAAATTGATTTCATTCAAAAATAAGACACAAATAAAAAGTTATGGTCTGAATAAAATTCCAGAATCCCAATTTCCCAGACCCGTATCTCACAAATGAAAACTCCAAATGCAGTAAACTCACCTTTAATTGTATATAGAATAAAATAAGCTATTTAATGATGGTTGTTTCGCATTTGGCGGAGCTACGGTGTGAAAGTTGAGTTTTGAACCCACATTGTATACTTGTACAGATTAAAATATTCAATTTAGTATTTATTCATTATTTTTGTATTTTTATATTTTTATAATTTTGTAAATATTATTTCTAGTATATATATACATTAAAATCAGAAGAAAAACCCAAAAGAAACATAAAATAAAAATACTTACAGATACAATACATCATATAACACCTATATATATACCTATACAATACATACATATACCTTATTAAATATACAAAATACATCAGAAAATTAAAATAAAAATACAATTACATGTATAAAAGTATTTTATAATTTTATAAAATAATATATAAAAGTAATAAAATTAAATTACACAAAATAAAAATAAAGTAATAAAATACATAGGTACATGTACCTATATAGGGCTAAAAAGACAACTTGTAAAAATATACCTCATAAAAATAAATAAAAATCACTATAAAATACTTCATCAAAAAATAAACATTTTTCATTTCATAATTAAAAATTAATAAAATCATTATCTATTTTTAATAGATTTTAGAACATCTTTTTCCAGGGATTTTCCTGGTTGGTCCACGTGGACCAACCAGGTGGCCAGGAGAGTTGACCTCGGGTCAACTCCCTGGTCTTAGCCCGGTGCCTCTTGTCAGACCTTTCCGAGACCCGTTCTTCTCGATATTTTCGCCATCATTGCGTTGATCGAGAGGAGAGGACGTCTTCATGAAACTTGTTCCCTGTAGCACCAGGATCCTCGCCGGTCTACCAGATCTTCCTAGATCTTCTTCGCGCACCCGTGATCCTGCCTCGAAGTCCGCTACCTCGTCACTCTTCAAATAACCACCCGCCACCTCCATTTTTGATTTTGAACCCCATTTGTCTGGTCTTTCGTCCCCATTTCACCCGCCTAGGATCCCTGGAGGTGACAACTCCATTTAGGGCTTCTTCAAGGCGGCGGAGCGGCGAGTCCTAGGTGTTCCATCAACCTCCGGCCAACTTCCATCGAGGTACTTTAACCTCGGGCCCCCAGGCCCTTGAGGTGTTTGTTCTCCTTTATTTTTTGTGCATTCAGTTCGCCATAGTTTTTAGACCAACAATCCCCTACCCATTAGGTGTCTCATCGATTAAATCACGTCATCAACTCCACCTCGCCGGAGCGCATCTCCGGCGAGTACACACATCGCTGTTCACCCCTTCTCGAGAGCCACAGGAGGTCGAGGCATTTTGCCCTCGACCTCTTTAACGCTTCCTGCAGGTATCTGGAGCGTGAAGAGTACCTGGGATCGATTTTGATTTCGCCGGAGACACCTGGGCCGCTCTTCCTCCTCTGACGTCGTGGAGAAGCCCTGGTGTCCGCCGCCGCATTTTGAGACCCCAGGCGAAGAGAGGAGCCTCGCAGGAACCTAGCTGACCATTTTGGAGCTCTAAAGACCACCGGAGGGGCGCGCCATCACTGGAGGAAAGTCGCCATCGGCTCTGTTCTTCCCTGTTCGTCCACGTAGCTTCCCCGCCGTCCGATCAGAAGGCCACCCCAGTTTGATCGTGAGCCCTTGGATCTGACCGTCCCCAGAGCCGTCCGATCAGCCTACCAGATCTAATCAGGGTCGTCGCGTGCGAAGCGGTATCGGGCGTCCAAGCAACGACACGTGGCAAGTGAAATCTATGACGCCGTTCGATCCGATACCGTTGGGTATTTTGCACATCTTTCCCAGCGCCTTTTTGTATTTATTAATTAACATCCAAACATTCATCTGCCTTTAAATATTGTTGTAATATTTGCTTAGTAGCCCCCGCACTTTCTCTTATTTACAACAAGGTCCTCGGCCACGTCATCCCACGTGCCCGTGCACGTGAGGAGCGTGGCCTTTTTGCGAGGAGCCCCTCGGCCTTTTTTGTATTTCGTTTCAGTCCTTAGATTTAAGTATTACGTGTAATAATTTTTGGAACATTTGCATGTGAACCCCCGGGGGTTTTGGAAATTACATTTGAGTCCTTCCCAGGCGCGTGCAAGTCACGCGCCCTGGTGGACATTTTGCAGCTGTACCCTCCCGGGTTTAGTTATTTGTGATTGGTCCATAAAATTGAATATTTAGTGTTAAATTTTGGGGAAAAATTCCATGCGTGCCCTAAAAGTTTGCCTATTTACAAACAGGTCCCTGCCAGCCTTGGTACTTTTGTGTGCTTGTTCTATTGATTTAAGACATCATTTTAATTCAAAAAATTCTACAAAAATTTATTTAAGCTCTTGTTAACTTGCACTTTCACGCCATATTTTTAGTTTTTATTTTTGTTGCATTTTAGCATTTACTAAATCAAAAATATGCATTTTAGCTACTGTCTAGCTTAGAAAATACCAAAAAAATATTAAAGCACCTAGAAAAATTCCAAAAAAATTACCTACTGTCTATTTTAGCCTATTTTAGTGTCAGTCCAAAAATCACTAAAAAATGCAAAAGAAAAACTTTAAAAATTCAAAAATACCCAAAAACTTCTAAAAATCTAGAAAATTAGAGAAAACTCCAAAAAATGCAAACTCAACTTCTGTAGGTTTCCTATTTTATTCTCTTTATTTTAAAATTAGTTTGGAAAAATTGTGAGGCTGTTTGAAATTTTTCATTCCTATTTTACCTTCAGCCAGTAGCTTATTCCCTGTTTTCCCTTATTTTGCCTTTTAAAAATACCAAAAACATTCTGAAAAATACCCAAAAATCACAAAAATAGTAAAAGATTATAAAAACACCAAAAGATTTTATTTCTGAATTTTTGACTATTTTTCCATATTTTTATAAATATTCTATCCCCTCTTTTATTATATAGCTTATATATTCCGATATTGAAAAAAATATATAAAAAATATAAAAAGAAAAGATAAATCGGAAAATTAAAAATCAAAATACAAAATTAAAAATTATAATAAAAAAATTAAAAAAAATTAAAAACCCACAAAAATATTTGCATTGCATAGTGTAGACAATACATCACATTCACTTTCACACGCACACACTTGTGGATCTACCCTGTCTTGCTCCTTGTGTTCGAACTCTCTGCATACTTGCTTCTATACACCTTGTTTGTAGAGTTAAAAATAAATTTTAGCTCCACCATTTGCTTGTCATTTCTTGATATCTATTGTGTGGGTTAATTGTTGATTTTAGTTGAGATTTTGCGTGGTCAACGCTTCGACTGAGTTCCCGATTTGTGTGGAACTTAAGACCACCGAATTTCGGCTAAATCAAATGGCGCCGTTGCCGGGGAGCAACAACGAGTAGATCTTATTTTTGATTGATTGTGATTAGTTGTCTACCATTGCTTGTTTTATCTCTCTTATTTTTGATAGATATTGTTGAGCTTTTCTGACCATCTTTTTTTGTCTTCTTGCGAGGGACCACGGAGCGAGGCGGATCGCATAGGGGATCTGGAGCAACCTTGGGAAGCAGAGTCGGCTTTTCTTAAGCCAAGCCGGCAGGAGAGAGCGGGAGACTTGAGAGAGAGTGATTAGATTAGCTTTTATTTTATTTGGTGAGAGAGTGATTATTAATTCGTAATAATACAGGGACTTGGACACTCAGACACTTCGGGCCCAATTTCCGGGTGTTTGTTCACCTGGGGGCTCACCGCGGATTTTGTCGTGTTTTCCGCAGTCATTTTCCGCTTTTGTTTTCATTTTTCATTTCTTTTGTGGATTGAGCCTTTAGATTTTAGGCATTTGCTTGATCGATTAGATTAGGTCCAAACACACTAACAACCTTTGCATGCACCTATAGATCGTATTTGGACATAGTTTAATTAAACAGTTAGTCATTAGTCTTCAATCCGCCGCGCCGCAAGCTCATCCCGCCAAGCGCTTCTCCTGAACTTGATGTGCCAAGAGGAGGAGGGGTGAGCCTAGACCGGACCTTAGGATTGGAGATTGGTGGTTGACTTGTGGTTCTTCACGTAGCAATTGCCTGCCTTAGGACGATTTCCGCCTTGCATATCAGCATGTAGTTTAGGTTTATAAATTTCTGCTTTGCATCCCGCATGGAGAGAACCGTGATCCTGCCTCGAAGTCCGCTACCTCGCCACTCTTCAAATAACCACCCGCCACCTCCATTTTCGATTTTGAACCCCATTTGTCTGGTCTTTCGTCCCCATTTCACCCGCCTTGGATCCCTGGAGGTGACAGCTCCATTTAGGGCTTCTTCGAGGCGGCGGAGTGGCGAGTCTTGGGTGTTCCATCAACCTCCGGCCAACTTCCGTCGAGGTACTTTAACCTCGGGCCCCCAGGCCCTTGAGGTGTTTGTTCTCCTTTATTTTTTGTGCATTCAGTTCGCCATAGTTTTTAGATCAAAAATCCCCTACCCATTAGGGGGACTCATCGATTAAATCATGTCATCAACTCCACCTCGCCGGAGCGCATCTCCGACGAGTACACACATCGTTGTTCACCCCTTCTCGAGAGCCACAGGAGGTCGAGGCATTTTACCCTCGACCTCTTTAACGCTTCCTGCAGGTATCTGGAGCATGAAGAGTACCTGGGATCGATTTTGATTTCGTCGGAGACACCTGGGCCGCTCTTCCTCCTCCGACGTCGTGGAGAAGCCCTGGTGTCCGTCGCCGCATTTTGAGACCCCAGGCGAAGAGAGGAGCCTCGCAGGAACCTAGCTGACCATTTTGGAGCTCTAAAGACCACCGGAGGGGCACGCCATCACCGGAGGAAAGTCGCCATCGGCGTTGTTCTTCCATGTTCGTCCACGTAGCTTCCCCGCCGTCCGATCTGAAGGCCACCCCAGTTTAATCGTGAGCCCTTGGATCTGACCGTCCCCACAGCCGTCCGATCAACCTACCAGATCTAATCAGGGACGTCGCTTGCGAAGCGGTATCGGGCGTCCAAGCAACGACACGTGGCAAGTGAAATCTCTGACGTCGTTAGATCCGATCCCGTTGGGTATTTTGCACATCTTTCCCAGCGCCTTTTTGTATTTATTAATTAACATCCAAACATTCATCTGCCGTTAAATATTGTTGTAATATTTGCTTAGTAGCCCCCGCACTCTCTTATTTACAACAAGGTCCTCGGCCACGTCATCCCACGTGCCCGTGCACGTGAGGAGCGTGGCCTTTTTGCGAGGAGCCCCTCGGCCCTTTTTGTATTTCGTTTCAGTCCTTAGATTTAAGTATTACGTGTAATAATTTTTGGAACATTTGCATGTAAACCCCCGGGGGTTTTGGAAATTACATTTGAGTCCTTCCCAGGCGCGTACAAGTCGCGTGCCCTGGTGGACATTTTGCAGCTGTACCCTCCCGGGTTTAGTTATTTGTGATTGGTCCATAAAATTGAATATTTAGTGTTAAATTTTGGGGAAAATTTGCATGTGTGCCCTGAAAGTTTGCCTATTTACAAACAGGTCCCTGCCAGCCTTGGTACTTTTGTGTGCTTGTTCTATTGATTTAAGTCATCATTTTAATTCAAAGAATTCTACAAAAATTTATTTAAGCTCCTGATAACTTGCACTTTCACGCCATATTTTTAGTTTTTATTTTTGTTGCATTTTAGCATTTATTAAAAATAAAAATATGCATTTTAGCTACTGTCTAGCTTAGAAAATACCAAGAAAATATTAAAGCACCTAGAAAAATTCCAAAAAAAATACCTACTGTCTATTTTAGCCTATTTTAGTGTCAGTCCAAAAATCACTAAAAATTGCAAAAGAAAAACCTTAAAAATTCAAAAATACCCAAAAACTTCTAAAAAATCTAGAAAATTATAGAAAACTCCAAAAAATGCAAACTCAACTTCTGTAGGTTCCCTATTTTATTCTCTTTATTTTAAAATTAGTTAGGAAAAATTTTGTGGCTGTTTGAAATTTTTCATTCCTATTTTACCTTCAGTCAGTAGCTTATTCCTTGTTTTCCCTTATTTTGCCTTTTAAAAATACCAAAAACATTCTGAAAAATACCCAAAAATCACAAAAATAGTAAAAGATTATAAAAACACCAAAAAGATTTTATTTCTGAATTTTTGACTATTTTTCCATATTTTTATAAATATTCTATCCCCTCTTTTATTATATAGCTTATATATTCCGATATTGAAAAAATATATATATAATATAAAAAGAAAAGATAAAATCGGAAAATTAAAAATCAAAATACAAAATTAAAAATTAAAAAAAAAATTAAAAAAAATTAAAAACCCACAAAAATATTTGCATTGCATAGTATAGACAATACATCACATTCACTTTCACACGCACACACTTGTGGATCTACCCTGTCTTGCTCCCTGTGTTCGAACTCTCTGCATACTTGCTTCTATACACCTTGTTTGTAGAGTTAAAAATAAATTTTAGCTCCACCATTTGCTTGTCATTTCTTGATATCTATTGTGTGGGTTAATTGTTGATTTTAGTTGAGATTTTACGTGGTCAACGCTTCGACTGAGTTCCCGCTTTGTGTGGAACTTAAGAACACCGAATTTCGGCTAAATTCCATATGATAATATCAGGTCCATGACAAGAGGTAAGGGTATAAATGGTACCTGAGGTACTGGCAGTGGCAGAGTTACTAACAGAGACAGAAGCTGCAACATCAGAGTGATCTCATGGAGTATACGAAGAGGGTAGGGAACTCCACGAAGGCATGATGTCCCTCAATCGAGCAATGAGGTCATCATACCTCTGATCCGAAGAAGCAGCTGCACAAGGGTCTACTTGCTCCGCTACACGAGCCGAGGCAGGAAAACCATGCTAGGAGTAACATGTATCCTTTGTGCGTCCAGGAAAATGATAATAATTGCAAGGCTGACGAATACGGCCTCCTCTTCCACGAGGTCCATGTTCACGAAACCGAGAAGAGTCCCCTCTACCTCGAGAGGCTATCATCGCAGAAGAAGTCTGACTAGAGGCAGAAGATGGGATGGTGATCTTGCTGAGTCCGCGGAAAGCTTCCTCCATGGGAAGAATAGTAGCATCCGCCAATATATGTGAACGAGCCGCCTCATACTCAGGATCAAGTAACGCAAGGAATACATCGACCATGGTGGCATTCTTATATGTCTTCTGCTGCTCAGGAGTAGATGCAAAGGGCATGAAACTATGCAGCTTCTCAACCATCACACGCAAGGACATGTATAGAGAATGAAGGGGTCATTCATTTTGCTTGATGGTAAATATATCATGTTGTAACTGCAAGATCTTAGTCCCATTCCTCTCTTGACAATATGTGGTTGTGAGGATATCCCATATAGATTTGGCGGTGGGCTGATGTAACACATCATTGACAATCTCAATCGCCAATGTACCAGAAAGCCAAACCTTGGCATACACATCATCTGCCTCCTACGAGGCATTGACCCATGTTTTCTCAGTCGGCTCTTCCTCAGTAAGAATATGTTTCTTACCTGTAGACTTCATGAGGCTCGTGAACTGCATGGTCCAGAGCTCGTAGTTCGTCATGTCCATCTTGACAATCGGTGTTGGACCTCTGAAAGCGCATGTGGCAGGGATATCGACTTCGCTCTCTGACATATTGCCGGATAAAAAAATAGGGTTTTGTAGACCAATATATCTTTGTCTACATAGACATATAGGGATTTGGTTACATGTGTAGACTCAGGATGCAGCCAATCCCATCAGCACGAAGCGAACGGAAGCGAGATCCGTAGAGAATGCCTGCGGATACCGCAGGCGATAGCTAGGAGTGCTGGCGGCTGTGCCTACGACACAAGGAGGCCAACAATGGTGTCACCTGAGAGATAGAGTCCGGCGGCGACTACGGTGATGCACGAAGGTCGACGAGAACAGCAGTGGTGGGAGAGAGAAGATTCGGCGGCGGTGGCGTCGAGAGGGGTTGGAAGGTGGCGGTTGGGGTTAGGTTTAGGGTACGAGAGCTCCGACCTAGGATTGTTGCTCTGATAACATGTTGAGAAAAAGAATGAAATTTTGACCATATAGAGGAGAGACCTACGGGTAAATTACATAAGGTGGACATAAGAAAATAAAATAAAGAAATAGTACAAGAAACATAAATATATCTCCACGGTATTCGATATAAACAAAGCGAATATGGATATGGAAATTCCAATCCTTATACGATCCATTTTCATCCCTATAAGAGACCCAATTAAATACTGATATATTTGCACCTTAGTATTTTTTTACTGAGATCTTGACATCCATAACCTTTCTAAATCGTGCACTATTAAAGAATGGTTTTGTGCGGGTTACGTTTAGTCCCACATCTTGGAGTGGTGGTTTTTGGTGACATTGGTGGGGCTATATAAAGAGCCCAACATCCATTGTAACCTTTGAGAAAGATGAATAGAAAATAAGCCCTTTGATGCAGTTCTCCCAGGGTTTCATCCCGCTCCTTAAGGAGTACGGTTCCACGTAAAATCAAAGTCTTTCATTTTTTACGTTCTTATTTTGATTCGCTTTCGTATTTCATATTTCAACATGGTATCAGAGCAACTCGGTTCTGTGGATTGATTTTTCGAAGTTTCAGTTCCGATTTTATTCTTAAAGATTATTTTATTCGTGATGGAGATTATGTTCTTGTTCTGCTTGAGACAGTCCAATATCAGAAGGAAACTAGGGTTCCTAATCTCAATGGCATCTCATGTTCCCCGCGGCATCGCTCCAACTTGCAATCATCTCCAGATGACCCCATCTCCGTGCACAAGACGCAGCAGCAATGGCAGCCTCCAAGCATAATGGAGAGGCGATGCCCCACCTCCTCTAAGGCTCTTCTTTGATTATGTGGTACCATGTGCCCACGTCCATGCCTCCCACCTCCAAACAGAGTCGTTGGTCGATGCACGTCCTCTCCCCGCTCAAGGTAGCCATGCCCCCATCACCATGCCCTCACCTCTCTGCGGGCGGCGGCGAGGACCCCCACCCCCCTTAGGCGACGTCACCAACCAGTACCACCCTCTCCCTCGACTCCAAAAGTGCACAAAGAAAGTTGCGATCGAGACCCAACTCCTCAACGACGATCACCGTGTGACACTATCTTCTAAGTGGTCTTCTCCAACGTAAGCAGCCCTCGCACGTGAAGGAACTCCTCCAAGCAACGTCTCTAGCAGTCACGGATGGTGGTGCCCTTCTTCGAGATCTAAGGCGGCACGGTGGTAACGGGTTCCCTACAAGGGACTCTAGAGTCGATGGAAGACCCTCAACTTTGTCGCAACATATGGCAAGAGTTTTTGGTCCCACATTGGGTGCCAACTGAAAAATGACGGGCGAAGGCCCAGAAAAAAAACATGGAGCTAGTGTGAGAATGAAAGAAAAAGAGAGAGATATTGGCCCACGAGAAAAAAATGGGGAGTTGTGTGAAATCAAAAAAAATGATTGCTAAAAAAGGGAAGAAATGATGAGTGGCTGAAAAAAGGAGATTGATCCATTGTGAAAGAAATGAGATTTAAAAAAGGAGAGGAACAACTGAAAAAAATGTTGCTCACTGTGAAGATTGATGGTTCAATAATAAAAAAGGGGACAAAGATGTGGAAAAAAATGATCAAAGAAAGAGAGGAATGTTTGTGAAATAATACAATAAAAAAAGTGTTGGGAATGCAAAAGTAAAAAGGAAGAGAATTTCTTGTTGATCCTTCAGTATTCTCCCAACTTGACTGTTTTTGGCAAGTTTGGAAAAAAGGGGGAGTGACGGATAGGGCATTTTACGCTCTATTATTGTTGGGTAGTAATGTCAAGCTCTACCATTGTTTGAATTATTGGGTAGTGATTTTTGAGCCATACCATTGTTTGATGCGCTCTATTTGAGTGAGCATCTTTTGTGGAGTTTTTAATGGGAGACTCATTGTTAGCTCCATCCTCTAGTGATCGTGAACTCTACTATATGTGGATATTTCCACAACGTGTTTTCATGGTCGTGAACTCCACTATGTATAGATATTCCTATGGCATTCCTTTTGACCCTTCGGAGAGATAAAGCAGTCTTCGGTGAAGACTCATTGCGGGCCGAAGTACTCCATGAGGGAGACTCGTTTTATTGATCAGATACCTCTACGGATCACTATTCACACTCCAATCTCTAGTTCCTCCTTACCAACATGACATGAGAAGCAACGTCCTCAGCAGCAACAGACAGCATACGTTGAGTTGATACCGTTTATAGTGCCATGTACTTTGTATGTGACTGAGTGCAATCTTTATGTTTATCCAAGCTCAGCATTGCATGCTTAGCTTGAGGGGGGATGTTGAAGAATGGTCTTGTGTGGGTTATGTTTAGTCACACATTTTGGAGTGGTGGTTTTTGGTCACATTGGTGGGGCTATGTAAAGAGGCCCACATTCATTACCTTTGAGAATGATGAATAGAAAATCAGCCCTTTGAGGCGGTTTTCCCTGGTTTTATCCCGCTCCTTAGGGAGTAAGGTTCCACGTAAAATCAAAGTCTTCTTCATTTTTATGTTCTTATTTTGATTAGCTTCCGTATTTCATATTTCAACAGGCACAAAACACAATACATGGATAGATATTTACATCTATTTTAAAACAGATAAAAATACGATATTATTTCAATACCTGCAAACATTTTTATCCATTTTGATATATAAATATGGATGTAAATCTACTTGCATATAATTTATAGCAATATTTTGTCTTGTGTGACCATATTTAACACTTTCTATAAATGAATGCATCGAATGTTTGCTTCATATACAAAAAATATCTGAACTGGGAAAAAAGTTCATGTAGCCAACCATACTTAATGGGGGAAAACGCTTTGTTGTTATTGCTGTTGTATACAAGATGTACAACACACACATATTCAAGTCATTTCTTCCAAAAGCCATATTCTATCTGTATCAGTTTTCAAGATATAAGAAGACATTTTCACATCTGGTAGTAGACGTGTCTAAAATTAAAATGGATAGATACGGTTTCGTGCAAAAGAAAAGCAGAATAATATATCTAAGCAGAGATGTGATTTGGACAACCAGAAGTAACAGATTGTGTAAATCAGCAGAAAGTGACATCAGACCTTTGCCCATATGTAGGAAAAGAACTATAATGCCTCATTTGAGGAAATTGTCGAACCAATCGCTTGCAGCTTTCACCATGGAGGGTGTCATTTGGTGCCCAATGCCTGGTTCCGCAATCAGCTGGAAAGATGAATAAAACAGTAATTCCCATATTAGAATTGCTGCCTGCCATTGGTAAAAGAAAACTGCTTTCTTAGCCAGATCGGTAGGTAATATCCACATAAGAACTACTGCTTAAATTTCCATGCCACTTCCATCATATTATTCATATTTACCTTCATTCTATAGCAAAGAACTTAAGCCCCCGATTCGTACGGAAACAAAAGTAGTCTGTTAGGGAAAAAAAGGGAAAGATGGTCAAAGAAAATCCAATCCAATCTAAACAAAATCACAATCATTGGATTGGCCCCATTTCCCCTAGATTGGGAACAAAAGCCTCACTGGATCAGGGCTTGACGCCCACCACCAAAGAAGCGTCGAAGCGGGCCCTAATATATAATAGCGGTAGGTGGATTAACCAAGACCCTACTGGAAGAGCACTTTCCAGTAAGAAAGGAAGGGATCCCAGAGCCAGAGAGATGCGTCAGTGTAGACATCGAGAGGAAGACAAAGAGAATATCGAAGAGAAAGAAAAGCCCCCCACCAGTTGCGAGACTACCCGTAGAGCAGTCGGGATCAAATACTTACGAACATGAAATGAAATCAAATATATATATACACGAAATGGAATCTCTTATTCTAAGCTATATTTAATACTGTAGAATATATTGTAACGAGAAAACAACGGATCGGATTTGAATATTCAATTAATTGTGATTATATAAATATTCAATCCACAAAATCTGATCCAATTTGATTCATGTCCCTAACTTTAATGGTCAAGGATTAAACACAAAACAAAGAACATGTGCCAAGCCAGGAAATAAGTTTTATAAACACGAAGAAGGTATATTTAAGCACATTAATAACATCTTAAACTACAAACTGTGTATAAACAAAAGCATGAGCAATATCCAAAACAAAACAAAAGAATGAGCATAATAATTTATTAGATTATAGATTATATTATTCATGATATCTGAAAATTTAGGAGAAGAAGATCTATTATATATTAGAAACTATAATTTCTACATGAAATAAAGATAATCGATACCAACTCTTGACTTGGATACATATCGATAAATTAATAATACCTACAAATCATAAAGTCAATTATCTATTCATGACAGATTTTTTTGAGATTTTAGTTATCTTTCATATTGTTTATGTAATTTTTATTTTCTTTGTTTTCTTTATGTAATTTTCCCAACAAGTTTCTCTCATATATAAGAGAACCCTAGGGCCTCATCATTTCCATGTTCATTCTTTCATCTCCACATGGTATCAGAGCGGCGGTCCTATACCGAAGCACTGACCTAATTCCCGCCTCCACCGCCAGCACAACTTGCAATGCCGCCACACACCGAACCACCCCTCTCACGCCGCCACCTCATGTTGTGCGGTGTCGCCAGCCTCCAGGCCGGTCACAGGCCCTCAACGGGGCCCCTTTGGTACTCCCAAGGGGATAAGGCACCCCCTCTCGTCGTCGCTAGGGCTACAACCATCCTCCGCCAGCCACCAGCAGCAATCGCTGGGGCCGGTAGGTTGCCGTTAGGGACCTCCACCAGCCGCTAGGCCCCTTTCCAGGCCACCTTGCGCTCTTGTGCGCCGCCCAACAGTCTGATTTGATTTGAAAACGATCTGATTTCGACCGAAAAGAGTGATTTCATACCTACAAATCACGTTCTCCGGCTCTAGCGCGCACCAAGGATTGATGAGGATGGTTGTATGAGTCTATATGTACAACCAATCCTCTATATGATTGTGTAGACTCGCTCAGAGCGGTTTACTTCCCAGTTGAGTTCCGTTTTCCGGCGTTCTTCCATCATGTCAAAGAACAAGAGTGGTATCTTTTCTCCGTTCGGTGCCTTCAAGAGCCCGGCTCCCATCGTAAAGATGGATGGAACCAACTATGAGTTGTGGTCCATGAAGTTTCTTACCCTTATGCATTGCAACAATAAGGAGCACATTTTGACGCTATGGAAGCAAGACAATGCATATGCGTATATTTGGCTCTTCAGGACCCTCACCACAGAGATAGCTAATGATATTGTGAATGAATCAGCCCACTGTCAAGGCGATGTGGATGTTTTGGCATCTACTTACACCCAAACGAAGAATGGGGCCAAGATTCTTCAGCTTTAGTTTGACATTTACAGGGTTATGCAGAATGGTCGTCCACTCCATGCATTCTACTCCTCGCTTCGTGGTATGTTCGAGAAGCTTCACAGCTTCAGGCCTATTACGACATCCATAGAGCGACAAATGGCATACAAGAACTCCACAATGGTTGGAGTTTTCTTGGTTGCGATCGATCTAGAGTATGATGCAGCACGAGCACAGCTCCTCACTAGAGCGACCACACCCCTCATGGAGGAGGCCTACATTCGTCTCGGTAACCTTTTTATTCCTCATGTTGCCATCATACAACCCTCCTCAGCGATGGATGCTTCTCGCGGCAAAGGAGGACTACTCAGTTCAGAGGATGTAGTCCTCGTGGTAGAGACAATAGGCGCTACCTGTAGGACCTGAACTGGACTCCGTCTCTACACAGATGGTGAGATGCACCAAAATCCATGATCCACTTTGTCATATATGTACTGCTACTACCAGTAAAAGTGTATGTGATACCTGAGGAGCTCGAAGAGGCTCTGGTTGCGACTGTACTATCTGTGGATCCTGTAGTGGTAGCGTCGGCACCGGAATCATGATCTCTCGTATACGAGAAACAATGTCATCAAGGCAGGGATCTGCCTGGGGAGATGTAGTCTCTGAAAGCTCGATCTGCTCTGTCACGCGAGTAGATGCGGGGTATCCATGCTTCTAATAACATGTGTCCTTTCAGTGTCCTGAACGATAGTAGTAGGTGCAAGTGGGTGTTCACAATGAAGCACCGAGCAGATGACAGTATAGATCACTACAAGATGAGACTTGTGGCACGGGGGTTCCCCCAAACATATGGGGTGGACTATCAGAATACTTTTTCTATAGTTGCCAGACATTCTACTATGTGTATTCTTCTATCTATTGGAGTGATACAGGATTGGCCCCTCTATCAGCTTGATGCGAAGAATGCTTTTCTATATGGTGATCTACATGCAGAGGTTTATACGCAGCAACCCCCTGGGTTCGTTGTTGAAGGGGATTTACAGAAGGTGTGGAGGCTTCACAAGTCTACTTATGGCCTTAAGTAGAGTCCAAGAACATGGTTGCATAAGCTCTCAGACTTGATAGAGCAACAGGGATTTATGCAATCGGCTACCGATCACTCTCTATTTGTGTGCAGGACTCGGAGAGGTACAAATGTCATTCTTGTCTGTGTTGATGATATCATTGTTACAGGGGATGACGAGCAGCACATTCAGGTTGCCAAGGATTTCCTAGGTCAGCAGTTTCTAACCAAGGACCTTGGTAGTTTATGATACTTCCTTGGACTGGAGTTTGTCAGGAACCAGCAAGGTCTTGTGATGACCTAGAGGAAGTACGTTACAAATCTTCTCTTTAAGACAGGCATGGCAAATTGCAGACCTTCCACTACTTCCATGGACCCGAGCATGAAGCTCTACAATGATGACACTGAGGAGGTCGACAAAAGGAGGTATAGAGAGCTTGTCGGTAAGTTTCTGTATGTGACCACCACAAGGCCAGATATATCATTTGCCGTGAGCAAAGTGAGTCAGTTTATGGAGCAGTCCAGATAGGCACATATGCATGCAGTCCATATGATTCTGATGTATCTGAAGGCCTTATCTGGCACTGGACTTCTATTCAGCAGAGGTACATCCCTTGCAGTTACAGCATGTGCAAAAGCATATTATGTTGGATGTCCCAAGGACAGGAAGTCTACTTCGGGCTTCGCAGTATTCATAGGAAGCTCCCTGGTGTCATCGAAAGAGCAAGAAGGAAAATGTGGTTGCCAGATCTAGTGTTGAGTCAGAATACAAGCCATGGCGCAAGCAAGTAGAGAGATGATGTGGGTTAGATATGTTCTTACTAACCTGACTATTGTGGTGTCTCGTCCCATGCACCTCCAATGCGACAACCAGGCTACCCTTTTTGTTACAAACAAGCATGCCTTCCATGAGAGGACCAAGCATATAGACGTGGATTATCACTACACTCGTGACATGATACAGAAGGGTCTCATCGCCACTACTCATGTCAGCTCTGGAGACCAGACAACAGATGCATTTACTAAGGCCTTAGCCAGATGGCCTTACCAGAGATGCTGCTCCAAGCAGAGCCTGATTGATATCTACGCTCCAGCTTGAGGGGGAGTGTTGAGATATTGGTTGTCTTTCATATTATATTTGTAATTTTTATTTTCATTATTTTCTTTGTGTAATTTTCCCAACAGGTTTCTCTCCTATATAAGAGAACCCTAGGGCCTCATCAATTCCATATTCATTCTTCCATCTCTATAGATTTGTTTCCTAATGTGTTAATATAGAGAGTGGCTAGAAAATCCTTAACAAATCAACTTTTAAATCTTGAAGAATTGAAGCTTACTTTCCAAGTTTCTTTCCTCAAAAGCAAGCAGTGAAGTCAACTAACATGATTGATATCGACGATAAAGCATCGATATCAACACAATATCAATGATATAACACAAAATGATGGAAAGTTTACACTAAATACTTAAAATTTCATCAAGATTGATGATATGAGATGATATATCATCGATATATGGTTTGATATCAGTTGATATCGAGGAAAAAGATATCCAGCATAATATCAACATTCTTGATTGTCGATATGAACATATCGTTGATATATCGAGATATTTTAATCCATGTCTCCAACATCACTCGACATGTCATCACCCTCTTTGAGGACATACCAAGCAAGACAAAAGAAGACTTGGCCCCATTAATACACAGGCCAGAAAGTCCACCTAAAATATCAAGCACCACTTATATCCCCTCGCATTCCCCAATCCGTCCATCAATGATGAAAATCGTATCATCAGTGTAGAGATATATATGTTATGTTATTATGTTATTTGTACCTTTTCCTTATTTTCTTTCTTCACATGAACTCTCTCTGTAATTTACCCATAGGCATCTCTCCTATATAAGGGAGCCTAGGGTTTATGGAATATAAACAACGCACCCATTTCTTCCAACATGGTATCAGAGCGACGGTCCTAGACCGGAGCTCGAATACCCTAACCCTAATCCCCACCCGACAACCCCTTCTTCTCATCTCGGCGCCGTCGGACCTCATCCCCACCCGCTGTCGACGCCGTCGTCTGCCGCCAGCGTCGTCGGGCCTCATCCCCACCCGCTGTCAGTGCCACCTTCCCTCCCGCCAGCACCGCCAGCGCCACCTCCCCTTCCGTTGGCCTGCCCTAGCGCCTCTAACTAGAGCTCCCCTCCCTCCACCCATCGCCGCCACCCAGGGCTTCTTCGCCTCCGCTTTCTTTCTTCATTTTGGTATAGATTTGATTGCATAGGTCTACATATGCAATCAAATCCTTACATGACCCTGTAGACATTTCTCTATCGGTCTACGAATCCCCTGGGCTCTTCATCCGGCATCACGTCAGAAAACAAAGTCGATGTACCCGCCACGAGTGCCTTCAGATGTCCGACACCAATTGTCAAGATGGACGGGACGAACTACGAGCTCTGGGCTATGCAGTTCATGAGCCTTATGAAGTCCAATGGTAATAAGCATATTCTTACCGACGATGAACTGGTGGAGAAAACAGGGATTCACGCCTCGTGGGAGGCGGACGACGCATATGCCAAAGCCTGGTTGTCAGGAACATTGACGATAGAGATCGCCAATGACGTGTTGCATCAACCCACTACGAAGGCAATGCGGGATATTCTCGTTGCAACCTATTCCCAGGCACAGAATGAGACAAAGATACTTCAGCTTCAGCATGATATTTTCACAGTGAAACAGAACGGACGACCTCTTCACTCATTGTACACATCTTTGCGCGGAATGTTTGAGAAGCTCCGCAGCTTCATGCCTCTGACCGCTACTCCTGAGCAACAACAAACTTATAGGAATGCAACCATGGTGGGTGTTTTCCTAGCAGCCCTTGATCCTGAATATGAGGTTGCTCACTCTCATATTCTAGCAGATGCCACTATTCCTCCCATGGAGGAAGCTTTCCGCCGGCTCAGTAGGATTATCGTTTCATCTACTCCTACCAATCATAATTCCTCAACAATGGTTGCCTCCCGAGGTCGAGGGGGTACTTCTCAATTTCGTGGACGTAGACCGCGAGGCAGAGGCGGTCGTATTCGTCAGTCATGCACTTACTGCCACCGCCCTGGACATACAGAGGATACATGTTATTCCAAGCATGGATTCCCTGCTTCTGCACGAGTGGCTGAACAGATTGAGCCTCCAGCTGCTTCCTTGTTGGATCAACGCTTTGATGATCTTATAGCCCGTTTGAGGGGTATTTTACCTCCATCTGGTCCTGTGATGCCTTCACCAGTCTCTGAGAGCCATCCAGATGTTGATTCTTCATACTCCTCTAGTACCTCATGTAGTACTTATGCTCTCACTAGCAGTAATGGATCTGATACTATGGAGTGGATTATAAATTCTGGTGCTACACATCATCTATGTGGAGACCAGAGACAACTTACAGCCTACAGATAGATTTCCTCGGGACGAACTGTGGTTATTGCAGATGGATCTCACTCCCCGATTATTGATCAGGGGGAGATTAGCTTGATACCTACTATGCGTATGAAGAATGTGTTGCTTGCACCTGATTTCTCTATGAATTTGTTATCTATTAGTCAGATTACGAAGGATTTACATTGTCGAGCCATTTTTGATCCATCTTCTCTTATTTTTCAGGACATCCTTACGGGCAACGTGATTGGTCATGGCTGTGAGCAGGGGGGTCTCTATCGCCTTGTCCGGCCTTCATATGCTGGGATTTCATCTCTACCTACTGGACATGTTTCTCTGTTTATGTGGCACATGCGCTTTAGTCATCTCCCGCTTCAGAAGTTATGTCGTGTTCTACCCCAGGTTTCTCCTCACACGTCCTTTCAATGTGAGGCTTGTCAGATGGGAAAGCATCATCGGTCTACCTTTCCCAGTCGTCAGAGTAGGAGTAGTAACTCCAAATTTGAGTTGTTTCATGTTGACATTTGGGGTCCAAGTCGTGTCCCTGATCATCAAGGACACAAGTTATACCTTGTTATCGTTGATGATTTTTCTCGTTTGTCGTGGGTATTCTTATTAAAGATTAAATCTGAAGCTGGACATGTTATTAAAAATTTCATAAATGAAGTTCGTAATGTTTTCTCTACTTCTGTGAAAATTGTGAGGACTGAATTTTGTACCAATACTCTCTCTAGTTATTTCTCTAACCAAGGAATTGTTCACCAAACAACTTGTGCCTATACTTCCCAACAAAATGGGGTTGCAGAGAGGAAACATCGTCATTTGCTGGATGTCACAAGGACACTTCTCATTCATAGTCGTGCTCCTCATTCCTTCTAGGGTGATGCTATTCTAACATCGTGCTATCTTATCAATCACATGCCATCGTATGTCTTTGGTGAGAAGATTCCTTTCTCTGTGATTTTTCCTGATAAGGAATCATTCTCACTTACCCCTCGTGTGTTTGGCTCGGTTGCATCTGTCCACCAACTTTCTCCAGGTGTTGACAAGCTCTCTCCTAGAGCTGTCAAATGTGTTTTTGTAGGGTACTCCAGGACACAGAAAGGGTACCGGTGTTATGATCCGTTGCGCAGGAAATATTATGTTAGTGCTGATGTTACATTTTTTTAGTCTGTTATGTACTTCTCCCCATCAGGTGATAGGTTGGTGTCGTCTGACACTGATGAAGCCATATACATGCTACCACCTCCACCACCATCACCTCCAACACCCCCAATACAATCACCTACACCGTCCTCCCTTCCTATTACAGTTCCAGTTCCACCATTGCCACACCACTATACCCGTCGACCTGCATCTGCTCATGGTCATCGCTCATCATCTAGCTTGCATAAGGTATGTTCTGAGAATATTAATTCTAATGATGGATCTAATGGTTTACCTGAGCAGGCTTCGTTACAGGGGACAGATGAGGAGACTACTGATTTGGATTTACCTGTTGCACTTCGAAAACAGAAGCGTAGCTGTGCGTCATATCCTATAGCATCTGTGGTTTCTTTTGATCATCTGTATGGTGAATTCAGGAACTTTGCTCTTACCTTATATGTTGTGAACATTCCACGAAATTACCAGGAGGTTTTGAAGGACGGTAGATGGAGATTAGCTATGGAGGAAGAAATGGCTGCTCTTAAGTCGAGAGGGACCTGGAGTCTTGTTCCTACTCCTACGGATGTGTCTCCAATTGGCTGAAAATGGGTATTCACGATCAAACAAAATGCAGATGGCAGCATTGATAGATACAAGGCAGGTCTGGTTGCTCGAGAGTTTACACAGACATATGGAGTGGATTATCTTGACACATTCTCACCTGTTGCTCGTCATTCCACCTTACGGATTCTTCAATCTGTTGCAGTTACTCATGATTGGTCATTATTCCAGTTAGATGTCAAGAATGCATTCCTATATGGTGATCTTCAGGAGGAAATCTACATGCAACAGCTACATGGTTTTGCTGTAGAGGGGGAGTATTCACATGTGTGTAGACTTCACAAGGCGATCTATGGCCTTAAGCAGAGTCCTAGAGCTTGGTTCCAAAAGCTTTCAGATCTGTTTGAAAAACAGGGGTACAAACGATCCAATGCAAATCATTCCCTCTTTACACAGAAAACATCCAGAGGTACAGTTGCAATTATGGTCTATGTTGATGATATTCTTATTACAGGGGATGATATACAAGGAATAAAAAGGGAAAAAGAAATGTTGGGTCGTGAGTTTGTCACCAAGGATCTTGGAGTCCTTAGATATTTTTTGGGACTAAAATTTGCCAGGAATCAACAAGGACTTGTGATGACTCAGAGGAAATATGTCACTAACCTACTGAGTGAAACATGAATGCTTGGATGTCGGCTGCTACTACAGCTATGGATCCAAGCATGAAACTATATGATGATGATAATGACGAAGTTGATAGGAGGAGATAAAGAGAACTGGTTGGAAAACTGCTTTATGTTACTATTAGCAGACCTGATATATCCTTTGATGTTAGTCGAGTGAGCCAGTTTATGGAGCAACCACATCAGGTACATATGGATGTTATACATATGATACTCAGGTATCTTAAATCATCTCTAGGTGCAGGTCTGTTATTTAAGAAAGGCAGGGAGATCACTGTCTCAACATGTGTAGATGCAGATTATGCAGGATGCCCTAAAGATAGGAAGTCCACTACTGGATTTGTTGTATATGTTGGGGATTCTCTCGTCTCATGGAGAAGCAAGAAGCAAACGGTTGTAGCCAGATCCAGTGCAGAATCTGTATATAGGGCTATGGCCCAGGTCAGTACAGAAATGATGTAGGCTAAAGCGGTTCTTACTGATCTATATATAGAAGTGTCACTCCCTATGACGCTGGAATGTGACAATCAAGCTGCTATATTTATTGCAAATAATCTAGCATTTCATGAACGAACCAAGCACATTGAGGTTGATTGTCACTATATACGAGATATGATTCAGAAGGGTTTTATCTCCACATCTCATGTCAACTCAGGGGACCAGACTGTCAACTCAGGGGACCAGACTGCAGATATTTTCACCAAGGCCCTAGTTAAGGGACCATTCAAGAAGTGCTCGTCCAAGCTGAGCATGATCAACATCTATGCTCCATCTTGAGGGGGAGTGTAGAGATATATATGTTATGTTGTTATGTTATTTGTACCTTTTCCTTATTTTCTTTCTTCTTATGAACTCTCTATGTAATTTACCCATAGGCATCTTTCCTATATAAGGGAGCCTAGGGTTTATGGAATAAACAACGCACTCATTTCTTCCAACAGTCAGCATACTTCATCTCTAGTGTACCAAGAAAAGAAACCCCCCTCCTCAACAAGCTTCATCATTACCGCTAGAGCATATGCAACAAGAACAAAAAGTAGTGAGGTCGATGGATAACCCTGCTTGACGCCCTTTGTAGCAGAAAGAACCCACCCTCCTGCATTCCGTTGATCAAGATCAAGCATAACAACGATGTGATGCACATCTTCATCCAGTCAACCCAAATATATCTAGAAAATCTCGCCGCACCAGGGATGCCCAAATAAACTTCCATGCAATCGTAAGCCTTGCAAAAATCGAACTTCCACACGAACCCATATACATTCCTCATATTCCAATCCGAGATGATATCGGATGCCATAACCACATCGTCAAGCAGCTACCGACTCGGGATAAAAGTTGCCTGGTTGGGCAAGATGATTAAGTCGAGAACCCCACGAAGCCAATTTGCTAAGAATTGGCAATAATGAGGTACATGGCATTAGATAACACAAAGAACTTAAAGTCCCATAATCGCTATGTAATGTCCTTCTTTGGAAGAAGGAAGATCAAAGACTTATTCAGCTTTTCCAGATCATGGTTGATGTTTCTGAACTCCACGAGCAAAGCCATGACATCTTGCTCCATCATGTCCCAAAACTCCTTGAAAAAGGGCACAGAAAAACCATCATGACTAGGACTTCCATCCGCATTGAGGGCAAAAACCACTTTGTGCACCTATTCCACTCGAAACTTAGAGATGAGCGACCTGCCTGCTCCAACACCAGACTTCGCACGTTGTTCCCAACCATATGGCCCCTAAAAGCGAAACCCTCTTGTTGATCTCCTAAAAATGCTCCACCATCACCTCTCCAACCGTTCTATTGCCATGAACAGTGTTGCAATAGCCGACCGACTATACCGAATAGTCGGTCCGACTATGCAGTGTGGGGGGGACCCCGATTGAACAATAAATAATCAGCTTGACCGAATAGTCAGTCCGACTATTCAGTCGACTGCTAAATTTATGTTATTTTATTTTTATTTTTTAATTCCGAATGCTTAACATTTATAACAATATAACTAGAAATGTCAAAGATTCATATATGTATCTCGTTAATTGGTACTTTAATTTGGATTCTTGTTAATTGATGGTCATATATGTATAAATATATAAGAATATATGTATTAGAATTTAATCTTATATTTAAAATAATTAAATAATACAAAATCGAATAATTCCGAATAGTCGCTCGAACCAATTATTCTCTATTCAGTGACCCTTCCGACTGAATATTAAATCCCGACTTATGCACACTGACCATGAACCCGCTCATCACCCATACAGAGATCATGGATGTCATTATGCCTCCTACTGGCCACATTATGGAAGTACTTTGTATTAGCACCCTCCCTCCTTTACCTACTTCTACCTTGATTTCTACCGCTACTCAACCTCTCATTCACTATCGTCTTCCGTGGTGGTTTTTCGATGCTCAACTCCAGTGAGTCACTCCTCCATATTGAGCTCCCTTTCCTCCTCATTGGCGTTCAGGCGAGCAGTGTCTGCCTCTGCTATGGATCGTCACTCCTCTTACCTTTTACACCAACCTTGTACTTCTTCGGGATCTATCTCGGTCGCAATCTTCTACTTGTTCTCTATGACGCAGATCCCTCCACCTAATGCGAAGTCCAAAAATCTGCAATTACCTCCTAAAAGCCCTCTAACAACCGGGATCGTTCGAATCTAAACAAAGAGCAAGGATGTAATCCCTACCAGAGTTCCAACAACTGGGCGTGTGATCAAAACGAGATCTAGACAACACTTGGGCCGAGAACAAAGGAAACAACTTCAGCAACTCCACTGAAGACAGAAAACAGACCAGCTGCTATCTGGGAGAACTGTTCCTTCGAGAAAACCTACTGTAGAGATTTAGATATTATGCTATGCCGTTTTTCATTATGTTGTATTGTTTCTTATTTCATGTTTACTTATGGACTCTTTATGTAATTTACCCATAGGCACCTCTCCTATATAAGAGAGCCTAGGGTTTGTGGAATAAACAACGCGCTCATTTCTTCCAACATGGTATCAGAGCGGCGGTCCTAGACCGGAGCTCGAATACCCTAAACCTAGTCCCTACACTCCTTCTCTCTCTCTCTCTCATCTCTGCAGTGCCGCCTCCTCGGCCAGCCTCCGCCAGTGCCTCCTCCTCGACTAGCACCGCCTTCGCAACCCCTATGCGCATGTGCGTGCAACCCTCTCGTGCGCCTGTGCGCAGAGCCCTCGTGCGCCTCTGCGCGCAACCTACCGTGCACCTGTGCGCGCGGCTCATGTGCGCCCGTGCGTTATCCTGCTCGCGCGCCTGAACGCACATCCCTGTGCGCCTGTGCGTAGCACCGTGTGCCGGTGCGCATCAGGTGCAGTTCAGTGCGTGATCCAGACCGTGTGAGTGTCTCCACCATTGTTCGACCCTATTCAATGCTGAGATTGGTTGCACAAGTCTACGCGTTCAATCCAATTTCTTTATGTTTGTGTCGACACAATCCTGTCTAGCATTCAACCCTAGTCTTCTCAAGCCAATATATCAGAGTACAAGGTCGATATTCCCTCCATAGGTGCCTTCAGAGGTCCTGCGCCTATATTCAAGATGGAGGGGTCAAATTACGAACTGTGGGCTATGCAGTTCATGAGTATGATGAAGTCTACTGGTAAGAAACACATTCTTACCAAGGAAGAATCGGCTGAGAAGACTGGGGTCAATGCCTCATGGGAGGCAGATGATGCATATATCAAAGTATGGCTTTTAGGCACATTGGCAATAGAGATTGCCAACGATATACTCCATCAGCCCACAACCAAAGCAATGTGGGACATTCTTGCAGCCACGTATTCACAAGTAAAGAACGAGACGAAGATTCTACAGCTTCAACATGATATCTTCACCATTAAACAGAATGGACGACCACTACACTCTTTGTATACATCCCTACGTGGGATGTTTGAGAAGATGTACAGCTTTATGCCTCTTACGTTTACTCCTGAGCAGCAGAAGACTTATAGGAATGCCACCATGGTGGGAGTATTCCTGGCAACACTTGATCCAGAATACGAGGCGACACATTCTCAGATCTTGGCAGACTCCACTATTCCTCCTATGGAGGAAGCTTTCCACAAAGTCAGTCGCATTACTATTCCATCGTCTATTACCAATCAGTCTTCGTCAGCAATGGCAGCATCCCGAGCTCGCTGTGGTTCTTCGTTTCGTGGTTGTGGACCTCGAGGAAGAGGAGGTCGTGTTCGCCAACCATGTACTTATTGTCATCACTCTGGACATATCGAGGATACATGCTACTCCAAGCATGGATTTCCAGCTTCTGCACGAGTGGCTGAACAGATTGAGCCCCCAGCTGCGTCTTCCTTGGACCCACGATTTGATGATCTTGTAGCTCGTTTGAGGGGTATTATACCTCCATCCGGTCCTGTGATGTCTTCACCAATTCCCGAGAGTCATCCAGATGTTGCAGCCTTAGCCTCCTCTAGTACTTCATGTAGTACTTATGCTCTCACTAGCAGTAGTGGTTCTGATACTATGGAGTGGATTATGGATTCTGGTGCTACACATCATCTGTGTGGAGACCGGGGTCAACTTTCAGCTTACAGACAGGTTTCTCATGTACGCATTATAGTTATTGCAGATGGAATACACTCCCTGATTACTGGTTAGGGGGAGATTAGCTTGACACCCTCTATGCATCTAAAGAACGTGTTGTATGCGCATGATTTTTCCATGAATTTATTGTCGATTAGTCAGATTACGAAAGACTTACATTGTCGAGCCATTTTTTATCCATCTCCTCTTATTTTTCAGGACATCCTTACGGGCAACGTGATTGGTCATGGCCGTGAGTAGGGGGGTCTCTATCGCCTTGTTCGACCTCCATATGTTGGAATCTCCTCTCTACCTGTTGGTCCTGTTTCTCCATTTTTGTGGCACCTGCACTGTGGTCATCTACCGCTTCAGAAGTTATGTAGTGTTCTTCCCCAGATTTCACCTCATACATCCTTTCAATGTGAGGCTTGTCAATTGGGAAAGCATCACCAGTCTACCTTTTCCAGTCGACAGAGTCGGAGTAGTACCTCCAATTTCGAGTTGTTTCATGTTGACATTTGGGGTCCAAGTCGTGTTCCTGATCATCAGGGACACAGGTTTTATCTAGTCATGGTTGATGATTTTTCTCATTTGTCTTGGGTTTTTTTTAAAGAATAAATCTGAAGCTGGAAATGTTATCAAAAATTTCATAAATGAAGTTTGGAATGTTTTTTCTGCTCATGTGAAAATTGTGAGGACTGATAATGCCTTGGAATTTTGTACCAACTCTCTTTCTAGTTATTTTTCAACCTAAGGAATTATCCACCAAACAACATGTGTCTACACTTCCCAACAGAATGGGGTTGCAGAAAGAAAACATCGTCATTTGCTTGATGTCACTAAGGCACTTCTCATACAGAGTCGTGCTCCTCATTCCTTTTGGGGCGATGTTGTTCTTACGGCTTATTATCTTATCAATCGTATGCCATCATCTGTCTTGGGCGAGAAGATTCCTTTCTCTATTGCTTTTCCTGAAAAGGAACTGTTCTCACTTATCCCTCGAGTGTTTGGATCGGTTGCCTTTGTCCACCAGCTATCTCCAGGTATTGACAAGCTCCCTCCTAGAGCTGTCAAATGTGTTTTTGTCGGGTACTCTAGGACACAAAAGGGTACATGTGTTATGATCCGCTGCGCAGGAAATATTATGTTTGTGTTGATGTTACATTTTTCGAGTCTGTTATGTACTTCTCTCCTTCAGGTGATAGGTTGATGTCGTCTGAAACTGATGACTCCATATACATGCCACCTCCTCCACCAACACCTCCATAAGGTGATTTATGGCCTTAAGTAGAGTCCTAGAGCTTGGTTCCAAAAGCTTTCAGACTTGTTTGAAAAGCAGGGGTATAAACGTTCCAATGCAGATCATTCCCTCTTTATACAGAAAACATCTAGAGGTATGGTTGCAACTATGGTATATGTTGATGATATTCTCATTACAGGAGATGATATACAAGGAATCAAGAGGACAAAAGAAATGCTGGGTCGTGAATTTGTCACCAAGGATCTTGGAGCCCTTAGATATTTTCTGGGATTGGAATTTGCCAAGAATCAACAAGGACTCGTGATGACTCAAAGGAAATATGTCACTGACTTGCTGAATGAAACAGGAATGCTTGGATGTCGGCCTGCCACTACACCTATGGATCCAAGCATGAAACTATATGATGATGATACTGATGAGGTGGATAGGAGGAGATACAGAGAATTGGTTGGAAAACTTATGTATGTTACCATTACTAGACCCGATATATCCTTTGCAGTTAGTCGGGTGAGTCAGTTCATGGAGCAACCACGTCAAGTACATATGGATGCTATACATATGATACTCAGGTATCTTAAATCATCTCCAGGTGCAGGACTATTATTTAAGAAAGGCAAGGAAATTACTATCTCAGCATGCGCAGATGCAGATTATGCAGGATGTCCTAAAGATAGGAAGTCCACTACTGGATTTGTTGTTTATGTCGGGGATTCTTTTGTCTCACGGAGAAGCAAGAAGCAAATTATTGTAGCAAGATCAAGTGCAGAGTCTGAATATAGGGCGATGGCCCAAGCTAATACAGAAATGATGTGGGTTAAGGATGTTCTCACTGACCTTTATATAGATGTGCCACTTCCTATGGCACTGAAATGTGACAATCAAGCGGCTATATTTATTGCAAATAATCCAGCATTTCATTAATGAACCAAGCACATTGAGGTTGATTGTCACTTTATACGAGATATGATTCAGAAGGGATTTATCTCCACATCTCATGTCAGCTCAGACTCAGAGGACAAGACTGCAGATATTTTCACCAAGGCCCTAGAGGACCATTCCAGAAGTGCTCGTCCAAGCTGAGCATGATCGAAATCTGTGCTCCATCTTGAGGGGGAGTGTAGAGATTTATATATTATGCTATGCCCTTTTTCATTATGTTGTATTGTTTCTTATTTCCTATTTACTTATGGACTCTTTATGTAATTTACGCATAGGCACCTCTCCTATATAAGAGAGCCTAGGGTTTGTGGAATAAACAACGCGCTCATTTCTTCCAACACCTACCATTTGTAGAATCCACCACTTCCAGCGCCAACTCACTAATAAGAGCAAAGGGCTATGTCTAACTCGATCCATCCCACCTTTGTGACCATGGCGATGTAATGTAAAAAGTGTGGCATTGAAGTCACCATCGACCAGCCACGGCAAGTTCGGAAGTTCACCCCTAATCGAACATAGCTCCTCCCCGATAGTCCGCACCACAGGGGTACCTAGCCGGCCCATACGACAACAAAAGCAATCTTCCCCCATCCGACAACTGCTCCAAAACAATTGCCACTGATCTGAGGCCCGACCTCTCCTCCATCAATGAAAAACCATCCCTTTCCAAGCCAACACCATGCCTCCAGTAGTTCCTTTAGCCAGGACATCACTAATCCATCAGTCGAGGGTCGGACATCATCCTCCACTTCCAATGGTCCCACACCTCCACAATCTTCAAGACCCACTTAAATGGTTAGCAGCGGGTAACTTGACCCTAGGACATTCTGCAACCCATGCGTGAATGTCCACCGTATGATACTTGACCTCCCCAGAGCAGTTAATATCCGCAAAAAACATCTGATCCAGTTGTTGTGCATAACTCCCTCCACGAAATAGTTCCATCACTCTGGATCTGCGCCCACCTCCTACATCAACCCGATAAAGCTCTTCTCAACATCCACTTCCGTAAACTTCTCCTAATTAGGGTTCAACTCAAACGATGCCTCCCCCAGACGAAGCACATATTCTACTTCTGCAACCTCTTCGCAAAATTCTCGCTCGAATTTCCTTTTAACCACCCCTTCGAGATCTCGTAGAAATCCAAGATTTCCTCCATAAAATCGATTGCCCCTTTACCCCTCAATCAACATCAAACCTCAAAATTGAGGCATCACTTCAAGTCTACAAACCAAAATGCGATTGGCCTCCAGACCAAGAGACCAGATATCAAGGTTCATTCTCGGATCAACCCCACTTCAAGTCTAAGTGGTTAATATCCGCAAAAACCATCGGATCCAGTTGTTGTGCATAACTCCCTCCCCGAAATAGTTCCGTCACTCTGGATTTGCACCCACCTCCTACATCAACCCGATAAAGCTCTTCTCAAAATCCACTTCAGTAAACTTCTCCTAATTAGGGTTCAACTCAAACGATGCCTTCCCCAGACGAAACACATATTCTACTTCTGCAACCTCTTTGCAAAATTCTCGCTCGAATTTCCTTGTAACCACCCCTTCGAGATCTCGTAGAAATCCAAGATTTCCTCCATAAAATCGATTGCCCCTTCACCAATGACTCCATCTCCCGACGACAAATCATCACCACCGCCGCACTCCCGACCAACCCTCTATCACATACATGATGATCGGTGTCTGAATCACCTCCTCATTGACTATCACCAATTCGAGACCGAAGATCGGTAAACATGGAAAACAACCTAGCTCGGTGTTAACAACGGAAGCCCCCTCATGGCCACTACCACCTCCAAAGGCTACCCCGGCTTAAGCCCAGTCCTCGAGATCTTTTTCGCAACACCCACAACATTTAGTGCCGACCGCACCATGGAGATACCAGGACAACACACTAGCAAGCCCGTCATTGTGATCAACCACCTGAACCCAATCTCTCGAGCCCCATCACAAAGCAGAGGCTTCCTCCACACCACCCCGGTTGGGAAAATTTCCCTTCATCAACCAGGAACATGGGGATCTCATCCTAGATCCCCTGCATGCAAATAGTCAAGCCCATCAACCACACCACATCCTCAACGGACCCCACTACCCGAGCCTTCTCCAGAACCATCAGCAACTCCTCTCGTGACCCATCAGCAATGAGAACACCATCTACTGGGCTCTCTCCTCGACGGCATCAATCACCATCCATGTAGCAAAAGTGGGCGCAACAACAATGGGGTAATTCATTCTCAAGTGTCCAAGATATCGACACTTGAAAGAAGTCAAAGCCTTGGCCAAACAAGATGGTGCCAGGTGCCCATCTCTTTGACAACGATAGCACTCTACTCTTCAGATGCTCATTGCACGAAAACCTCGAACAATGACGGTGGTTCCCTCTTTACAATGCCTCCGCCTCTAGCACTTTCCCTGACACACACAGACAAACCCTTCTTCCCCCTCATGCCATCCTCCCCCTGGAGGAGTCTCCCTTTACTGAACCTCCCCTCTCCGGAGACTCTCCCCTATCATGCATCGACCTTTCAAAATAATATGACAGGTTGGTAAGGCCCACAAATACATAAAGTTGAAACCAAGTTTCTTTTCTCATATATGACAGGTTGGTAAGGCCCGTAGTTACATAAAGTTCTTTTTTTGAGAAAAAAAGAGGAATACCAGCATCTCTTAAACATAAAAAAGTTAACAAGTATGAACTCTCACTGCATATGATGATAGTTTGTTTTGGATACCAAGAGACCAAACTCTAGAACTTGATAAACTCTGGGTATGAGTAGGTGTGCTTTTGCACTTCGTACCTTACTGGGAACCCATTTTGAATGTTATATTAAAACTTTTGAGCTTATAGAATACACAATCAGTATATAGTATGTAGTAGATCATGAAAATGCAAGCTTAATGCATTAGCGAGAATTAAAACATGGATGAAGCAAAATCAGATGTAATCGCACTTTAGGAAAGGAAAAACCTTAAAATTTTCTGGGTAGCCAGCATTTTTGTACTCTGTGTATGCTTGTGAAGCTGGGATGTCAAGACCAGCAAGTGGGCATCGAGGATCATCTGCACCTGCATGTCTCATTTTCTAGGAGAGATAAATATTACAAGATACTTCTTTGATGCTTCAAGCTTATTAAAATTCTAGTAATTTCAACATTTGCAAGGGTCTGATATTGCATTCTTAGAGAAACTGCAACCATACACAATTATCTGTAGCTCAATGAGAAATGTTACTTATCCACAGTAGCCTTCTGGATTGAGATTTACAAATTCCTTTCTTGTCCCTGTCTGTAACCAACAAGATCAATTGTCAAGCCCGTGACTGACTTGTGACGGTGAACTCAACAATCTCTTGGACTTCTAGGTAGTGAACCTTAGCCCGACCCTTGCCATTGAGATGTCTTGAATCCTAATTTGCCACTAGTCCGAAATCCTGGTTCCCTATACACGACATCTTCCAATAATCCACACATCCTAGAATGTCTATCCCTTGCCACTAAGTTGCAAATCCAGATCTATCTCTATAGGGAATGTCTATATAAGGTCCACGAACTCTAGGTGTAGTACTATCAGTCAACTATTCCTTTGTTTTTCTGTACAGTGAAGAGTGATCCACCGCCATCAAAGGATGTAGTCTAATTTCAAGTAAACCTTGTAAATGTCTGATTTTTTGTTACTATGGATTTGAGCAAGAATCCATATAGCCGACTCTACTTACAGTGGGAGAAGGCTTCGTCATTTTTTATGTGCATGATTTACACAGAACAATCAATTATCCTATACATGGTCTACGACATCCTACATATCCTCTCTCCTTGTCATTATTAATAGAGAAAAAACCTAATGCAAAAATTGTTCTAACAAGTAATAGTTTTTCTTGTAATGTTATGGAATGTCATACATCTGTATAGACAGTCACATGATCAGTGCATACACATAATAAGTGCCATCAAATACAGGGATTTAATGAGGCTAAACCAATTAGGTCCATGTTCTCCACAATTTAGAAAGTTTACTTTTTCACTGAGGAACAAAAAATTAGATAGACCTTAAAGTAAATAAAAACCCTCAGAAAATATTAACATGGCACAACTACGATTTCTGGAAATTCACAGGATAGAGTTAAACCCGAAGTAACTGCCATCCTCGTTATCTACTAAATAATCTGGTCTTCAATAATACAACTGGATCTGTATCCAATTTCTAAAATTATGGAAGATTCATTTAGTTTTCTTCCTTGAGAAAACAACATTATCGGGCCTAGGTTAGAGGCAAGATAAGTATTGTCTGCATTTCCATACTGAAAAAATGCCATATGCATGTGCAAAATGTGTGGTTTTTAAGCCACTGCGATGACCTAATAATTTCTCTATTTCGATTCTGTTGAGACCACAAAGGGGTCCTATAGTTTCTTCACAACATAGGTCTACTCAAGGTGGTAAAGGATAGGACACATGGACCGAGAAGTTTGGAAAAAGCATAGAGTTGCTGCCTAGAAAGTCCTCCGAAACAGGGAACTCGCTTCTGCGTTTAGGAGGGATTTGGTCTTTACACATCTTTTTCCTTTGCTCGAGTGGAGTCACATAAAATTGTTGTGACAAAAGTGACAAAGGAGGAGGCATCAAGGTTCGAGAAGAGGTGTGAACCCCTCAGGATCCGGGTACCCGTTTACGACACAATTCGCAACATTCCATATTTTGACATCGCATTATAAGCATAAATTATGGGGAAAAATTTTTTCGCAATGAATATATTTGCAAGTGACATTCGACATTCACATTTACAACCACAAGATAACAAAGATAAATGTCACCAAGAATTTATTTCATTAACTTTCATTTCATTTTCAACCTGTACAAAGCCTGAAAGTATATACAGTATATCCCAAAGTCTGACTGAAGAGAAAAGAAGCATATAACATTAATGACCGAACAAAAACTAAGACAAAAAGAATAACATGCCGTCTAGTATAGATCTTGTCTTTTGGAACCCTGTATAATTACTGAATAATAGACTCCTTTCCTGCCATGCGTGCAAGGAAGAAAAGGAGTCACAAACGTGAATACAAACCCGTAGTTTAAAATAAATAACAAGTAATTTCATGTGCAAAAGAGAGCAAGTAGAAAGGTGGAATAAGCACTATTTACATCTACTTGCATAAGTAAAAATGTTTTCAACTGTTTGGTACTAAGTTCATTTGTTCTCCCCTTTTTCCCGTTCATCCCATGTATATATATTTATATAAAGTTTAGATAAAAGACCCTAACATATAAAGATTTCATGTGTTTTAAGATCATGATTTTGGGTCTTGGAGATCATGTTGCGGAACTTGATGGCTACTTTCTTGTCATTGAGATCATGTCATGGTTTTCGATAATGGACTGATATGATGATGATGAATTTGATCCTTAATTCTATTTACTCCTTCTAAGTTAGTGGATAGTCCGTGGTCTTGGTCTGTGTGTAACCTCACACTATGACTCTAAGGTATTAAAAGTACCTTAGGGTTGGGGGGCCTCCGTAGGCATGCGGTGTTGTGTAATGCATCCTAACTAAGTTCCCAACACGTCCACTAACTTATAGGGTTTTTGAATCAGATTAAAGTTACTTCTAATCAACTCAATTTTAATTGTGATTTCCTCCAAACCTTCACTGTAACTCTCTCCGATGTACTCTCAAAAATGTAGATATAGATGTAGATACGAATGATCTGGATGTAGAATCGCCGTCTGTTGGCGAAAGAAAACTCAAGCGGTGAAGAAGCCTGCAAATGGCTCTTCCGTCTCGCCCTCTAATTGGAAGGCCGGTCCAATAGAGGGATAGGTCTACTCCCCAACTACGCCACTGAGACGGGTGAGAGGGACTTCCCGGAAAAGTCACTCTAGAAAAACAGCCCGACCGGTAACGGGCAACCGAGCTCGTACGTAAAACTGAAAACCAAGGATCCCCCGCCTGGGTGTCCTAAAACAGGGTCAGCGGAATGGTCTAAAGTCGGGATCCCAACGAGGCGTAAAAACACTGCGAGCTCGCGTAAAAACCGTGTAAGAGACTGGGATCCTAGACACGCGCACTTGGCGGCCGCTGCCCAAACTGGGCTTCCTATCTTCCGCCCAGGTGAGAGTCACCGCGCTCTCGTACGATCATGTGTAGAAGTCATCATGATCGGCACTATTGATTGATATCATTGATTCACCATCGTATCTATCTACTTCATTCCTAATCCTGTATTGACCTCTGTTATGGTTGATTTCTAGATCTAGACACCTTGTCACAATTTATTATTAGTGATATTATAGATTATACTGAAGGATCAATTGATTGAGGATTAATATTCATAATGATATCAATAATCAGTTAATTTGACTCAAAAGAGAAAGATGTCCAATCCTAATATTTGTTTCCTAATACTCATATAAGGTCATGTGTAGTAACTTAACAATGACTTGAATATTGAGAGTTTAAGTGATTTGTCAGTATGATGCTATTCAACAAGTACTCTCTTGTGATCAGATATCAAGGAATGAAGACATAGATGTTGGACTATATATACGAAGATTATCAAATTTGATGATTTCTTTGCTAATATAGATAAATGGTGAGTTAATGTTTTACCAGATGCTTGAATGATTAGGGTCCCCTTGAAGACATAATGATCATGTCCCAGGCATATAGCTTCCTTATTAGTGTACTTAAAACAACCGGGCATCTCTCCAATTCCTCTTTCTTGTATTATACAAAAACACTTGTAAGTTTCAAACACCCTCTCAAGTTCTTGATAAGACCGTTGCTTCGAAATTTTAGCCAACATAAGGTAGATTGAACTTCAGTCCTAATACATGTGAGAATGGAAAATTTTCAAGATAGGTGTTTTGGGAAACTAGTCAACAAATTCTACTATGCAATTTAAATAATTCTTCTAAGGCATAAATACTTGTATATTTATAGAATACAGGTTCTTCATATCAATTAATATGAACAACTTAATTTATAAGAAAAACAGTAGAGGTATATGGATTGGCTATTAAAATTATCTTGCAAAGTATAGAGTTGGGATTCTTGCCCTACCCATTGTCCACCGTATTGACAATATTAATTGGATCATTAGGTTCAGTAAAATAGAATGTCAAGATAGTCAGATAGATCTTACAAGAATGAACAGTTCTGGTAATTGGCATTTTTTTTTTACATTGGGCCAACGACATCTATGATTGGAAATCGAAGAATCCTCTCCTTCCTCTCCTATGTGTGCTTACAACTAGAGTTACTTTTGTTACCATCCTTTTAGCATATAATCAGATTATTTGCCTACAAGTACCCTACCTGAAAGTCTGGGTGCTTGAATCACACTCATGCTATGGGCAGCTTGCCAAAATGGGTGAGAAAGCTTGTAAAAATTTTTAAGAAATCAAACATAAAATTTAACTCGAACTCTTTGGTGAATTCCGGCTTGGATCCTAAAGGTGTGATTAGCTGGGAAGAAAGGTTGAAGGACAAGAAGTCCCGTGGCTCAATAGATGAGGAATTTCATTGTGGACCGAAACTTTTATGTGATTGTTATCCTTGAAGCATGTTATTGGAAATTGTTTTTATAGGCATGCCAGCACTATCATTTGGTGGGTGGATACTTTAATCCCAGGCATCCACCTTAATTCTCAAAACATTACTGCTATACTATTGTTCTAACCTAAACTCGTGACACCTAAATCAAATCTAATGTAAATAACCTTATTGGTTTATCCAGAGATGTTGAAGATTTAGCACATTGCAATAACAAATCTCCAAAGAATGCATTGATCCCAAATATACAAACACACTCTTGAGCCATACCAATCTCCAGAAAATCTGACAGAACAATCTAATTCAATCCAGACAGCATCCAAAAAAAACGGGATTTTTCTCCAACCCAAATCCATAACAACCACCAGAAAATATACAAGGATGCACCAATCAATATCTAACGATTAACATTAAGAGATGAGAATTTGTATAGAGACCCAATGTGAGAAAAAAAAATCCATGAAGAGTAGAAAAAAAAAGATTTGATGATGCATGCATGGCAGCAAAGGAGGTGGTTGAGGAATGTACTTCTTTTGGATCCTCAAATGGAAGAAGATGAAGGTCTGACCAACTCTTGCATGCAGTAGGTTTGGGTTTGAACAACAGCCACATCTTGAATTTGTAATACGACTGCAATGAATTCCTTTGGAGTAGTAGTAGATGCTTGGTAAATGCAGGCAGTAACTATAGTTGCTGGAAAAAGCTCCTGAAAATGAGCAGAATTTCCCAACCGCTTGAGGCAGCAGAAGCCAAAAAGGGTTGTTCTCAATCTGCTCGATGGGAAGGGCTCTCTCATTGGTTGAAAGAGGAGAAAGAACCTCTTGCGTTGAGGGAAAAAAATTTACGAGAGAAAAGGAATCCGTTAGAATGGAGAAATAAAAAGAAGGGAAAGGGGAGAGAAGAGGAAAGGCAAAGGAGAGAGGAGACTTACGGTGGATTAAGGACTGGAATGAGAGGAAATTGGGCTTATATAACCAAGGAGGAGGTCCTTAGAAATGGACAAGTGGAGTTTAATAATATGGTAAGTGTAATAAGGAGAAATATACATATACATACTTATATATATAAATATATAAAACTCACGGTTGGACTGTGCAGTCTGTGCACAGTCATTTTTTTTTTATCTTTATTTAACATACTTAAAAATCTATCGTACGTGCACCTCAGGCCTCAGATTTTGACGCACAGCATCTTGATTTGATCGTTTCAGAGTGACGGTCAATATGAGTATAATATTGATATACTTTCGGTCGAGTTTTGAATACCCTAAATTTTCGGATACGGTTTTTGTTTAAGATTAAATATTGTGGATTTAAAATATCAAACGACCTCTGATTGACGAACGGTCGATTCCATTGGTCTCGTGACGTTGAATCGGATCTAATGATGGTCTCGGTTCGTTTTGCGATTTTCAAATTTGCGTCGCGGCTTTTTCGGGGCGCGCATTACGATACGACCGATTTTTGATCAATTTCACCCGAACAACTTTTGTTTCATGATCAATTGGTCATATTAGGTTGTTTAGTATTGACCGACAACGTTATTGGGTTCATTAGACCCAAAATCGGACGAGTTCGGGTTTGATTGGAAACCGAATGCTACAAATATAAAAACCTCAAAGGGAGTCTCGTCCTCGAGACTCGAGTTAAGGCTATTCGTTGTCTTGATTGAATTTCATATGTCCATAAAAACCTCAAAGGGTTTTGAACCCATAAAAACCTCAAAGAGAAAACAAGCTATATATTTCAACATATATTTTATTACAAAAGCTTGTTTTGATGATTACATCAGAATAGCTGCGGGTATCGTGCCCGCATATCGGCTTCAGTCTCCCATGTCGCTTCCTTGACGCCGTGTCGGTGCCACAAAACCTTGACCAATGAAATCTCCTTGCTGCGAAGCTTCTTCACAGCACGGTCAAGTATCTGAACTGGCTTCTCCTCATATGTCAGATCCGGCTCTACATCGAGATTCTCGTAACTGATGATGTGCCAAGGATCGTGCACATATTTTCTCAAATTGGATCATGAAAGACGTCGTGTATAGCAGAAAGATGTGGAGGAAGAGCTACTCGGTAAGTAACCTTCCCCGCTTTAGCTAGAATCTCAAAAGGTCCAACATATCATAGCGTCAATTTGCCATGAACACCAAATCTCTGTACTCCCTTCATGGGAGATACTCGCAAAAATACCCAATCTCCGACCTGAAAATTCCAAATCTCTTCTCCGACGGTCTGCATAGCTCTTCTGGCGACTCTGTGCCATCAGAAGCCTTCGTCTCACAAGATCAACAGCTCTCGCGGTCTCTTCCAGGAGATCCACGGAGTATAAAGCATGATCACCTACCTCACACCAACTGAGAGGTGTGAGGCATCTCCGTCCGTATAGGGCTTCGAATGGTGCCATGCCAATACTAGAGTGATAGCTATTGTTGTACGTGAATTCTACCACAGGCAAATGGTCCTTCCAGGAACCTTTCCATTCCAAAATGCAAGCGCGAAGCTGATCCTCTAGTGTCTGAATGGTGCGCTCACTCTGTCCATCAGTCTGTGGATGATATGCAGAACTCATCTTCAGCTCTGACTGTAGTGCTGACATGAACTGATGTCAATAATGTGACGTAAATCTTGAATCCCTATCAGACACCACCTCTCGTGGTATACCATGCAGCCTGATAATGTTATGTATATAGAGCTTGACCAATTTGGATGGAGTGTAAGTCGTGTTGACAGGTAAGAAATGGGCTGACTTGGTCAACCTATCAATAACGATCCAAATGGAATTATGGCCACCTAGTGTCTTTGGCAATCTTGTGACAAAATCCATAGAAATGCTCTCCCACTTCCACTTATGAAGGGGGAGAGACTGCAGTAATCTTGGTGGTCTCCTGTGCTCGGTCTTGACCATCTGACAGGTCATGCATTTGCTAACATGTAGTGCCACATCGCGCTTCATCCCATCCCACCAGAAATGTCGACGCAGGTCACGGTACATCTTCGTGCTACCTGGATGGATAGATAACCGTGAATTGTGTGCCTCATACAGAATGTCTCTGCGAAGCTGCTCGTCATTGGGTACAACGACCCATCCTTCTTTTCATAAAATAGACTCCATTACCACAAAGTCATCAAATTCATCCTTGATGGCGCGTATGTATCTATCTCGGATCCAAGGATCAGTCTTCTGGCCCTCTATAATACGATCCCAAAGACTCCTGTATCGTAGAGGCACGGCGGTAGAAATGGAGGTGCTCTCCCGCCAAATGCATCAGCCACCACGTTTCCCTTACCAAGATGGTAAGAGATCGTGCAATCATAGTCCTTCAGCAGTTCGAGCCATCTGCGCTGCCTCATATTCAGCTCCTTCCGATCAAAGATGTATTTTAGGCTCTTATGATCTGTGAAAATCTCGAAGTTCACCCCATATAGATAGTGGCGCCACATCTTCAAGGCGAAGACAACTGTCGCCAACTCCAAGTCATGTGTGGGGTAATTCCGCTCGTGCAGTCTCAACTGTCGTGATGCGTAAGCAATCACCTGTCCTCTCTGCATCAACACTGCTCCCCGACCTTCCCCAGATGCATCTGTGTAGACTGCATAGTCCTGAGTGCTTGAAGGAAGAGCAAGAATAGGCGTTGTAGTCAACTTCTCCTTCAATGTCTGGAAGGCCTGCTCACATGAATCGTTCAAATGAATGGAACTCCCTTCTGCGTCAATTTTGTCAATGGACAGACGATGCGTGAAAATCCGCTGACAAAGCGTCTGTAATAACCTGCTAGTCCAAGAAAGCTCCGAATCTGAGTAACTGTCTTGGGCTGCTCCCAAGACATAACTGCATCTATCTTCGCGGGATTAACCGCAATACCTGCTCCAGAAATGATGTGCCCTAAAAATGAGACCTGGGATAACCAGAACTTGCACTTGCTCAACTTGGCATATAGCTTGTGCTTCCGCAATGTATTTAAGACAATCCGTAGATCATTCGCATGATCCCATTCATTCCGTGAATAGATGAGCACATCATCGATGAACACCACTACAAACTTGTCCAAGTATGGACGGAAGATACGGTTCATCATATCCATGAAAGCCGCAGGTGCATTGGTGAGTCCAAACGGCATCACCACAAACTCGTAGTGTCCATAGCGAGTCCTGAAGGCTGTCTTCGAAATATCCGACTCGCGAATCCTCAGCTGATGGTAGCCTGAGCGAAGATCGATCTTCGAAAAAACCGAAGATCCCTGGAGCTGATCGAATAAATCATCGATGCGCGGTAAAGGATAACGGTTCTTCACCGTTCTCTTATTTAGCTGCCTGTAATCGATGCACAGTCTCATAGATCCATCCTTCTTCTTGACAAATAGAACCGGAGCACCCCAAGGTGAAGTGATTGGCCTCACGAATCCTAAGTCAAGCAAATCCTGCAACTGCACCTTCAGCTCCCTCAACTCGGCTAGTCCTGCAGGTGTCTATCTGCTCGCTGCAACCCAGATGGTCGAGCGGAATCTGTGCCATTCACAGATACTTATCATAAATGCTTTTTCTCTTCTTGGGATATACTATGAAAATTAATGAAATTGGTGACATCTATGGTTATTTAATTCGAATGTCATATTTCCCTTCTCGGACTCACGACAAGTCGGGAGACTGTCTTTATCCGAGAACATAATGCGATCGGAATAGTAGTACCGCGAATGTGCGTATCGGGGTACCACTGCTCTGATACCAAACTGTGAACCCCTCAGGATCCGGGTACCCGTTTACGACACAATTCGCAACATTCCATATTTTGACATCGCATTATAAGCATAAATTATGGGGAAAATTTTTTTCGCAATGAATATATTTGCAAGTGACATTCGACATTCACATTTACAACCACAAGATAACAAAGATAAATGTCACCAAGAATTTATTTCATTAACTTTCATTTCATTTTCAACCTGTACAAAGCCTGAAAGTATATACAGTATATCCCAAAGTCTGACTGAAGAGAAAAGAAGCATATAACATTAATGACCGAACAAAAACTAAGACAAAAAGAATAACATGCCGTCTAGTATAGATCTTGTCTTTTGGAACCCTGTATAATTACTGAATAATAGACTCCTTTCCTGCCATGCGTGCAAGGAAGAAAAGGAGTCACAAACGTGAATACAAACCCGTAGTTTAAAATAAATAACAAGTAATTTCATGTGCAAAAGAGAGCAAGTAGAAAGGTGGAATAAGCACTATTTACATCTACTTGCATAAGTAAAAATGTTTTCAACTGTTTGGTACTAAGTTCATTTGTTCTCCCCTTTTTCCCGTTCATCCCATGTATATATATTTATATAAAGTTTAGATAAAAGACCCTAACATATAAAGATTTCATGTGTTTTAAGATCATGATTTTGGGTCTTGGAGATCATGTTGCGGAACTTGATGGCTACTTTCTTGTCATTGAGATCATGTCATGGTTTTCGATAATGGACTGATATGATGATGATGAATTTGATCCTTAATTCTATTTACTCCTTCTAAGTTAGTGGATAGTCCGTGGTCTTGGTCTGTGTGTAACCTCACACTATGACTCTAAGGTATTAAAAGTACCTTAGGGTTGGGGGGCCTCCGTAGGCATGCGGTGTTGTGTAATGCATCCTAACTAAGTTCCCAACACGTCCACTAACTTATAGGGTTTTTGAATCAGATTAAAGTTACTTCTAATCAACTCAATTTTAATTGTGATTTCCTCCAAACCTTCACTGTAACTCTCTCCGATGTACTCTCAAAAATGTAGATATAGATGTAGATACGAATGATCTGGATGTAGAATCGCCGTCTGTTGGCGAAAGAAAACTCAAGCGGTGAAGAAGCCTGCAAATGGCTCTTCCGTCTCGCCCTCTAATTGGAAGGCCGGTCCAATAGAGGGATAGGTCTACTCCCCAACTACGCCACTGAGACGGGTGAGAGGGACTTCCCGGAAAAGTCACTCTAGAAAAACAGCCCGACCGGTAACGGGCAACCGAGCTCGTACGTAAAACTGAAAACCAAGGATCCCCCGCCTGGGTGTCCTAAAACAGGGTCAGCGGAATGGTCTAAAGTCGGGATCCCAACGAGGCGTAAAAACACTGCGAGCTCGCGTAAAAACCGTGTAAGAGATTGGGATCCTAGACACGCGCACTTGGCGGCCGCTGCCCAAACTGGGCTTCCTATCTTCCGCCCAGGTGAGAGTCACCGCGCTCTCGCACGATCATGTGTAGAAGTCATCATGATCGGCACTATTGATTGATATCATTGATTCACCATCGTATCTATCTACTTCATTCCTAATCCTGTATTGACCTCTGTTATGGTTGATTTCTAGATCTAGACACCTTGTCACAATTTATTATTAGTGATATTATAGATTATACTGAAGGATCAATTGATTGAGGATTAATATTCATAATGATATCAATAATCAGTTAATTTGACTCAAAAGAGAAAGATGTCCAATCCTAATATTTGTTTCCTAATACTCATATAAGGTCATGTGTAGTAACTTAACAATGACTTGAATATTGAGAGTTTAAGTGATTTGTCAGTATGATGCTATTCAACAAGTACTCTCTTGTGATCAGATATCAAGGAATGAAGACATAGATGTTGGACTATATATACGAAGATTATCAAATTTGATGATTTCTTTGCTAATATAGATAAATGGTGAGTTAATGTTTTACCAGATGCTTGAATGATTAGGGTCCCCTTGAAGACATAATGATCATGTCCCAGGCATATAGCTTCCTTATTAGTGTACTTAAAACAACCGGGCATCTCTCCAATTCCTCTTTCTTGTATTATACAAAAACACTTGTAAGTTTCAAACACCCTCTCAAGTTCTTGATAAGACCGTTGCTTCGAAATTTTAGCCAACATAAGGTAGATTGAACTTCAGTCCTAATACATGTGAGAATGGAAAATTTTCAAGATAGGTGTTTTGGGAAACTAGTCAACAAATTCTACTATGCAATTTAAATAATTCTTCTAAGGCATAAATACTTGTATATTTATAGAATACAGGTTCTTCATATCAATTAATATGAACAACTTAATTTATAAGAAAAACAGTACAGGTATATGGATTGGCTATTAAAATTATCTTGCAAAGTATAGAGTTGGGATTCTTGCCCTACCCATTGTCCACCGTATTGACAATATTAATTGGATCATTAGGTTCAGTAAAATAGAATGTCAAGATAGTCAGATAGATCTTACAAGAATGAACAGTTCTGGTAATTGGCATTTTTTTTTTACATTGGGCCAACGACATCTATGATTGGAAATCGAAGAATCCTCTCCTTCCTCTCCTATGTGTGCTTACAACTAGAGTTACTTTTGTTACCATCCTTTTAGCATATAATCAGATTATTTGCCTACAAGTACCCTACCTGAAAGTCTGGGTGCTTGAATCACACTCATGCTATGGGCAGCTTGCCAAAATGGGTGAGAAAGCTTGTAAAAATTTTTAAGAAATCAAACATAAAATTTAACTCGAACTCTTTGGTGAATTCCGGCTTGGATCCTAAAGGTGTGATTAGCTGGGAAGAAAGGTTGAAGGACAAGAAGTCCCGTGGCTCAATAGATGAGGAATTTCATTGTGGACCGAAACTTTTATGTGATTGTTATCCTTGAAGCATGTTATTGGAAATTGTTTTTATAGGCATGCCAGCACTATCATTTGGTGGGTGGATACTTTAATCCCAGGCATCCACCTTAATTCTCAAAACATTACTGCTATACTATTGTTCTAACCTAAACTCGTGACACCTAAATCAAATCTAATGTAAATAACCTTATTGGTTTATCCAGAGATGTTGAAGATTTAGCACATTGCAATAACAAATCTCCAAAGAATGCATTGATCCCAAATATACAAACACACTCTTGAGCCATACCAATCTCCAGAAAATCTGACAGAACAATCTAATTCAATCCAGACAGCATCCAAAAAAAACGGGATTTTTCTCCAACCCAAATCCATAACAACCACCAGAAAATATACAAGGATGCACCAATCAATATCTAACGATTAACATTAAGAGATGAGAATTTGTATAGAGACCCAATGTGAGAAAAAAAAATCCATGAAGAGTAGAAAAAAAAAGATTTGATGATGCATGCATGGCAGCAAAGGAGGTGGTTGAGGAATGTACTTCTTTTGGATCCTCAAATGGAGGAAGATGAAGGTCTGACCAACTCTTGCATGCAGTAGGTTTGGGTTTGAACAACAGCCACATCTTGAATTTGTAATACGGCTGCAATGAATTCCTTTGGAGTAGTAGTAGATGCTTGGTAAATGCAGGCAGTAACTATAGTTGCTGGAAAAAGCTCCTGAAAATGAGCAGAATTTCCCAACCGCTTGAGGCAGCAGAAGCCAAAAAGGGTTGTTCTCAATCTGCTCGATGGGAAGGGCTCTCTCATTGGTTGAAAGAGGAGAAAGAACCTCTTGCGTTGAGGGAAAAAAATTTACGAGAGAAAAGGAATCCGTTAGAATGGAGAAATAAAAAGAAGGGAAAGGGGAGAGAAGAGGAAAGGCAAAGGAGAGAGGAGACTTACGGTGGATTAAGGACTGGAATGAGAGGAAATTGGGCTTATATAACCAAGGAGGAGGTCCTTAGAAATGGACAAGTGGAGTTTAATAATATGGTAAGTGTAATAAGGAGAAATATACATATACATACTTATATATATAAATATATAAAACTCACGGTTGGACTGTGCAGTCTGTGCACAGTCATATTTTTTTTTATCTTTATTTAACATACTTAAAAATCTATCGTACGTGCACCTCAGGCCTCAGATTTTGACGCACAGCATCTTGATTTGATCGTTTCAGAGTGACGGTCAATATGAGTATAATATTGATATACTTTCGGTCGAGTTTTGAATACCCTAAATTTTCGGATACGGTTTTTGTTTAAGATTAAATATTGTGGATTTAAAATATCAAACGACCTCTGATTGACGAACGGTCGATTCCATTGGTCTCGTGACGTTGAATCGGATCTAATGATGGTCTCGGTTCATTTTGCGATTTTCAAATTTGCGTCGCGGCTTTTTCGGGGCGCGCATTACGATACGACCGATTTTTGATCAATTTCACCCGAACAACTTTTGTTTCATGATCAATTGGTCATATTAGGTTGTTTAGTATTGACCGACAACGTTATTGGGTTCATTAGACCCAAAATCGGACGAGTTCGGGTTTGATTGGAAACCGAATGCTACAAATATAAAAACCTCAAAGGGAGTCTCGTCCTCGAGACTCGAGTTAAGGCTATTCGTTGTCTGAATAACCTCGAGTTAAGGTTATTCAGATGAAGTGCATAGGAGTTTTTGTTTCTGACGAAATTCGAATGACATATAGGAGGGATATATAGATGAATATACATGGTGATATTTTTGAGAGAAAAAACGTCGAAAATGCGGCGAGGTAGCCAACAAGGGATCAACCCCATTGAACTCATATCTCTCTATATATATGTGGAAAAAATGGGGCTACCTTCACCCCATTTTTCCTCAAATTTTTTTTTATTTTTTTGAAAATATTACCATGTATATTCATCTATATATCCCTCTAATATGCTATTCGAATTTCGTCAGAAACAGAGACTCTTAAGCCCTCCATCTACAATAGGTAATTTTAACGATCTAAAGATTATTGTAATCGGCATGTTATAAATGGAGGGCATAGGAGTCTCCGTTTCTGACGAAATTCAAAGGAGGGATATATAGATGAATATACATTGTGATATTGTGCAAAAAAATTGCGCAAAAATGGGGTGGGGCAGCCCCATTGAATCCTATATATATATATATATAGGGTGCACTTGAATTGAGGTGGCACCTTGCTTATGGAAAGGTGTCGTCTTAAGCTGTCGGATGTAAGATGAACGAATGAGATGAAAACCACCTAGTGGTTTTGTTTAAAACTAACTTTCTTAATAAAGAGGTGCATTAAAGAAATGATATATTTAGTAAGTAATACGTCATTGATCCTTCTAAAAATAGTCATATTACAATAGATTTACATAAAATAAAAATCTAAGTCGAAGAAACCTTTACAGAAATTTGAATGTAATTATACATCTATCATCAATCTTTTTAAAATTTAGATACGTAATTTTACATTATAAAAAATATAATACGTAGCAAGAACTTATTTTACATATATGTGGTGTACATTCTACATTCATTTGTATGCAGGAGAACAATATTGTGCTGAATATTGATAAATTTTTATAAAAAGAATTGATATTATATACAATATCACAGTAATTTACATTTGGTAATGCTAAATTACTAAACGTTTTCGATTTGTTGTTTTATTAAACAAAACAAAAAAGTACACACTCCAATTAATTTACGTTTTATTGAATTCTCAAAGTTGAAATAAATCGATATGTGAAAAGGAAAAATACACTATACATACTTATTTTACATAAACAAACACCATTTTACAACAATGGATTGAATTTTACAATAACATTATCACGTTTTATACTTTTGTAATGACAATTTGTATATTATTTTACAAAAAATGATCACATTTTACACTAACAGAATATATTTTACTAATTGCTTATTCTCTTGTCGATATGTATGTTATGTCTACCATTGATGTATTCATTTTCAATGATTTAGGAAGTTTGTTAGTTTTACAAATGTTCTCTATATAATACAACTAAATAATTTATTTATAGATAGCGAATTTATTTTACCGAAACTTTGTGATCATACTAGCTGCTTGTGTTAAAAAATTACATTTATTTTACGTATTAATTTAGTATTATACATAAAGTGCATTTATTTTACATTCCGTGAGTTATTATCTAGATATAGATCAGGGAAATTAGGATGACATGAAATTCCTCTTTTTCATTTATAGATGTGATAATATAAATAAAATGACAAAAAATATGATGTAAAAATCCTTATGTTGATATTTATTAAATATACTTTTATCTTATTTTGCATTTAGAATTTTTCATATAATATTTTTTCAGAATTTTTAAAAAATATAACCAATATAATTTATATAAACAAAATATTTTAACTAATAAAAATAAATATAATAATGATGACAGAAAAAATATCTGAAGATTCCGAATGCATATGTCGTAAAGTTTGGTTTGTGTGTACCAGGAAGCATATACAAGAAACATTCAATAAATCAAAATCTATAGCTATCGAATAGCAAAAAAATGAAGAAATATTGATGAAATCAAAGACAGAAATTTGAGAGCATTGATAATATGAAGAAAAAAACATATACTATGATTGATCATAAAACACGAATCTGGTAAGACATACTGATGAGTATGATTACGTAGTATTGCCTTTGAAATGGGGAATATAGCTAACAAACGTGTAGTAAATGTAAAATAAACTTGTAAATGATTCAATCGGAATGAACAAAAAGGCAATTGATGCTTTTGAGTAAGAAATAATTACCAAAAAATAATATTTCATTCATTAATTTATAATTAATTTGTAATTTTAAATTTTAAATTCGTTCCATATTTAGTAAAAACGGAAACAACCACTTACTTTTTAAAAATGATTATGAACGTGTCGACAACCTAAAAAGCGGGATTTTTAAAAAGATCAACTACAATATTAGGAAAGTAGAAATATGAAATATATTCTTTTAATAATATTAAACAATACCTAATTTGATATAGAGAGAAGAAAGGGAGCGCATATCGACGACGACGAAGAAGAAGGAGCTCATCGTAGCGGACGATTCAGGGGAGATGCTTCATTCACAAAAGAATCAACTAAGGAGGTAGTGTGACAGACGACGACGATGGAAGAGATGCAGTCGCGCTTGGACGAAACCAAACAGAAACAAGAAGATGATTCTGACCAGGATAGTGGCGGTACATGTTTAGAACTCCAGGTCCATCGTCATAAACCAAATTACATAAGTAAGTAAAAGTTCAAAGTAATTAGAAGTATTTAATAGTATTTTTATAAATTATAGTTCTCATAATTGAAATGAACAGAAGGAACAGACCATCCAGTTATCAAAACAAAAGAGTTGTCTGATGAAAGGAACTTTTGAAGGGTGAAGACGATTTCGGGAGTATGCAAATTAATGCTTCTTTAATATAAAATGCATATTTATTTTAAAGCTAGTTATTCATGATTCATTGTAAGCACCAAAATCATATGCGGAAATTTTTTTTGTCTCTGCTTACACGCAAAGGCTATATACAGCACAGATGTTACATTGAACACTTTGTGCATTTTATTGATAACCATAGACCAATGTCCAAACAACATACACTTTTGTCAAAGACTGCATTTAGTAAGCTAGTCAATATTGGGTATGTTGAAATCCAACGTAAAAATCTTCAACGGTTAGTTGAACAATTCCAAGGTGGAAGAAACTTCGGATTTGGAAATAAGATTGTGAGCTTCAGTGATTAAGAGGTGGGAGCAATCTTGGGCCTACCTAGCTCTGGTTTCTCAATCACAGTCAGGGGTAGACATCTGCAGTGGAAATCATTCATTTCACATGAACTGTTTGAAGAAGGAATAGTTTTCAATAGAAAGAAGTTGTTCAGCATTCTAGAAGATTATTACAATAAGGATGATGACAACTCAGTACCTACCTATGTAACATGTTTGATACTTTTGATGTTTGCCACATTCCTTTTCCCTAACAGTTCTTACTCTTTTCCAAAAGACTTATTACACTACGTAGAATCCCTTGAAGATACAAGATTCTTTAACTAGTCCGACGTTATTACAAGAATGATATTGTTGAACATGGATGACGTAGTGAGTAGAGTTCAAAAGAGAAGAGCTGGATCATCAAGGGTGGCACTAGGTTACCTTACAGGATGTGTTGTCTGTTTATACGTGAGTTCTTTGATAATATTTTTTAGTGATATGATCAATAATAACAATTACTAATACAACATCTGGATCAGCTTTGGATGATGGAGTACTGCTGCAAAGACCTTGTGGTGAGCAGAGATCTGAGATCACAGATTAAGAAGTGGGCTGGTACAATAAAAGGAGTTTCCAGATCATTGGTTTCGATCAGCAGTGAACATGTAAGTACTGTTAATATGAAAAATGATAGATTGTATGTTTAATAATTTCAATAGGTTAAAGACTGTCCTTTTCTTTATGTAGATATTGCCTGTTTTGCAACTACACAATAATGAAATAATTAAGATAGGAGCATATGAATATGTTTTTCCATTCGGAAAATTTACCATGTGTGGTTTTACAGTGAGGAGACCACAGATTGTGATAATGAAAGCCATCCCAATACCACAAGATATGTCGACAAGGAAGGGAAGGCACAAGATAGATGAATTGTGTGTCAAAAAATCTGTTGTTAGTGTTCCACCTGAAGACTTTGTAACAAAAAAACACCAAAAAATGTCTGTGTGAAGCATTTGCCTTTGAGATAGAAGAGTTGAAGGAAATAATTAAAGATATGAGTGAAACCTCTAGAAAAAAGGATGCAGAAAACATAAGAAAGACGTCTGAATTGAAGGATGAGATTGATAAATTGAAATCTGAGAATCAGGAGTTGACTGAAAAACTAAAAACATTTCATGTTCATGAGAACATAAATGTTGAAAAAAATGATTTCCAAGCAGTAGATACATCAGAAAAAAACAATGAAAGTGCTATTGAAGGTAACATTGATAACCATCATGGAGACATGTACGCACCGACATGCAAGGGAGTTGATATGAAAGACGGAGTTTTAGAAGATAATAACACAGATCTTGGAGAAAGGCTTAAAATTTTAATATCAGAAATCTGTGATGAACATACAATTGAGAAATCAGAGGATACAAGTAATAAGGATCAGCTATGAACATTGACATGCCTTCATTTTATTTGAAAATTGATGACAATGCACATTCAGAAAATGTGCAACCAGAAACTGCAACAAGAAAAAGGAAAAATAATAAAGTCACAGTGCAGCAAAGTTATATAATTAAAAGATTAAAAGAGAGAAGAGAAGTCAAAAAAGCTTTAGAGGATTCTATGAAGCAAGGCAAGCAGGAGCAAGAAGCAAAAGCTACGCTCGAATATTACAATATTTATGGAGAGAAGAGAAAGGAATCACCTATGGATAATACGTCAAGTGAGGTAAGCCAAAAATTATATAGAACTTATTTTATATTCATTATATGCATGACAAATAGAATATTGATTTTTACTATGGCACAAAAAGCATTCGAGATTCTGTATGTTTATAATAGTAATTTTTTCTAACATTGTTTATAATTGATTGAATGAGAATCAGTATCTATGCGATCTCGTGACTGATTTTATTGGTTACGAGAGAGTATCAGAATAAACGAAGAAAACAATTCAAGAATTTCTACGAGATCCTGACGACAAGAAAGAATTTTTATTTGATTTCAACAATTAAAGTTTGTTGACGCATATAGTAGGCATGTATCCCTTCGTTATTTTTATTTTCAGTTGTATGCTTTATTTAATTTACCCATAGGCTACTCTCCTATATAAGAGAGCCTAGGGCTTATGGAATAAACAGGTTGTTCATTTTTCCCAACATGGTATCAGAGCGACGGTCCTAGACCGGAGTTCTCGAAACCCTAACCCTACCCCACCCCACCCGCCGGCCTCTCCTTCTCTCTCCATCTTATCGGCGCCGCCGGGGCTCGCCGTAGCCGCTCCAGCACCCTCGTGCGTCGGTGCTCCTGCATCCCTGCGCGAGCGCGCCCCTGCGACTCTCCCTACGCAAACAGCGCTACTGCGCACTGTGCATTGTGCACTGCGCGAGCGCGCCTCCACTGCGCCTGCGCGCTGTGCGCGTGCATCCCCTGTGCGCGTAGCCCTCTTGCGCCTCCACTGCGCTGAAGCCCTCTTGCGCGTTGTAGCCCTCTTGCGCCTGCGCACTGTGCGCGTGCATCTCCTCTAGCCTGCGCCTGCGCCTCCTATGCACGCACTGTGCGACTGCGCCCTAAGCAACCTTGCGCGCGTGTACGTTTAGCCTTCTTGTAAGATCCAGTTGCGTGTGCGCGTGCTTCTTGCGCGCGTGTACGTGTGCTAAGCCCTAAGCCCTAGGGCACACACATCTTCATCTACATGGGTTTAGTTGCTTGAGGTCTACACGTGCAACTAAACCCGTCTATGTCATTGTAGACGAATCTCATCCTCTGTCAATCGTTCCAGTCTTCCATCTCCAGTATGTCAGAAAGCAAGGCGGATATCCCATCTATTGGCGCCTTTCGTGGTCCAGCGCCTATTGTAAAGATGGACGGTACAAACTATAAACTGTGGGCAATGCAGTTCATGAGCATGATGAAGTCAACGGGTAAGAAGCACATTCTTACCGAACCAGAGCCTGCTGAGAAGACTGGACACAATGCCTCCTGGGAGGCTGATGATGCATACGCCAAAGTTTGGCTATCCGGTACACTGGTAATTGAGATAGCCAATGACATTCTACATCAACCCACGGCCAAGGATATGTGGGACATTCTGGCGGCCACATATTCACATGCGAAGAACGAGACAAAGATTCTGCAACTCCAGCATGATATCTTCACTATCAAGCAGAATGGTCGCCCTCTACATTCTCTCTATACATCACTGAGAGGGATGTTCGAGAAGCTCTACTGCTTCATGCCCCTGACAGCCACGCCAGAACAGCAGAAGACATATAGGAACGCGACTATGGTGGGTGTATTCCTGGCTGCACTTGATCGAGAGTATGAGGCGGCACGATCACAGATTTTGGCCGACTCTACTATTCCTCCCATGGAGGAGGCTTTCCATAGACTGAGTCGGATCACAGTTCCTTCCACGGCCTCGAGTCAGAATTCTTCAGCCACGGCAGCCAACAGGGGTTGTGGATTTCATCACCAGGGCCGTGGACGTGGACCTCGTGGAAGAGGTGGCCGCACTAGGCCAACATGTACCTATTGTCACCGCGTTGGACACAATGAAGACATATGCTACTCGAAGCATGGATTTCCTGCATCTGCACGAGTTGCTGAGCAGATAGAGCCCCCATCTACTGCTACTTTGGATCAACGGTTCGATGATCTAGTTGCCCGTATAAGGGGCATTATTCCACCATCTGGTCCAGCACCGACTACGGAGAGTCAATCTGATGTCGCTGCTTCTGCCTCTGCGTCTACCAGTGCTTCAGGTAGCATACTTGCATTCAACAGTAGTAGATCAGATACATTACCATGGATTATGGACTCGGGCGCTACACATCACCTATGTGGCGACCAGAGTTTACTTACAGGATACACTCAGATTCCTCCAGGCCGGACAGTAGTAATTGCCAATGGTACACATTCCCCCATCACTGGTCAGGGGGAGATTAGATTGACATCTTCTATGCAGCTCAAGAATGTGCTACATGCATCTGATTTTTTAATGAATTTGTTGTCAATTAGTCAGATTACGAAGGATCTACATTGTCGGGCAATTTTTTATCCATCTTCTTTGATTTTTCAGGACATCCATACGGGCAACGTGATTAGTCGTGGCTATGAGCAAGGAGGCCTCTACCGCCTGAATCAGACCCCATTTGCTGGAACCTCATCCTTTCCCACTGGACAAGTATCTACTTTGTTGTGGCATCTGCGCTTTGGACATTTACCGCTTCAGAAGTTGCGTCACATGTTACCTTATGGTCTTCCTCACACACCTATTCAATGTGAGGCGTGTCAGTTGGGAAAGCATCACAGGTCGTCCTTTCCCAGTCATCCAGGTCGGAGTAGTACCTCCAAGTTCGAGTTATTTCATATTGATGTCTAGGGTCCGAGTCGTGTACCTGATCATCAGGGACACAGATTTTATAGTCTTTGTGGATGATTTTTCTAGAGTGTCATGGGTGTTTTTGATGAAAAATAAATCTGAAGCGGGAAATATCATTATCCATTTTCTGAATGAAATACAAAATGTTTTCTCCACATCTGTGAAGTTTGTGAGAAGTGATAATGCTTTAGAATTGTGCACCAATGTTCTTGCCAATTATTACTCCTCAAAAGGGATTGTTCACCAAACATCTTGTGCTCATACATCTCAACAAAACGGAATTGCTGAAAGGAAACACTGTCACCTTCTTGATGTCACAAGATCACTTCTTATACAGAGTCATGTTCCATACTCCTACTGGGGTGATGCAGTCCTCACTGCATGTTACCTAATCAATCGTATGCCTTCTTCTGTCTTGAATGAACAGATTTCGTTTTCCCTCATCTATCCTGGGAAGGATCTGTTCACCCTTACTCCTCGTGTGTTTGGGTCGGTTGCCTTTGTCCATCAGTTGTCTCCTGGTACTGACAAGCTCTCTCCTAGGGCTGTCAAATGTGTTTTCGTTGGGTACTCCAGAACTCAAAAGGGGTACAAGTGTTTTGATCCTCTGCGTCGGCGGTATATGGTCAGTGCAGATGTTACATTTTTTGAATATGTTATGTACTTTTCAGCTTCGGGAGACAAGCAGCTACCACCTCCATCTAATGATGACATATACATGACACCACCATATCAAATGCCGTCACCAACACCACCACCACCACCACCACATATACCTGTCTCACCGCTACCGTTCCATTATACCCGCAGGCCTCCTCCCGCTCATGGTCATGACTCGTCTCCTAGCTCGCCTATGGTATGTAATGAAAATATTTCTATTGATGGATCTGATGACATTTCTGAGCAGGATATATTGCAGGGGCCAGATGAGGCTACAACAGATTTAGATGTTCCCATTGCTCTACGCAAATCGAAGAGGAGCTGTGTTACATATCCATTGTCAGCATCTGTGTCTTTTGAGAGACTATCTGGAGATTTCAGGACATTTGTGGTGGCACTGTCAGCTGTAGATATTCCACGGAGTTATCAAGATGCTATGCAGGATAGTAGATGGCGGCTAGCAATGGAGGAAGAAATGGCGGCACTTCAATCCAGAGGAACTTGGAGTTTGGTTCCTATACCTCCAGATGTGAACCCGGTGAGCTGTAAGTGGGTGTTTACAGTAAAGCACAATGCAGACGGCTCTATTGATAGGTACAAGGCACGTCTTGTTGCCCGTGGCTTTACACAGACATACGGGGTGGATTACCTTGACACATTCTCGCATGTGGCCCGTCATTCCACTCTCCGGATCTTGTTGTCAGTTGCAGTTGCTAGAGACTGGCCGCTCCATCAGCTGGACATGAAGAATGCATTCTTATATGGAGATTTGCAGGAGGAAGTCTATATGCAATAGCCACCCGGTTTTGCTGTTGAGGGGGAGTGTTCCAAGGTATGCAGATTACATAAGGTTATCTATGGCCTTAAGCAGAGCCCCAGAGCATGGTTTCAGAAGCTCTCAGACCTCTTCGAGAAACAAGGATACAAACGCTCCAATGCTAATCATTCCTTGTTTGTACAGAAGACTGCTAGAGGTATTATTGTAATCATGGTTTATGCGGATGACATCTTGATTACAGAAGATGATGAGCAGGGGATAAAGCAGGCAAAAGAAAAACTGGGAACTGAATTTGTCACCAAGGACCTTGGAGTCCTTAGATATTTTCTGGGGCTGGAATTTGCTAGAAATCCATATGGATTAGTAATGTCGCAGAGGAAATATGTTACAGATTTGTTGAGTGAAACAGGTATGCTTGGGTGTCGGCCTGCTACGACACCAATGGATCCTAGCATGAAGCTCTATGATGATGACACAGAGGAGGTGGACAGGAGAAGATACAGAGAACTGGTAGGCAAACTATTGTATGTCACGATCACTAGACCTGATATATCATTTGCAGTGAGTCGCGTGAGCCAGTTCATGGAGCAACCACGTCAGGTCCATATGGATGCAATACACATGATTCTTAGATATCTAAAATCATCTCCAGGTGCAGGTTTGCTATTTAAGAAGGGAAAGGAGATCTCTATCACAGCGTGTGCGGATGCAGACTATGCAGGATGTCCCAAGAACAGGAAGTCCACCTCAGGATTTGCAGTCTATGTTGGAGATGCTCTAGTCTCATGGCGGAGCAAGAAACAGACGGTGGTAGCTAGATCTAGTACTGAATCTGAATACAGGGCTATGGCTCAGGCTAGCACAGAGATGATGTGGGTGAAAGCTCTTCTTACATATCTATGTCTTGATATACCGCTTCCCATGAAATTGGAATGTGATAATCAGGCAGCCTTGTTCATTGCAAACAACCCAGCATTCCATGAGAGGACCAAGCATATTGAAGTTGATTGTCACTACATACGTGACATGATTCAGAAGGGGTTCATTGCTACATCTCATGTTACCTCAGATAATCAAACAGCTGATATATTTACCAAGGCATTACTTCGAGGCCCATTCCAGAAGTGTGCGTCAAAACTGAGCATGATTGATATCTATGCTCCATCTTGAGGGGGAGTGTTGACGCATATAGTAGGCCCGTATCCCTTCGTTATTTTTATTTTCAATTGCATGCTTTATGTAATTTACCCATAGGCTACTCTCCTATATAAGAGAGCCTAGGGCTTATGGAATAAACAGGTTGTTCATTTTTCCTAACAAAGTTAAATATTTTTAACTGTAAAAGGAAAATATTATTAAAAAATACTTCATTCAGATTGAATGCAACATACTTTACTCCGGGGAATCAGAGTTGTAAAGGGAGAGAGATCCACAATTTCTTGTACGAAAGAATGACAGAAGATTCCGTAAGTATATGTATATTAATTACTTTTTTAAATTTATTTACGAATCAAATATTTTTGACATTACAGATAATAGACATGTTTATGGACATGCTGGCACATAAATACTGCACCAAAGATGATCATGTTCCGTATCTCTTCACTCAAATATTCTAAATGGTGAGTTTCTATAAACTGATATTGATTTTTTTAAAAAATGTAACATTAAGTATCATAATATTTTATCCTTAATTATATTTTCAGAAATATTTTGTCAATCTTGTAGTTAATGCTACCGAACACGAATTTGATAAACTAGAAGACTATATAAAGAAGAAATACATATACCAGAGCTGGAGAAGATTTTCACAGTTATTCAAACAAGAAACTATTGGCATCTTCTTGTCACTGATTTTATAACAAGTTCCTTTCATACAATTTTATGAAAGGAACAAGATTCCATAAGAAGGATATATTGAAATGGGTATGAGATTAACAAACTTTTAAATTTTATTAAATGATTTTTGTCAATGGTTATAATTTCTATGTTTGATTTACATTTCAGCACGGATGGATTTCTGAGTATTTCATGGACGGCTTGCCAGACGAATGCCTTGCAGGATGGGAAATCATATATGTGCTAGATTACCCGCAGCAACCATCGTAAAGTCTTGACTGTGGTGTCTACGTCATGAAAATGATGGAGTACATGTGCGAAAGGAGGGTGTTGGATTTCAAGTACGAAGATATTGACAGATTTAGAGCTGAAATAGCTTCAACGTTGTTAACATGCATTCACATTGAGAACTCAACGACACATTGATGAAACATGACGGACAGAATATAAACTCACCATAGCTTTTCTGCAGTTTAAATTGGATCTATCTATTATTGCAAGGACTTAAACATGTTATGTTACTAGAATTTCTATTTCAAACTTCTTCTTTAAACCGAAACACTTACTTTGAAGTTCATGATTATCTTATGTTATAGTTATGCCAATAACCCGCATTTTCTTAAACATATTTAAATGCTTTTGATGTGATACTGAATATTTACATGTTTGACACGCAGACAAGCTATGCATTTTGATGGTCGAAAAATGTATGTATGTAATGTAAAATATTGTAAAGAGTTTTAAAATGTTGCATAAATGTGTAAATCATTACACCAATATGTAAATTATTGCATAGATGTGTAAAATATTACATAGATGTGTAAAATGTATAGCTCGACATTAAAATAAAAGTAACATGACACTTAATATACAATAAGAATTAATATTACCTAGATATTGTACAATAAGGTTTCATATTACCAAAGCGCTAAAATGTGTTCTTGAATGTTAATATAAGTTGTATGGGTAAAGATTGTTGTTAACGAAAACTTTAACAAATGTAATATCGACATATATGTATATTTGGTATTTCAGCATGGATGGCTTTCTGAGTATTTCATGGACAGCTTGCCAGACGAATGCCTTCCAGGATGGGAAATCATATATGTGCCCGATTGCCCGCACCAACCATCGCAAAGTCTTGATTGTGGTGTCTACGTCATGAAAATGATGGAGTACATGTGCGAAGGGAGGGCGTTGGGTTTCAAGTACGAAGACATTGACAGATTTAGATCTGAAATAGCTTCAACATTGTTAACATGCGGTCACATTGAGAACTCATCGACACAGTGATGAAACATGACGGACATTATATAAACTAACCATAGCTTTTCTGCAGTTTAAATCGGATCTATCTATTATTGCAAGGACTGAAACATGTTATGTTACTAGAATTTCTGTTTCAAACTTCTTCTTTAAAACGAAACACTTACTTCGAAGTTCAAGATTATCCTATTTTATAATTATGCCAATGGCCCACATTTTCTTAAACAAAATTAAATGCTTTTGATGTGGTACTGAATATTTACATGTTTGATAGGAAGACAAACCATGCATTTTGATGGTCGAAAATGTATGTATGTAATGTAAAAGATTATAAAGAATTTTAAAATATTGCATAAATGTGTAAATCATTACACATATATGTAAATTATTGCATAGATGTGTAAAATATTGCGTAGATGTGTAAAATGTATAGCTCGACATTAAAATAAAAGTAATATGACACTTAATATACAATAAGAATTCATATTACCTAGATCTTGTACAATAAAGATTCATATTACCAAAGCGCTGAAAGATGTTCTTGAATGTTCATATAGGTTGTATGGGTAAAGATTGTTGTTAATGAAAACTTTAACAGATGTAATGTCGACATATATGTATATTTGGTAAAATATTTTATATAGTTTTAAATATAGCTATAAAGTGTAAATTATTGTATAGAAATGTAAAATGTATAGCTATGATAGTAAAATAAATGTAATATGACAATGAAAGGTCTTCTTGTGCGTTAATGATTCACATTGCCAAAGCGCTGAGAGGTTTTCTTGTATGTTAATATAGACTATATGTGTTAGGATTGTCGTTACGAAATATTTATACATGTAGTATCGAAATGTTTCTATATTTTGTAAAATATTGCATATAGTTGTAAAATATTGTAAAGATATTTAAATTATTGCATAGCTAGGTTAGTAAAATAATTGTAATGTGACACTGAACGATCTTCATGTACTTTACGCATTCACATTACCTAATCAATGAAAGGTCATCTTGTATGTTGATATATGTTGTACGTGTAATGATTGGTATTATGGTAAAAATTCATATATGTTAACGAAATATATGTATAATTAAAAGAAAGCCCTAATAGACCACTGAAAGGGATTCTTGTACGTTACATATTCAACTTACCGAATCACAAAGGAGGTAGTAAAAAAAAAGAATGACACATAGATTCAAAAAAAAGGACAGAACTTATAAGACTGAAAGTTCATGTTGTACTTTTAAACATTCACATTATAAAAAGCGCTGAAGTGTCTTCTTGTATGTTACGAGTTCACATTAGCAAAGTTCTGAACTTCACCAAGAAAAATTACACAGTATTTGTGATCTATAATAACTGAACAAAGTATAACTAGCAACAAAAAATACAGAAAATATAAAAAACAAGGACCGGAAAATAAACAAACAAGCAAGCTCCAATGACGCCGCAAACCTAGCCATAAGATGCAAACCTACATAAAAATTGGATACTAATAAGAATATAATAAGCAACAGACTCCAGTTTGTATAACTGAATTATATATAAGATACAAAATCTTACATGAAAAGAAAAAAACGTAAAATCTTACATGAAAAGTATTTCAGAACTTTATGCTGATGTCGGACCGTCATTGCCTTCGTAAGTGAGAAAAAAATTAATGAATTGTTACCAAAAATTGATTAATAAAAAAGGTGATGGTGGCATCGAGTGGGTCAGATGCTACCTGAGCAAGAACATTCTCAGTGTCCATATAAGAACACTCCTCTATCCACCCACATTCGGTCTCCAGGGACAAGGAGATCGACAGGAACAATCGAGCCCTTGACCTTTCATTCCACTTTTCCCACTTCAAAGTCGAAGTGGGCCTTGGCCGTGGAGAGAAAGGGACGACCCAAGATGATGGGTGTCTGGGCCAAAGTCTTAGTGGGGTTCATCTCCATAACAAGAAAATCAACAGGTATGTTCATCCCTCACTATCACATCCTCCAATCATCCTTGACCGAACAGATCGATCCGCCGGATCATCGAGACCGGCTTCAGCTTCCCAAAATCAATCAGCCGTTGAATGGCAGCTGGGAGGAGGTTGATTGAGGCACCCTTATCAAGGAGGGTGCGCTCAAAGGTCATGTTGTCAATGGTGCATCGCACCAAAGGCACCCCAGGGTCTTTCATTTTTGGGGGTAGGAATGAGGAGATGGCATTGGATGATGCTAGTGCTCGACAGCCATTCCTAGTGCTTGCAGAACGATCTCGGTAGTAGACTCTGAACCAGTCCATTGCATACGCATCAAGTCTATAAAAAAGAGATAGGTCAAGTAGATATATATAAATATAGACGAGCGTCTTAATTCATTGTGTAGTCGAGTCTTCCGAAGTCTGCCTGTGGGACTGATTAGAATCTTCTGGGCTGACGAAAGCATGAGAATATTCGTGATAGCTATAGCTCTTCCGCTCCGTCGCTCAACCAGAGGGAAAGATTTCCCCCCGCATATATATATCTTGAGATCTTGTAGATGCACGGGAGGCGAGAGGGGGAGAACCCCTGAGAATGAGGCTAGGACCTCTCTACGCGATATCTATACTGTCAAGTCATCGCGGACCAGCCGTACCCGGAGACAAGCGTACTTCTGAATGCTCTCTTCGTCGACGAGGGCTTTGCACAAGACACGCGCCCACCCCTGTGAAAAGCGGCAGACGTGCACGTACCTCAAGATGTATAGTTAAAGCAAGGCGGACTGATCAATTATAGATGTTCTATAATATATCATTTCTTTAACTGGCTATAATATTATTCAAAGCAACATAATATTATTCAAACTTTGAGAGAATTTTGAGGTTAATAAATAGATAGAAATTGAAAAGTATAGGGGCCCCGTGAAATCAAGAGAATACCTATGAATATATAAGAGAGAAAGACCTGCAAGAAGATACGTATAATATATTCTAGAGAGAAAATAGCTACCAATATATTATCATGGTCTCTAAAATCAATAAAGAATTTCATAGTTGCTTTATAAGCTCAAATTAATAAACTTACCAGGTATCGTAGAGTTGTTATTAGGACAGTTTCTGGAATCGTGCCCAACATTGTATTTGAGGCAAGATTTGCATTGTCGACCTCTATTTCTTCTCAACTCAGATTCAGATCTAATACGATTGCCAACACCCTTGGGTCTTCCACCACGACCACTTCCTTTCGTTCTCGCAACATTTGGTTCTTTAACACATGGTTCAATAATGAGATCTGAATCATTTGAAGTATTCCTAGTTGTAAAGCTGGAAGATTGTTTGTTACTTATCATAAGATCAATATTGCAGCATAAATCACTTAATTTTTCTTTAGCAAACAAGAATATGTTCTCATCCTGATCCACTGAAGCTGAAGAAATATGCGAACAAAGCTGCTTCAGCTGTGACGACCTTTCTTGATGTGCAACTTGCACATAAATAGGATAATTTCCTGATTTTTTAATGCTCCTTGTCCACCTTTTCAATATATATTCATGGTTCAGAAGCTCCACATTCTGTATTTTCAATACTGCAAGTATGTGCCTATATGGATATCCAAAGAATTGCATATTCTTGCATTCACAAGAAAGAAATCCGCTTGGCGTAGACGAAGAAACACATAATTCTTCGGGTTTCCCAATATATGACACAAAAAATTGATTGTAATCCAAAAATTGACTGAAACCCGAAGAAGAATTATGGGTTTCTTCGTCTACGCCAAGCGGATTTCTTTCTTGTGAATGCAAGAATATGCAATTCTTTGGATATCCATATAGGCACATACTTGCAGTATTGAAAATACAGAATGTAGAGCTTATGAACCACGAATATATATTGAAAAGGAGGACAATGAGCATTAAAAAATCAGAAAATTATCCTATTTATGTGCAAGTTGCACATCAAGAAAGGTCGTCACAGCTGAATCAGCTTTGTTCGCATATTATTTCAGCTTCAATGAATTAGGATGAGGACATATTCTTATTTGCTAAAGAAAAATTAAGTGATTTATGCTGCAATATTGATCTTATGATAAGTAACAAACAATCTTCCAGCTTTACAACTAGGAATACTTCAAATGATCTAGATCTCATTATTGAACCATGTGTTAAAGAACCAAATGTTTCGAGAACGAAAGGAAGTGGTCTTGGTGGAAGACCCAAGGGTGTTGGCAATCGTATTAGATCGGAATCTGAGTTGAAAAGAAATAAAGGTCGACAATGCAAATCTTGCCTCAAATACAATGTTGGACACGATTCCAGAAACTTTCCTAATAACAACTCTACGATACCTACTAAGTTTTTAACCTTCTTTATTTAACAATTTTTGGTAACAGTTCATTAATCTTTTTCTCACTAACGAAGGCAATGACGGTCCGACATCAGCATAAAGTTCAGAAATACTTTTCATGTAAGATTTTACGTTTTTTTCTTTTCATGTAAGATTTTGTATTTTATATATAATTCAGTTATACAAATTGTAATATGTTGCTTATTATATTCTTATTAATATCCAATTTTTATGTAGGTTTGCATCTTACGCTAGGTTTGCGGCGTCATTGGAGCTTGCTCGTTTATTTATTTTTCAGTCATTGTTTTTTATATTTTCTATAATTTTTGTTGCTAGTTATACTTTGTTCAGTTATTATAGATCACAATTACTGTGTAATATTTCTTGGTGAAGTTTAGAACTTTGCTAATGTGAACTCGTAACATACAAGAAGATATTTCAGCGCTTTATGTAATGTGAATGTTTAATATACAACATGAACTTTCAGTCTTATAAGTTTTGTCCCTTTTTGTTGAATCTATGTGTCATTCTTTTTTTACTACCTCCTTAACGATTCGATAAGTTGAATATGTAACGTACAAGAAGCCCTTTCAGTGCTTTATTAGGACTTTCTTTTAATTATACATACATTTCGTTAACATATATGAATTTTACCATAACATTAATCATTACACGTACAACATATATCAACATACAAGATGACCTTCCATCGATTGGGTAATGTGAATGCGCAAAGTACAGGAAGATCGTTCAGTGTCACATTACAATTATTTTACTAACCTAGCTATGCATACAATATTTTACAACTATATGCAATATTTTACAAAATATAGAAACATTTCGAAACTACATGTATAAATATTTCGTAACAACAATCCTAACACATATAGTCTATATTAACATACAAGAAGACCTCTCAGCGCTTTGGCAATGTGAATCATTAACGTACAAGAAGACCTTTCATTATCATATTATATTAATTTTACTATCATAGCTATATATTTTACAATTCTATACAATAATTTACACTTTGTAGCAATATTTTAAAACTATATACAATATTTTACCAAATATACATATATGTCGACATTACATCTGTTAAAATTTTCGTTAACAACAATCTTTATCCATACAACCTATATTAACATTCAAGAACACCTTTCAGCGCTTTGGTAATATGAATCCTTATTGTACAAGATCTAGGTAATTTGAATTCTTATTATATATTAAGTGTCATATTACTTTTATTTTAATGTCGAGCTATAAAATTTACATATCTACGCAATATTTTAAACATCTATGCAATAATTTACATATCTATGTAATGATTTACACATTTATGCAATATTTTAAAACTCTTTACAATCTTTTAGATTACATACATACATTTTCGACCATCAAAATGCATATTTGTCTGTTTGTCAAACATGTAAATATTTAGTACTACATCAAAAGCATTTAATTTTGTTTAAGAAAATGCGGGCAATTGGCATAACTATAACATAGGATAATCATGCACTTCAAAGTAAGTGTTTCGGTTTAAAGAAGAAGTTTGAAACAGAAATTCTACTAACATAACATGTTTAAGTCCTTGCAATAATAGATAGATCCAATTTAAACTGCAGAAAAGCTATACTTAGTTTATATTCTGTTCGTCATGTTTCATCACTGGGTCAATGAGTTCTCAATGTGACCGCATGTTAACAAAGTTGAAGCTATTTCAGCTCTAAATCTGTCAATGTCTTCGTACTTGAAACCCAACGCCCTCCCTTCGCACAGGTACTCCATCTTTTTCATGACGTAGACACCACAGTCAAGACTTTGCGATGGTTGTTGCGGGCAATCAAGCACATATATGATTTCCCATCCTGCAAGGCATTCGTCTTTCAAGCTGTCCATGAAATACTCAGAAAGCCATCCATGCTGAAATACCAAATATACATATATGTCGATATTACATCTGTTAAAATTTTCGTTAACAACAATATTTACCCATACAACCTATATTAGCATTCAAGAACACCTTTTAGCGCTTTGGTAATATGAATCCTTATTGTACAAGATCTAGGTAATATGAATTCTTGTTATATATTAAGTGTCGTATTACTGTTATTTTAATGTCGTGATATACATTTTACACATCTATGCAATATTTTACACATGTATACAATAATTTACATATCGGTGTAATGATTTACACATTTATCCAATATTTTAAAACTCTTTACAATCTTTTACATTACATACATACATTTTTCGACCATCAAAACACGTAAATATTCAGTATCACATCAAAAGAATTTAAATATGTTTAAGAAAATACGGGCTATTGGCATAACTATAACATAGGATTCATGCACTTCAAAGTAAGTGTTTCGGTTTAAAGAAGAAGTTTGAAACAAAAATTCTAGTAACATAACATGTTTAAGTCCTTGCAATAATAGATAGATCCAATTTAAACTGCAGAAAAGTTATGCTGAGTTTATATTCTGTCCGTCATGTTTCATCACTGTGTCGTTGAGTTCTCAATGTAACCGCATGTTAACAATGTTGAAGCTATTTCAGCTCTAAATCTGTCAATGTCTTCGTACTTGAAATCCAATGCCCTCCCTTCGCTTAGGTACTCCATCATTTAATGACGTAGACACAATAGTCAAAACTTTACGATGCTTGTTACGGGTAATCTGGCACACATATGATCTCCTATCCTGCAAGGCATTCGTCTTGCAAGTTGTCCATGAAATACTCAGAAATCCATCCATGCTGAAATATAAATCAAAAATAAAAAATATAACCATTGAAATAAATTATTTAATAAAATTTAAAAGTTTGTTAATCTCATACTCATTTCAATATATCCTTCTTATGAAATCTTGTTCCTTTTATAGAATTGTATGAAAGGAACTTTCTTGTCGTAAAATCAGTGACAAGAAGATGCCAATGGTTTCTTGTATGAATAACTGTGAAAATCTTCTCCAGCTCTGGCATATGTATTCATTCTTCATATAGTTCTTCGAGTTTATCAAATTCGTGTTCAGTAGCATTAACCACAAAGTTGACAAAATATTCCTGAAAATATAATTAAGGATAACATATTATGATACTTAATGTTACATTTAAAAAAGCAAGAAATCCTGACTTATCCTGGATTCCGAGCGGGAAAAAAAGTGTGTGAGTCATCTTGAGATCAAGAAAGATAGGTATCTCAGTCCACTAGGTCAGATACAGAGCAAAGGGATTCCTTTTCTTCATAATCCGGTAAGAGGAAATTCGGCGAATAGAATGGCCAAATCCCTTTCATGAAAAAGACCAGTTCGGTAAATCCTTCCCCATGAATGCAGGTAGGTCAAAGTTGTACCCCATAACATAATTGGCAGATGCAAGATTTTAGAAACTCTATAAGCGGCTGTTCATACCGAGCTCTTTGAATGAGATCTCAATTCCAGCCACTAAGCCTTCCCATTTTGACTTTGTATTCTCTTATGGTTCGTCAGTAGAGATGTTCCCACAGGTGCCCCTTCTTCCAATGGTACTATAATTCCTATTCTTATCCCTTCATTCCCTTTTTTGGTCGGTATACATTCCAGGAAATTCATACGCTCCATGGACGGAGCAAAAAGTGGAGTCTTGGTCAGAGCAAGCAGCCCGGTGCTATTACCAGACAGGAGGGGGAACATTACTTACATGTTCACTTTTGATCGAAACCAATGATCTGGAAACTCCTTTTATTGGACCAGCCCACTTCCTAATCCGTGGTTTCAGATCTCTGCTCAACACAAGGTCTTTGCAGCAGTACTCCATCATCCATACCTAATCCAGATGTCATATTAGTAATTGTTATTATTGATCATATCAATAAAAAATATTATCAAAGAACTCACGTATAAACAGGCAACACATCTTGTAAGGTAACATAGTGTTACCCTTGATGATCCAGCTCTTCTCTTTTGAACTCTACTCACTACGTCATCCATGTTGAACAATATCATTCTTGCAACAGCGCCAGACCAGTTAAAGAATCGTTTATCTTGAAGGGAATGTACGTAGTGTAATAAGTCTTTTGGAAAAGAGTAAGAACCGTCAGGGAAAAGGAATGTGGCAAACATCAAAAGTATTAAACATGTTACATAGATAGACACTGAGTTGTCATCATCCTTATTGTAATAATATTCTAGAATGTTGAACAACTTCTTTCTATTGAAAACCATTCCTTCTTCAAACTGTTCATGTGAAATGAATGATTTCCACAATAGATATCTACCCCTGATTGTGATTGAGAAACCAGAGCTAGGTAGGCCCAAGATTGCTCCCGCCTCATCATTACTGAAGCTCACAACCTTATTTCGAAATCTGAAGTTTCTTCCACCTTGAAATTGTTCAACTAACCATTGAAGATTTTTACGTTGGATTTCAACATGCACAATATTGACTAGCTTAATAAATGCAATCTTTGACAAAAGTGTAAGTTATTTGGACGTTGGTCTATAGTTATCAATAAAATGCACAAAGTGTTCAATGTAACATCTGTGTTGTACATAGCCTTTTCCTGTAAGCAGAGATATAAAAAAAATTTCCGTATATGATTTTGGTGCTTGCAATGAATCATGAATAACTAGCTTTAAAAAAATATGCATTTTATATTAAAGAAGCAGTAATTTGCATACTTCCGAAATCGTCTTCACCCTTCAAAAGATCATTTTCATCATACAACTCTCTTGTTTTGATAACTGGATGGTATGTTCCTTCTGTTCATTTCAATTAGGAGAATTATAATTTATAAAAACACTATTAAATACTTCTAATTACTTTAAACTTTACTTACTTCGGTAATTTGATTTATGACGATGGACCTGGAGTTCTCAACATGTACCGTCACTATCCTGGTCAGAATCATCTTCTTGTTTCCGTCTGGTTTCGTCCAAGCGTGACTGCATCTCTTCCATCGTCGTCGTTTGTCACTCTACCTTCTTAGTCAATTCTTTTGTGAATGAAGCCTCTCCCCTGAATCGTCCGCTACGATTAGCTCCTTTTTCGTCGTCATCGTCGATATGTGCTCCCTTTCTTCTCTATATATATCAAATTAGGTATTCTTTAATATTAAAAGAATATATTTCCTATTTCTACTTTCCTAATATTGTAGTTGATCTTTTTAAAAATCCCGCTTTTAGGTTATCGACACGTTCATAATCATTTTTAAAAAGTAAGTGGTTGTTTCCGTTTTTACTAAATATAGAAAGAATTTAAAATTTTAAATTACAAATTAATTATAGATTAATGAATGAAATATTAATTTTTTGGTAATTATTTCTTACTCAAAAACATCAATTGCTTTTTTGTTCATTCTGATTGAATCATTTATAAGTTTATTTTACATTTATTATACGTTTGTTAGCTATATTCCTCATTTCAAAGGCAATACTACATAATCATACTCATCAGTATGTCTTACCGGGTTCGCATTTTATGATCAATCATAGTATATGTTTTTTTCTTCATATTATCAATGCTCTCAAATTCATGTCTTTGATTTCATCAATATTTCTTCATTTTTTTATATCTCATAGCTATATTTGCTGTCAGATTTTGATTTATTGAATGTTTCTTGTATATGCATCCCGATACACACAAACCAAACTTTACGGCATATGCATTCAGAATCTTCAGTTATTTTTTCTGTCATATATAAAATCATTATTATATTTATTTTTATTAGTTAAAATATTTTCTTTATATAAATTATATTGGTTATATTTTTTAAAAATTCTGAAAAAATACTATATGAAAAATTCTAAATGCAAAATAAGATAAAAAAGTATATTTAATAAATATCAACATAAGGATTTTTACATCATATTTTTTGTCATTTTATTTATATTAATACATTTATAAATGAAAAACAGGAATTTCATGTCATCCTAATTTCTCTTATCTATATCTAGATAATAACTCATGAAATGTAAAATAAATGCACTTTATGTATAATACTAAATTAATACGTAAAATAGATGTAATTTTTTAACACAAGCAGCTAGTATAATCACACAGTTTCGGTAAAATGAATTCGCTATCTATAAATAAATTATTTAGTTGTATTATATAGAGGACAATTGTAAAACTAACAAACTTCCTAAATCATTGAAAATGAATACATCAATGATAGACATAACATACATATCGAGAAGAGAATAAGCAATTAGTAAAATATATTCTGTTGGTGTAAAATATGATCATTTTTTGTAAAATAATATAGAAACTGTCGTTACAAAAGTATAAAACGTGATAATGTCTTCGTAAAATACAATCCATTGTTGTAAAATGGTGTTTGTTTATGTAAAATAAGTATATATAGTGTATTTTTCCTATTCACATATCGATTTATTTCAACTTTGAGAATTCAATCAAACGTAAATTAATTAGAACGTGTACTTTTTTATTTTGTTTAACAAAACAACAAATCGAAAACGTTTAGTAATTTAGCATTACCAAATGTAAATTACTGTGATATTGTGTATAATATCAATACTTTTTATAAAAATTTATCAATATTCAGCACAATATTGTTCTCCTGCATACGTGTAAAATGTACAACACATATATGTAAAATAAGTTCTTGCTACGTATTATATTTTTTTACAATGTAAAATTACGTATCTAAATTTTAAAAAGATTTATGATAGATGTATAATTACATTCAAATTTCTGTAAAAGTTTCTTCGACTTAGATTTTAATTTTATGAAATATATTGTAATATGACTATTTTTAGAAGGATCAATGATGTATTACTTACTAAATATATCATTTATTTAATGCGCCCCTTTATTAGGAAAGTTAGTTTTAAACAAAACCACTAGGTGGTTTTCATCTCATTCGTTCATCTTACATCCGACGGCTTAAGACGGCACCTTTCCATAAGCAAGGAAAGATGTCACCTAAATTCAAGTGCACCCTATATATATGCATGCTCATTTCCAATGAGCCCTGAGACCATTAAAGAACTAATGAGCACGCCATTTCATCCAATCATTTTTAAATTCAATGTCATTACTTACACCAAAAAACACTTTGTTGTTTTACAAAAATGGTATTTTTATTTTCCCTTAACTTTGCATGGTTGCAAAATAAATAGCTTAATACATACCTTTTTAAGATGCTCGTGCCATTACATATCCATTTATTCTGTATGTGTGCAACAACTTTAATAATGTATTAAAGATGCAATTTTTACTGTATTACTGAATACAATATGCAGAAATTAAAAATCTCATGTTTATTATTACCGATATTGTATTAGTCATGCAAGTGATGTTGTGTTGTTATTTATTATTGAACGAATCAAAATGTTGAAACTGGATTAATATTTACTACCGTAAATGTGAAAAGAAAAGCCTGACTCGTATTATGAAAGGGGCCATACGGCTCTCTTATATAGAGAGGAGAAACCATAGAGGGAAAACTATATACTAGAGACAAAAAATAGAAAATACATAATAAATGAGAAAAGATAAATATAACTCTCAACACTCCCTCTCAAGATGGACCATAGATGTCAATCATGCTCAACTTGGAACATCTCTAGAATGACCCTCTGACTAGATTTTTATTGAAAACACCTATCGTTAGTTCCCAGAGTTGATGTAGGAGTAGAGATAAAACCCTTCTAAATCATATCACGTGTATAATGGCAATCTACTTCAATATATTTGGTCCATGGAAGGAAGGGTTGTTGGTAATGAAAAGAGAGGCATGTTCATCGCATTGTTATTGCATGGCAAGAGGTGCAACAACAGCTAGGTCGGTCAGAACAAATCTATCCCACATCATCTCAGTGCTCTCTTGCGCCATGGCTATGTACTCTGACTCAGTATAAATCTAGAAACCATTGTTTGCTTCTTTACTTTCCTTAACACTAAAGAGCTCCCTCTGAAAACTACAAAGCTAGAGGTAGATTTCTTATCCTTGGAGCATCCTGCATAGTCGGCATCTGCACATGCCGTGACGACAAGGGATGTCAAAAACAATCATGTACCTAGATAAGATTTCGGATACATTAGGATCATGTGAACCACATCGATATGAGCATGTCTCAGCTGCTCCATAAACTGGCTAACTTTTCTCACAACAAAGGAGATATTTGGCCTGGTAATAGTCAGTTAGTCACATAGAGGAGTTTCCCAACAATATCCATGTATCTTTTCTTGTCCACCTCCTATGTATCATCATCACTTCATGTTGGGATCCATGAGAGTAGTGGCAAGTCTACAATCTCCCATGCCTATCTCTGAAAGGAGATACGCAACATACTTTCTCTGGGTCATCACAAGACCATGGTGTTTCTCGACGAACTCAAGCCCTAGGAAATACCGTAATTCGCCAAGGTCCTTGGTGACAATTGTTGTCCAAGGAACTCCATAGCCATATTAATACCATGTAAGTCATCTCCTCTGATAATGATATCCTCAACATAAACCAAAATGACAACAATACCTCTCTAAATCCTTTGAATATACAATGAATGATATGCAGTCGATCTCGTGAATCCTTGCAACTCTATCAAGTTCAAGAACTCCTAAAAACATGCTCTAGAACTCTGCTTAAGGCCATAGATAGCCTTATGAAGTATGCATACCTTCTGACACTCCCTATCAACAGTAAATCCAGGTGGCTGCTGCATATAGACCTCATCCTACATTCATCATATAGAAAAGCATTCTTCACATCTAGTTGAGATAGGGACCAGTCCCCTACAGCTGCAACAAAGAGGAGGATTCGAATGATAGAATGACGTGTTGTTAGTGAGAACGTGTCATGATAGTCCATCGCATAAGTCCGGGTAGACCCATGAGCCATAAGTCAAGCCTTGTAGCGATCAGCACTGCCATCTGCAGAGAGCTTCACTATAAACACCCATTCGCAACTAACCATGAATGCCCTTGCAGGGGCAGTAACCAAGCAAGATGTGCCACAAGAGTGGAGCGCTACCATCTCCTCCTCCATATCAAGACGTCGCTGACTATTTTACATAGCATCTTGATATGTTCGTGGGATCTCCAAAGTTGAAAGATCTACGACAAACCTCAAGAAATCAACTAAAAGGTGCTCCAAAGAAACATGGGCAGCAAGCAGATATGTGGCACATGTACGCCTCTACTTCCAAAGAGCAATGGGTTGTTTCAGATCCTCTGAATAATCTTTAACCTGAGATGTTATCTGCTCAATCTGTAAAGGGTCATGTAGTACAGACAAATCACTGGTTTCAACCGTAGAATCCAAGGACCTTGTATACACGTAAACCTATTCCACTCGAAGCAATCGAATTTCATTGAAAAGCAAGGGTTTATATAGTCAAATGCATACCATTCACTGTTTGTACAGAGGACATCTACAAGGTACTGTCATTATCATGGTCTATGTTGACGATATACTTATTACAAGAGATGAAGTGCAAGGGATAAAAAGGGCAAAGGAGTTTTTGGGATGTCAGTTTGTCACCAAAGATCTTGCCATCTTGGCACCCTAAGGTATTTCTTGGGGTTAGAGTTTTCCAGAAATCAGCAGCGTCTTGTGATGACCAGAGGAAGTACATCACATATATGCTTGTTGAGATAGGCATGATTGGGTGTAGGCCTGCCACTACTCCTATGGATCTCAGTGTGAGACTATATGATGATGATGATATAGGTGAGGTAGACAGGAGAAGATATAAAGAATTGAGGGAAAACGTCTTTACTATCACTAGACTTGATATTCCCTTTGCAGTTATTTGGGTGAGTCAGTTCATGAAGCAACCCTGACAGGTACACATGGATGTTGTATATATGATACTGTGATTCCTAAAGTCATCTTCAGGTGCAGAATTGTTATTCAGGAAAGGAGCTAGTCTTACTATTACAGCATGTGCAGATGCAGACTATGTGGGATGTCCTAAGGACAGAAAGTCCACTTCGGGCTTTGATGTATTTGTTGTCGGTTCTCATTTTCTTGGAAGAGTAAGAAGCTAACTGTGGTTGCTAAGTCAAGTGTTAATCTGAATATAGGGCTATTGCGCAAAGAGATGATGTGGGTTCAAGCACTGCTAGCCAATTTACATATAGATGTTCCTCTTCCTATGCAGTTATATTGTGATAATCGGGTCGCGCTATTCAGTGCGGACAACCCTGCATTTCATGAGAGAACTAAACATATCGAGGTGGACTGCCACTATACAGGGGACATGATCTAGAAAGGTTTTATCTATACCTCTCATGTCAGCTCAGGAGATCAAACAACAGATATTTTATCAAGGCTTTGGTCAGAGGACCATTCCAGAAGTGTTCCTCCGCGTTGAGCATGATTGATATCTATGCTCCATCTTGAGGGGGAGCGCAGAGATATATTTATGTTCCTTATGTCTAGCTAATGTAATTTACCCATAGGTCTCTCCATATAAGAGAGCCTAGGGTTCCCAGGAATAAAAAACTTTCATTCTTTTTCCCAACAAGAATCATAAGCCTTCTTTAAATCAATAAAAATCATATGCAGGTTCTTCCTTTTTAGCTCTGTAAATCTCCATTGTTCTCAACAAGTGGATGGCTTCAATAGTTGAGCGACCTGGCATGAATCCTAATTGGTTTTCTTTTACTTTGGAAACTTGCCTCAACCTTCTTTCGATCACACATTCCCAAATTTCCATAGTATGACTCATCAGCTAGATACACTCTGTAATTTGAACAATTTTGAATTATCTCATTTATTCTTATAAAGAGGTATCGCGATGCTTCTCCTCCAATCTTCAAGCATTTTCTTGCTTCGTCAAATAACATTGAATAAATTTGTAAGCCAAGTCAAACCAAGGTAGGTAATGTCAGTATCAGTATCATGTCTATACAACTTGACACCATATCGTCGATTTCGACCCGATTTTGTGAAGGAAATGACCTTGGAAGGGCATATATCGACCATATCAGTGATATACCGGTCAACTATCGATACTTGATATATCGTTGATGTATCGTCGTTATATCACGATACGGCTTACCATGAGTCAAACCACGTTCACCCAAAACTCTCCAAACTTCTATAGGAATGTCATCAGGTCCTAGACATTTCCTGTGTCTCATAACATTCAAAGCCTCCTCTGCTTCTTTTGTATTCGTCTATAGCTTGCACGATTCAAGTAACTTTCACTACTAGCTAGATTTCTCAAAGTGATCTCTCTATTTCCTTCCCCAATGAAAAGCTTATGGAAGTATTGCTTCCATCTAGTCTCTATATCCTTCTGAGTAACAAGCACGTGACCTTCTTCATCCTTAATGCATCTCACTTGAGAGATATCTTTGGTCTTTCTTTCTCTTACTTTAGCCAACTAGAATATTACCTTCTGGCCCTCCTTAGAGTCGATATTTTGTACAAAACTTCATAAGCTTTTGACTTAACTTCGCTTACCGCCTTCATTGCTTCCTTCTTCGATGTTATGTAGTTTGTGACGGTTTCATCCGTTTTGTCCTTAGACATAGCTTTAAAGCATGCTCTTTTAATTTTGAGCTTCTCTTGCACCCCTCCACTACACCACCAAGCCTCCTTTTGGGTTGGAGCTCATCCCTTTGACTCGCCTAGCATCTCTTTGGCTACCCTTCGGATACAATATGCTACCGCCTCCCACATCTCGTTTGCACATCTGTTACAATCTCAAGATAAGTCTTCTAAAACCTTCTCCCTGAAGCTTGATTGCTTCAATTGAAGATTCCACCATCTAGTTCTAGTGATCTTGAAAACCCTCCTTTTCTTTACCAACCATTTTATTTACACAACCATGACTAACAAACGATGTTGGGTGGTCAGACTCTCTCCTGAGATTACTTTGCAGCCTTTGCAACACAACTGATCTCTTATCATCATTCATCAACGCAAAGTAATCTATTTGTGTTTTAGTCGAACCACTATTATAAGTAATTAAATGTTCCTCCCTCTTCTTGGGGAGAGTGTTTGCAATGAAAAGATCATAAGTCGTTACAAAATCCAGAATAACTTTTCCCTCTTCATTTCTATCCCTGACGCCATGTCATCTATGAACACTAGCATAGCCTAAAGCATCCTTTCACACATGTCCATTAAGATCTCTACCTAAGCAAATCATCTCTCTTTGTGGGATTCCTTTCATAATCTTATTCAAATCCTCCCAAAAATCTTGTTTAGTCTTTTGATCTAAAACAATTTGCAGTGCATAAACGAGGATGATATTCAGAATTTCTTCTTCGAGCACCACTTATAGAAAAATAATCCAATCCCTGAATCTTTGCACTTCAACCACACAATCCTTCAAATCCTTATGAACCACCATACCAACACCATTTCTGCCCTTATCTTTACATGAATACCAAAATTTAAACCATGCCTTCCCAATCTCCCTTGCTTTCTCTCAACTCATTTTGTCTCTTGTAGATATAATATCTGAATCTTCTTTCTTTCTATCGTATCGACTATCTCCATCGATTTGTCAGTCAAAGTGCCAATATTCCAACTACATATCTGCAACTTCCTCTGCAAAAAAAATGAATATCGAAAAAGAAAATAAAATAAACTTGCTTTAATACCATGTAAAAATATAAAATATAAAATGTGGAATCTTGACAAGAAGATAACATGATTTATATGGCAGATGCAGATACATGAAAAAAGGCTAGACACATTATCAATTTGCCAGTTAAAGTGTCAATATTCCAACTACCAATCTGCAACTTCCTTTGCAAAAAAAATTGAATGTCGAAAGCGAAACTAAAATAAACTTGTTTTAATACCATGTGAAAATATGAAATATAACGGTTAGACACAATATCGACTATCTCCATCGATTTGTGTTAGAAAATAGGAATGCGAAAGCGTATCAGACAAATAAAGATAAAACATGAAAGAACAAGGGATTTAACGTGGAACCCTATTCCCCAAGGAGCGGGATGAAACCACGGAAGAACGTCTCAAAGGGTTGATAGTCTATTGCTTTTCTCACTGGATACGGGAGGTCTAGTGCTTCTTATATAGCCTCCTCAGACCCTTTAAGTCCCACCATTGGTAAATGTGGGACTAAACTCTAAATGTGGTAAATGGATCATGGAGAGATCCATTTACCCATCTCTCACAAAAGTGACGCACACAACTTATTTCAACACTCCCCCTCAAGCTGGAGCATGCAATGCTCAGCTTGGACAAACAGAAAGAAATACCAACTCATACTACAAGACACTACAGACAATATCAACTCAACGCGCACAACTGTCAGCTGCTGTCGAGGATGTTGCTTCTCATGCCGTGCAAGTGAGAAGGACGAACAGGCTGGAGTGTGAGTCAACTGAATCTCCTCGTCAGAGAGCATATGCTTTGTATTGTACCTGTCAGAGTCACTGCAACTGAAAAGAGTCTCTAGAGGAGAACTCTAGCCTGCCACAACATGTGGACAACTACTCCATCTCTGAAAGGGCCGAAAGAGCATCGCTAATTGTTCATACGTAGATCCTTGAAGATGGGCCTCTCTCATAGGGACCTCGAAGCGGGTTCTCTCTCATAGGAACCTCGAAAGGATCTCGTAGTGGAGTTCATAATCGCTTGAGAATGGAGCCTGAAGAAGTCTCCTCGTCGGAGAACTGGATCTCTCCCACATGGCACAGAGAATGGTACCTACTCTGGAGTCTTTATGAAACCACATGAAAATCCTTGCCCATATGGCAAAGGGAATGGGATCTCTGCTCTGGAGTCCCTATGGATCACATGAAAACCTTAGTCGAAATACAAAAGATGGGGACCACAAACAATGAGGGCAAACATGTGCACATCTGAAAAGACCGCATACATGTGCGTATCTGAAACTGAAGACTCGGAACCAATCTAACGTCGAGTCTGAATATCTGAAGAACTGTAGAGTCTGCAATCCGAATGGCCTGGAATATGTAATCCGGAGAATGTGTAAAATCTGGCATGTAACTCTACACAATAGTCCCCCTTTCTCCCATACTAGTCGGAATATATGACATCGACTAAGTTGGGAGAAGACAAGATAATGGGGAGAACAAAAAACAAATTAGCCGATCACAATTTTTTTCGACTTTTCTCAATCATTTTTTCGGCTATTTCATTCGCTCCCTTTTTCTAATAGCCGTCACCTCTTTTTTTTAAATAAGACATTCACTTTTTTTCGGCATTTCCTTTTGTTCTTTTTATTTTTTATTTCTTGTGTACAACTTTTCCTTGTACACACCTCCTTTTTAATAAGATTTAAAAAAACAAACAGGCCCCCCAAAATTTTCTAGGCCTTTTCCAGTAGCCAAGCCCACATGGGCTCTCAAACAAATAAACCCCACAATTTTTTTAATAAAATGTTGGCAGGGCCATTATTTAGGGTTCCCTTGGGAACCCTTCTTTCGAACCCTCAAGCCGCTGCCGCCTAAGGGTTCCCTGATGCTGGAAAGGGCTTCGCCGAAGGGGGTGCAACAGCCGTCGAGCCCGATCTGGAGCTAGGGCTCCGCCGCCTGATGGGAAGAGGGCACAACTAAATCCCGCGCCTGAAAGGAACCTCCGCCTGGAGGTTTGGGAGCCGCTACCAATGGGCTCCGTCGCTGAGGGCGTCGCCTAGATGGTGGCGCACCCTGGATGCCGCCACCTGGAACCTTGTCTGGGAGGGGACAGAGAGCTTGCGTCATCTACGCGAGGGTAGCTGGAATATCACCTTGGACTTGGAGGCTCCTTTTTCTTGGAGTCAGTCTGTAAATGGAGGGCCAACAGGGACCTAGAGAAGGAGGAGAGGGCGGCGTCGCTGGAGTGAGGCACGATCGCCATGGAAGAATCGCATGGAGGCGATGATCTTCTTCGAACCGGGGTCTTCGACAAGGGTCATACGAGATGTATTGCACATCGCTTGAAAGCGCATCATGCCGCTTGCGCGATGTGGCTGCATAAGCCACCGAAGTATTGAGAAGGAGGCCTAGAGTTCGCCTGGGCGGCCAGAATTCGCCTGGGCGATGCACGAGACCTGGAGTGCCCAATATTGAGAAGGGGAGATTTCCTGGGTTTGTGTCACCTTTGTTACGAGGTGCTAGGAAACGTTGCCTAGATTTGGAGCATGGTTGCCGGACAGTATATCTAAGGTTTCAAAAACAAAACCCTAGAACTTTACACAATGATGCTTGGTGTTGAATGATCTCATGCAGAAGTTGAACACGGACAAGACTAAATCTTCAATCAATAATCGAATCTTGACCAAAACGTTAGGGTTTCAATAGAAACCCTAGAACCGGATAACGAACATAAATAAACAACATGAAACCCTCGAGAATCGAACCCGCTCTGAACAGAGAAACAAAGATAAAACATGAAAGAACAAGGGATTTAACGTGGAACCCTACTCCCTAAGGAGTGGGATGAAACCACGGGAGAACGCCTCAAAGGGCTGAAAGTCTATTGATTTTCTCACTGGATACAGGGGTTCTGGAGCTTCTTATATAGCCTCCTCAGACCCTCCAAGTCCTGCCACTGGTAGATGTGGGACTAAACTCTAGATGTGGTAAACGGATCCTGGAAAGATCCATTTACCCATCTCTCACATAAGTGACGCATACAACTTATACTCCAACAATTTACCAATCAAAGTGCCAATACTCCAACTACCTGATGACAAGGATCTTGCAAGGGTCTAAAATAATATCCTTGCGGAGAGCGAAGATATAATGTCACTGAGGAGACCACTCATGAGATCCTAGATCGATCAACAATCAACCCACACAATGTAAAGGTGAAGAAATGCAAGCAAGTGCAAATCAAAATTTATTATAACCCTCCGATAGAACGTGTATAGTGGACAAGTATGGCAGTGTGTCGAACACAAGGAGAACAGGGGATAGACAACAAACAATGGCAAAACAGTGACTAGAATAATTTTTTTTGAAGCCTGAAAAAGGGGGATACACTCGTAGGTGTTCACCCCATAATTAAATTGAAAGTAAAAGCGAAAGGAAGAGTACAAAAAAGAGGCGCTCTAGGTGAGCCACGAGCGCACCACTCTCGACGCATGAATACAAACATTTTCCATGTAAAATCTACGACTAGAAAACACTAGATCATTCTTGGCCAACCAGATAGACCAGACCAGAGCTAGAGGCCGCAGCAGCGCCGCCCTTGGCTGATGCCTGGTCGTGGTCAACACGTTGCAGAAATCCTCAACCCCAGTCGTGCCGACCCATCCCAGGCACGGATCATCCCAAACCGGCACCACGGACGAGCAAGAAAAGAAGAGATGCTCCGGGGTCTCAATCCCACTCTCACAAAGCATGCACCTGTTAGAAACAGCCCCGAGAAGTCTAGCACAGCAGTCCCGCGTCATCAGCCTCTTCCTCCAGAACAACCAAAAGAAGAAAGCAATCATTGTCGGAAGACCCAGGCCCCAGAAGAAAGCGCAATCCCTTACCAGCTCCGCCGACTGGGAGGGAGGAGGCCTGCAGATTGCTGAGTAAGCCCTCCTCACCAAAAGGATCCGCCACGCCAGGCCCAGTGGTCGCGACCCAATGAGGGCCCCGAGGCCTCCCGAAGCGCATCGAGCAGCTGCAGAAACTCCTCAAGACGTCGGTCGGAGAAATTCGAACGGAAAGACGGCATCCACCTCCCATTCACCCAGCAAGAGGCAACCGTTGCCTCCTGATCCGCAGCAAGAGCAAAGAGACGGGGGAAGCGCAAGGACAGCGCACCCCCGTCCGTCCAGTCATCCTTCCAGAAGGCAAAGCGCAGCCCGTCCTCCAGTACATGCCGGAACAGCGTCCGGAAGTTTGTAGAGAGAGACAGAACGCCTTCCAGAACGGAGAGGGCCTCCTTCCACACGAGCTAACCGTTGTCCCCCTCGCGGGAGGCTCCACCCCAACCTCGTAGATCCGCTTCAATAGGATGCAGGTAAGGTCCTCCCCGCCACCCCAAAGCCTGGTCACCCACTTCAACAACAGTGCCTCGTTCAGCTCGCGCAACCGAAAGACCCTAAGCCCGCCCTCGCACTTCTTCAAAGTAATGTCTTCTCAGCTGACCAGGTGCATCCCAGGGCCCTGCCCGTTCCTGCCCCACAGAAACCGCCTCATCAGACCCTCCAACATTCTCCAAATGCCCGCAGGCATAAGCCTCGTGACGAGTAGTACACCGGCATGGCAGATAACACTGCCCTCAAGAGCACCAGGCGTCCACCCTTGGACAGGACCGACGCCTTCCAACCCGTCAGCCGCCCCTCCATCTTCTCGACCAGCGGAAGCCAGTCCGCCGTCTTCGATCTCCCAATGTTCAGCGGCAATCTCAGGTAGTGAATGGGGAAATCAAAACATTCGGTATTCACCGTCGACCCGCAGAGACCCGCCAACTCCTCATTCAAGCAGAACGGAACCACCTTGGATTTGCTGCTATTTTGCACCAGCCCGAACATCTCGCTGAAAAGCTCCAACGTGGCCGCCATTCCGTTGGCCTCCTCAAGTCCCCCTTCAACAAAGAAAATGGTATCATCGGCGTACTGTAAAAGCGGGATCCTCAGGTCATCCCTCGAGGAGCCACGCGTAAGCCCCGCCCGCTGCACACCCTCAACCATGCGAGCAAGAACGTCCGCCGCGATGATGAAGAGCAAGGGGGCGAGAGGGCACCCCTGTCTCACCCCCCTCTGCGGCTGAAAGAAACCCCTCTCAGGCTTCCCATTCACCAGGACAGGCATGGAGGTTGTGGTCACGCAACGCTTCATCCAGGAGATCCAGATGTCAGGAAAGCCCCTCCTAAGCAGCGTCGTCCAAAGAAAACGCCAATCCAACGTATCAAAGGTTTTAGTGAAGTCCACCTTCCATAGCATGGCCTGTCTGTCGTTCCTCTTCCAATCCGCCACAATTTCAGAAGCCAGGACCAGGCTGTCCGCGATTTGCCTCCCCGGAACGAAAGCCGTCTAGGTCGGGGCGATGATGAGCTCCAGGACCCTGTTCAGTCTGGTCACGAAAACCTTGGCCACAATAAGGTACAGTGCATTGGAGATTGCAATAGGCCAGAAATCCTCAATTCTTCCCGCACCGGTCCTCTTTGGGAGTAGTACAATCAGCGCATTGTTCAACCGCTCAAATCCAGCATTGCCACGACAGCATTCCACCGCCACGTCAAGCACCTCATTGCCCACCAAGTCCTAGAAATCCTTGTAGAAGGAAACAGGGAAGCCATCCGGACCAGGTGCGCCATCGCCATTGAGATTCCAGACCGTCGCCTTCAACTCCTCCATCGTGATCGAAAGGGTCAGACTAGCAGCATGCGTGTCAGACAGGCGCACCGCCCCCAAGCCTCCAACGCCTGTCAGCACCCCTTGCGGAGAGCCTGTAAAAGTGATCCGCAATCGCCCTCCCAAGGTCCTTGTTCCCCTCCACCAACTCCCCATCATCAAGCAACGATCTGATGAAGTTCTCCCTCCGCCGCCCGATGGCCACTCTGTAGAAGAAGGCCGTGTTCGCGTCACCCTCCTTGAGCCACTTGTGTCGGGAGCGCTGCCTCCACTCGGTGACCCTCTTCCTGTCCTCCTCAAATATCTGCTTCTAAGCTTCGGACCAATCCCTCAGCTCGTCCCAGAGCAGGGGACGCTCGTCCTCCAATGCATCCATCAAAGTCACCACGCCTTCCGTCGCAGCCCTGGTCGCGTGGCGGGCCTCCCTCGACTCCCTCTTGAAAGTGCAAAGCTTGGACCGCAAGGAGTCCAGCTTCTGCACAAGCCGCACCGTGGTCGTGCCCTCCACCATGATCGAAGCCCAATGCGACGCCACCAGGTCCCTGAACCCCTCCTCGAGCAACCACGCCTTCTCATAGGTCATAGCGGAAGAAGCCACGAGTCGGTGCAGGATCCCCAGAGTCCCACAGGATAGGCGTGTGATCGTACAAAGAGCGAGGTCTGGCCGAGATGAAGAAAGAGGGAAGAGCTCCAGCATCTCGGACGATGCCAGGAACCGGTCAATGTGCGACCTCGAGTTGGCGTTACGCCAAGTGTACCTGGTCCCCGCATCCAAGACCTCCAACTCCAGCGAGTCCACCACCTCCAAGAAGGCCTCAGAGTCGGGGTCCAGACCGCCCCGCGGCCTCGGCCGATCAGAAGAAAGCAAAGTGACATTGAAGTCCCCCCACCAGCCAGGGGATGCCCGAGAAGGCCTCCCGAGCGCCACGCAAGTCCGCCCAAAGCTGCTCCCTCTCGGAGCTCAGACAAGGGCCATAAACATAGGAGAGCGCCACCGACACCCCCGAACAGAGGCACTCCAGCAGAAGAGTGAGAACATGCGCACCTCTGAGCTCCCCACGTTGTGCAAACGCGGAGCCCCTCCAAGCCACAAAATACCACCTGTGGAGCCAACGACCCCGATAGAGCCGAAATCAGACAAGTAGCCCACCCCGAAAGAGCGCCAATCCATGTTAGAAACCGCGGCCAGCTTGGTCTCCTGCAAAAGCACCACATCACACCCCCACTCCAAAAACCTCGAACCAAGCACCCTTCTCTTGTCCGAGTCCCCCAACCCGCGGACATTCCACGAGAGAATCTTCATTCGGAACTAAGTATGACCCCCCCCCAAGATCGACCACACCTGCTGCCCTCGCCGCTTCAGCTCCGAAATGGGGGTTACGGCCCCGGCTCGCGCCAAACTCGCGAAGACTTCGCTGCCCCTCGCCTCGCTCCCCGCCCACGCTCCTGCCTCATCACCCTCATCGCCCTGCTCCCGCCTCATCGCCCTATCCGCGCTCCCGCCTCATCGCTCCTCTCCCCGCCCGCGCTCGCGCTTCATCGCCCCGCTAGTGATTAGAATAAATTTTGAGATTGTTTGGTATTTTTAAATTCCAAAACAATGGGTTGAATTGTTTTGGAATTTAAAAATACCAAACAATCTCAAAATCTTCCAAAACTATTTTTAATATAGAATAAATATACTAGACTAAATTCAAAAATAGAAAAATATATTTTTGGATTTTTACAGAATTGTTTATAATTTTTATAAGGATTTTGGAGTTTTTATTTTTTAGTGATTTTCCATTTTTAGGAATTTTTATCTGTATTTGCAAAATAAGATAATAAAAAATAGTTTTTGGACTTTTTAAAATATTTTTATTTTTTTGTATTTTTCTAAGCTAGACAGGGAAAAATTGCTCTGATTTTTATTTTTAATAAAAAAATATAGGCTGAAATATCTTAATAAAATTATATGTGGTAGAATATTATAAGATATTTATCCTAATTTTCTATAAATTTTTAAGGCACGGGAGCTATTTTTAACAAAAATAAAATCTACAAAAAGAAAATATAGACTGACATGGGCATTTATGTAAATATTTAACGTTTAGGTACAAAACTCGAACACATCAGAGAAGTAAATGATCAAAAACGCAATTTTCCCAGATATTTTCAATTATATATACCACGAGGGGTATTTCTGCAATTATTACAAAGTTCGGTTGCAGATGTAGAATTTTCAGAAAATATTACACTAATATTCCAAAAATGCGGACAAAAATGAAATACAAATTACCCAACGGCCTAGGTGCAAAATACCCAGTCCTCTCACGTGCACAGGCACGTAAGGTGACGTGGATTGGACCTAAATGCAAATATGGAAAGTACAGGGGACAAATGCAAAATATCCAAAACAATTAAAGCTACAGAAGAAAGTTTATGGACTAAATACAAAATACAAAAACAACATGGTAGCGGGAAAAATTACCCCCACGGTCAGATGTGATCCACTTGCAACGTGTCAGCTCCTCGATAATGGATACCCCTTTGTAGATGAAGGGTCTCGATTAGACTGCGGCTAAAGATCCAATGGGTGATGGGCCTCGCATCGAACGACGGTTGAATGGTCTGGAATTTGGGCGTGATCGGACGACAGGGAAAGCATCTTGGAAGAATAGGGAAGAACACATGTTCTTCCGAGCTTCAATCGAACGTGGTTGAGTCTGTTGGAGGTCTTTGGTACTGCAAAATGGCCACGACGGTGCCTGGAAGCACCCCGAACCTACTGGATGACTCAAATGGTTCCAAGGACTACCAGAGGGGCCCTCATAACTCGGGGAAGATCAGGAGCTCAAGGTTCTTGTTCTTCGACAAAATCGACCCGAGCTTGGAAACAAGGTCTTCACGAGCTTTGACCTGCAAAGTTAGCTTGGAAACAAGTAGACGACGATTTGGACTCGGTTTGGGCGTAGATGGAGCGGAAATAGGGTGAAGCGGCGTTCTCCGGCGACGCGTCGGAGGAGGAGAACGGATCTCCTAATCTGAGCATGATCAGGGGGAATAGAGGTGCTGGGGGCGTAGAGCAGCGATAGGGGGATGAAAAGAAGGTGATAGGTGGGCGGAGTAACAGTCGGAACACGATGGAGAGGTTTGCCGAAGCTCAGCTCTGACGAACTATGATTTGTATTTTTAACGAAATATAAGCTAAATTAATTGGAAATAAAACATAATCTACCCTAATGATAATCCTAAGAATCGAAAACGAAAAGAAATAAATGCTCACCTGTCCGGAGGAGCTGGGAGCAGAGCTCACAGCGGAGTTGATCAGCGGAACTCGGATCTTCAACCTTGATCCTCTTCCTCCACGCCAAAGTAGTCCTTGGCGTCCCTGCTATCACCAGGAAGCTTCACAGCATAACCTTTGGGGATTTCGAGGGGTTAAGCAAGATCAATTTGAATGGAGGTCGGGGATTGGTTTAATACAAGGGAGATTTTGATCACTGCCAGCTCGTCGACCAATGCTCCATTGATCAAGGAAAGATCACGGCGTGAAACAACAATAATCGAGAAACAAAAATGCAGAAGGAATCGTTCCTTGAAAATGCAAGGAACAATGAAGAAAAATCGAGGAAGAAGGCGGTCAGCGAGGTATGACAGACCTAGGCGATTAGAGAGGCAGTTGACTGCGGGTCAACGGACGATTGGCCATGATCGGGCCATATCACCAGCAAGAAGATAAAATAGAAAATAAAAGAGAAAATAAATCAAAATAAAATAGTAATGATTTATTTAATTTTTAGTAAAAACATGAAATTTATTCATTATTTTATTTAGTATTTCAATATGATTTTTATATATTTCTACAAGTTTATTTATTGTATATTATTGTTGTTTACATGTATATTTATAAGTATATTTACCTATATAGTATGTTTTTCATTTTTATTTTGTGTATTAGATTTATTGTTTTGTATAAATAATTTATATATTTGCAACTTATTTAATTAAACATATTATTATTGTATTTTTCTGAAGTTATTTATACACTTAAATAAATATATGTATTTATTATGTAGGTATATGTATAGGTAATTCATCTATGTATTTTAATATATAATTTTATTTTCTTGTATTTTTCATATTTTTATTTTTTTCCTAATTATATACATGAGTTATAAACAATATTTCAAAATTGTAAAAATATAAAATATTCAAGAAAATAAAAAATACATAAAATAATTATTTTATTCATGTATACTATACATAGGGGTCCAAAACCTAACTTTTGCATCTTAACTCCAAATCAAATGAAACCACCTTCATTAAATAGTTAATAAAAAGATATATATATATATATATATAATTAAGTGATTTTGATGAATTTTGAGTATATAGAAGATATGAGCTTGGGAAGTTTGGATTTTGGTATTTTATTTTGAGTGTAAAAGGTAAAATATGCAGTAATTTTATATGAAATAAATTTTGTAATTTTTCTATGTATTTTTATCTACAACGTTCATGTACAAAATTTCTTGATTTGATGTATAAATAAAAAAAGAATAAAATAGGTCTCAAAAATGCATTATTGGGCATTTATGAATTAGGTTTTCTTGTATTTATTGACCCTTATCTCCCTCTACTTTATTCCTTGTCAACCCAGTCATCATGATGCCTAGGTCTTGAGATTTAAGGTCATTCAAACCTTTGGTATTTCATTTTTTCTTTTAATTTCTTTATTATTTTATTTTGGCTTTAAAGATAGTATTTACACAATACATAATAGATGTTAATTTATTCACAATAATGTTGTTTACATGTACTTAGCTAGGGTTTAAAGGCCAAACATCACTACTTATCCACAACTTCCTTTGCAAATAAAATTGAATGTCAAAAACGAAACTAAAATAAACTTGCTTTAATACCATATGAAAATATAAAATATAAAATGTGGAATTTTGACAAGAAGATAACATGATTTATAGGGCAGTGGCGGACACATGATTATAGGCTAGGCAGGGCACACCAATAAGAGGCATATGTCAATACATTAAAGACTTCGAAGTAGGGGATGAAAATTAATACAAACATATATATGGGAAAATGGGGCTGCTCCCAGGAAGCAGCCAACGGGTTGCTCCCGCCCCATTCCCCCGCCCCCATTTTTTATTTTTTTGGAAATATGTATTTTCATCATTATATCATCCTAATATGCCATTCCAATTTCGTCAGAAATAAAGACTCCTATGCCCAATTCTAAGATCGTTAAAATTACATGTTCTAGATGGAGAGCATAGGAGTCTCCATTGTTGTAAAAATCCCCCGACTGGCCCGGCTAGTAGGTCCGACTAGTCTAGTCGGTGAGGTGGCCGACCGAGTACTGACTAGTTCCGACTAAGACCAACTAGTCGATTGATTTTTGCTTGGAGATACCATTTATTTTTTATTTTTTAAAACAACTTATTCTAATATGCTTAATGATTTATTGAAATTCAATTTCTTCTTTTTTTCATTATGATAATATAAAAAAAGTAAAAATCTATGTAAATATAGCAGAATATACATATAAAAATGACTTATATATTTAAAATAATTAGAAAATTCAAAACCGATTAAAGCCCGACTAAATCCGATTAGTCGTCCGACTGTCGATTAATCCTTAATCAGTGACCAAACCAACCGAGTACCGACTACCGCTTTTTGCAACCTTGGGAGTCTCTGTTTCTGACGAAATTTGAATGGCGTGTTAGGGGGATATAGTGATGAAAATACATATTTTTATTTTCCAAAAAATAAAAAATGGGGAATAAATGGGGCAGGAGTAGCCCCATTTTTTCCTGTAGCCTGTAGGTATGGGTGTGCGCGTGCGCGTGCACGTGCGTCTGAGTATGTGTGGGTTGTATGTGCGCGCGCGCCTGTGTACGCGTGTCCGTTAGTGCGTGTGTGTGCTTGCGTGGGTGGGTGGGTGTACGTGTGTGTGTGTGTGCGCATGTGCGTGCGCGTGGGCGTGGGCATGCGTGTATGTGTGTGTGCGCGCGCGCTTTATTTTTGATAACTACAAATATGAATACACTTTTTCAGATTTCAGAGGATCCGAATACTAATATACATTTTTCAGAGTACAAATATGGACATGGATACAAATATGAATACAAATGTTCATATGATGGAAGATATCAATACAAATAGGATATGATTACGAATAAGTAATATAAGCTTTATTTTTATTTTTACTTATTTTTTAATTCACTTATCACAAATAAAAAGAGTTAATGTACTTATTATATTTTATTATATTTTGGAGCTTTTTATGAATCTAAAAAACTTGTAGCTTTTAAATAAATTAGGAGACGTCTGATGTTCATAAGTAATTTGTAATCGTTTATTTAATATTTGCTTTCAGGTTATCAATGTCCATTTTGCATTCATATTCATATTTTGAGGATGTTATTCATCATTTTACATTCATATGATATTCATATTTGCATCCATATCAACATTTAAAAAATGATAAGAATATGATAACACCTATATTCGTATCTATACTCAACAGTTTTCATCCATGCTTATAGTGTGTGTGTGTGCGCGCGCGTGCGTGTGTGCGTGTGTGTGTATGCGTGTGTGTATGTGTGCGCGCGCTTTTTTGACAACTACAAATATGAATACACCTTTTCAGATTTCAGAGGATCCGAAAATTAATATACATTTTTCAGAGTATGAATATGGACACGGATACGAATATGAATATAAATATTCATATGTTGGAGGATATTAATACAAATAGGATATAATTACGATTAAGTACGATAAGCTTTATATTTATTTCTACTTATTTTTTAAGTCATTTATCACAATTAAAAAGAGTTAATGTACTTATTATATTTTATTATATTTTGGAGTTTGTTATGAATCTAAAAAACTTGTATCTTTTAAATAAATTAGGAGACGTCTGACGTCCATAAGTAATTTGTATTTGTTTATTTAATATTTGCTCCCAGGTTATCAATGTCCATTTTGCATTCATATTCATATTTTGAGGATGTTATTCATTACATTCATATGATATTCATATTTGCATCCATATCAACATTTAAGAAATGGTAAGTATATGATAACACCTGTATTTGTATCTATATCCAACAGTTTTCATCCATGCTTATAGTAACCACATAAAACAAACCAATAAAACCCAACATAATCAATCTTGTTATACAGTTGAGATAATGCTATAGAATTATGGAAATTGTTGTCATTTCTTATTAAATATTTATTGACAACAAAACTTTTACAAATTGGAGAAGATAGTTCATGGTGGTTCTCCCATTGATTATGGTGGAAATTGAAGGCAAGATATTGAATTTTCAAGTTCACATAAAGTGATATATTAATGTATAACTAGCATTAATCCAATGTATAAAGTGTTGGTAAAAAGAAAGAAGAATTATTTATTCCTTGAACCCTAGGCTCCCTTACATAGAGGAGAGACCTAAGGGTAAAGTACATAAGATAGACATAGGAAAATAAAAAGTAGGAAGACGGTACAGAAATATAAATATATATCTCTACACTCCCCCTCAAGATAGAGCATAGATGTCAATCATACTCAGCTTGGATGAGCACTTCTGAAAAGATCCTCTGAGCAATGCATTGGTGAAGATATTTGTCGTTTGATCTCCAGACCTGACATGAGAGGTAGAGATAAACCCTCTCTGAATCATGTCTCGTGTATAGTAGCAATCCACTTCAATATGCTTAATTCTCTCATGAAATGTTGGATTGTTCGCAATGAATAAGGCGGCATGATTATCACATTGTAACTGCATGGGAAGAGGTACATCTATATGTAAATCTGCTAGAAATGCTTGAACCCACATCATCTATGTACTAGCTTGTGCCATAGCCCTATATTCAGATTTAGCGCCTGACCTAGCCACCACGGTTTGCTTCTTACTCTTCCAAGAAATGAGAGAACCACCAATAAATACCACAAAGCCCGAAGTGGATTTCTAGCCTTTGGACATCCTGCGTAATCCGCATCTGCACATGCAAAAATATTAAGTGTTGCACCTTTTCTGAATAACAACCCTGCACCTGGAGAAAACTTTAGGTATCTCAATATTGTATATACAGCATCCATGCGAACCTGTTGGAGTTGCTCCATGAATTGACTCACCCGACTAACTGCAAATGAGATATCAGGCCTAGTTATAGTGACATATAGAAGTTTTCCCACTATTTTTTTGTACCTTCTCTTGGCCACCTCCACTGTATCATCAACATATAACTTCAAACTAGGATCCATAGGAGTGGTATCATGCCCGTCTCAACAAGCATGCTCATCACATACTTCCTTTGGGACATTACAAGATTCTGTTGGTTCCTAGCAAATTCCAACCCCAAAAAATACCGTAGGGTGCCAAGATCCTTGGTAACAAGTTGCCAGCCCAGAAAGTCAATTGCCCTTTTTATTCCAAGCAATATATAACTTTGCATACTATCTCTAAAAGGTTCGGCGGGGAGAGTGGAAAATCAAAGAACTAAGTACCTTCAGACTTCTTTCAGGAAAGCTATCTATAATGAAATCAGACTAACTAAACCAGTTGCACATCATCACCTGTGACCAGTATGTCATCAACATATATCATGATAGCAATCGTACCTCTAGGAGTTCTTTGTACAAACAATGAATGATCCGTATTTGATCTTTGGAATCTCTGCTTCTCAATTGAGTCCGAGAGCCTCTGGTACCATGCCCTTGGACTCTGTTTAAGGCCATATATTGCCTTATGAAGTCTGCAAACCTGCGAAAACTCTCCCTCAGCAGTAAACCCTAGAGGTTGTCGCATGTAAAATTCCTCTTGTAGGTCCCCATACTGAAAAGCATTTTTAACATCAAGCTGAAAAAGAGGCCAATCACGTACCACAGCAACAGACAGAAGAATACGGAGAGTGAAATGATGAGCAATGGGAGAGAACATGTTTAGATAATCCACTTCATAGGTCTGAGTAAAGCCACACACAACCAATCTGGCTTTGTACCGATCTAGACTCTCATTTGCATGGTGTTTAACAGTAAACACCCATTTGTAACTGACAACTGAAGCCCCATTGTGAACAGGAACCAAACCCCAAGTACCATGGGACTATATGGCAGCCATCTCTTCTTCCATAGCTAGACGCCACCGACTGTCCTGCAGGACCTCCTGATAATTCCGTGGAATTTCCACGGTAGACAATACAACTGCAAATATCCTGAATTCCACAGGCATGCGATCAAAAGACACATGGGATGCAATAGGTTATGATGCACATGTACGCTTCTGCTTCCGAAGTGCTATAGGTATATCCAGATCATTTGCAGTCTCCTCAACCTGTATATTTGTCCCTTGTAAAGATCTATGCTCAGACGCATCACCAAACCCATCGTTAGGAACAACATAATCAGAACATACCTTAGGCGTGCTGGATGATGAGCAGTGACCCTGAGCAAGAGTAGACCGGCGAGTATAATAATGTGGCAATGGTGGGACAGGAATAATGGGAGGTGGTGGTATGGGAGACGATGTAGGAGGTGTCAACGGATCATGTAGATGTGCAGGTGGCGGTAGCATGTAGATTTCATCATCAGAGTTTGATGAAGTCAACCTATCACCTGTAGAAGAAAAGTACATCACCGACTCGAAAAATGTAACACCAGCGCTAACATAATATTTTCTGCGCAGTGGATCATAGCATATATACCCTTTTGTGTCCTGGAATACCAACAAAGATACATTTGACAGCTCTAGGAGAGAGCTTGTCAAGTCTTGGGGACAACTGGTGGACAAAAGCAATCGAGCCAAAAACACGAGTGAGTAAGAACAATTCTTTCTCCGGAAATCTAAGGGAAAAAGGAATTTTCTCACCCAAGACAGACGTGGGCATGCGATTCACAAGATAGCATGTCGTAAGAATAGTATCACCCCAAAAAGAATGAGGGGCACAACTCTAAATGAGGAGAGTTCTGGTGACGTCAAGTATATGGCGATGCTTCCTCTAAGCAACACCATTTTGTTGTGATGTATAAGCACATGAAGTTTGATGAATGATAACCCATGTTGAAAAAAAATTGGAGAGAGCACGAGTACAGAATTCCAAAGCATTATCAGTTCTCACAAATTTCACAGAAGAAAAAATATCTTGCACTTCATTAATAAAAGTTTTGATAACATCTCCTGCTTCAGATTTATTTTTTAACAAAAAGACCCAGGATAAACGAAAAAATTCATCCACAACAACCAGATAAAATGTGTGTAGTCGATGATCGGGAATATATCTTGGATCCCAAATATCAATATGAAATAGCTCAAATATGGAGCTATTGCTCCAAGTCTGATGACTAGGGAAAGTAGACCGATGATGCTGTCCCAACTGACACGCGTCGCACTGGAAGGAAGAACGAGGTGAAATTTGAGGCCGAACACGACACATGTTCTGAAGTGGGAGATGACCGAAGCGCAGGTGCCATGTAAACGGGGAGACTAGTGCAGCAGAATTAGAGGAAATACATGCATAAGGGGTTTGAACTAAGCGGTAGAGACCGCCCAGCTCACGGCCACAACCAATCACCATGCCCGTAAGGATGTCCTAAAAAACAAGAGACGATGGGTCAAAAATAGCTCAATAATGAAGATCCTTCGTAATCTGACTTACAGATTATAAATTCATAGAAAAATGAGGTGCAGCAACACATTCTGCAGGCGCATAGTAGGCGTCAAGCTAATCTCCCCCTGTCCTGTAATCAAGGAATGAGTCCCATTTGTTATAACCATTGTTCTTCCTGGAGGAACATGTCTGTATATTATAAGCTTATCTCTGTCTCCACACAAGTGATGTGTAGCCCCAGAGTGCATTATCCAATATGTAACATTAGAACCACTACAACCGATAAGGGCATAGGTACTACCTGAGGTAATTGAAGATGTCGAAGCAGCCACATCTGGGTGACCTCCTGAGGTGGACGAAGAAGCAGTAGAACTGGCAAGAGGCATAATGTCCTTCAATCGTGCTACAAGGTCATCATACCTCTGATCCGAGGAGAGGGTAGCTGGAGACTCAACATGCTCAGCTACTCGGGAAGATGCAGCGAAGCCATGCTTGGAGTAGCATATATCCTCAGAATGTCCAGGACGATGATAGAAAGTGCAGGGTTGACGATACGACCTCCTCTACCAGGAGGTCCATGTCCACGAAACTGAGAAGAGCCTCCTCTACATTCGGAGGCCGCCATTGCTGAAGTAGTCTGACTAGACACAGTCGATGGGATAGTGATTCTGCTGAGACGACGAAAAGCTTCCTCCATGGGAGGAATAGTAGCATCTGCTAAAATCTGGGAACGAGCAGGCTCGTACTCAGGATCAAGTGTTGCAAGGAATACACCAACCAAGGTGGCATTCCTATATGTCTTCTGCTACTCGGGAGTAGCCGCGAGGGGCATGAAACTATTGAGCTTTTCAAACACCATACACAAAGATATATTTAAAGAATGAAGAGGATGTCCGTGCTACTTAATGGTAAAGATATCATGCTAAAGCTGTAGAATGTTCATCTCATTCCTCTCCTGAGAATAAGTGGCCGCGAGGATATCCCACATCGCCTTGGCAGTGGGCTGATGTAGCACATCATTGGCGATCTTTGTCGTCAATGTACCAGAAAGCCAAACCTTGGTATACGCATCATCCGCCTCCCATGAGGCATTAACCCCAGTCTTCTCAACCAGCTCTTCCTCTTTCTTACCCATAGACTTCATAAGACCCATGAACTGCATAGCCCAGAACTCAAAGTTCGTCCCGTCCATCTTGACAATCGACGATGGATCTCTGAAAGCTCCTGTGGCGAGAACGTTGACTTTTCTTTCTAACATATTGTCGAATGAAGAATGTCGGGTTTTGTAAACCAGAAGACAAGTGTTTACACAAGCATATGAGAATTTGAATGCATATATAGACTTATGCACTCAAATCCATCAACATCAATGGATGTCGATGCAAAGACGAAGGGCTAGGAGCCTGCGACGGATAGTCGACGACAGGTAGCCGACGGAGGCAACGAGGACAGTAGCTGTCTGGGATAAAGAGGGAGCGGCGGCGGCACCCGAAGGAGAAAGGAGGGTAGTTGCGAAGAGGGGGTTGCAGTCACCCGAGATAGAAAGGGGTGGCAGCAATGCCAAAGGAGGAGAGGGTGGCCGGTGTGGTTAGGGTTAGGATACAAGAACTCCGGCCTAGGATCGCCGCTCTGATACCATGTTGGTAAAAAGAAAGAAATGTTTATTCCTTGAACCATAAGCTCTCTTATATAGAGGAGAGACCTAAGGGTAAATTACATAAGGTAGACATAGGAAAAGAGAAAATAGGAAAATTGTACAGAAACAAAAATATATATCTTTACATAAAGCATGGAATATTCTCTTCGTACTGAGCAGGTAGAGTCTGAACCAACAAAAAAGAATATAAGCAAGACTGATGCATGACCAAAATATATATTGAAGATAAATATATAGTGAAGATATATTAGCAATGCTACTTACACTTGGAGTTGGAACTCGCAACCAAGATAGGTGACGTAGAAAACTGACATGCAAGGGAGACAAGTAGCAGGTACTCAAGGGAGTTTGGGGTGCAGTGGACCAGCGCCTCATATCTGTTATGAGTGGCATGGGGATTGGGGGCACGGGGGGATGGGGATGGAGCTAGCATGCGATGGAGATGAGTAATCGGTCCAAGAGGGAGGCATGGCACAATGGTCTACAAGGGATGCCAAACGCAGTGGGTCCTCGACGAAATCGGGCCAGCTAGCGTGTGAGGGAGGTGGGCGGGTGGGACAGATAGCACATGCTCGTGGAGGATGGGGCCATAAATGGACATGGCCGAGGAGGTGGGGGCACAATAGGGGGTTGATGGGGTAATTAACAATTGGGGGGGTGCCTCCCTTACCCATAACTTAGGTCCGCTCCTCTAAATGAAATTCTATTCCTTGAGAAGGAGGATGAAATCACGAGAAAAAAGACAAAGGGCTAGTATTTCGATAAGTATTTCTCTCAATGAAGATAGGAGGTGTAGGACTCTTTATACAGCTCCACCAACATACCAAGTCCCACCACTCAACAATGTGGAACTAAACAATTCCAACATAAATTTGCTCAGTCACACAATTCTCTCAATACTTAATAGTAGCACCATTCCTCCATCTCACTTAAAAATCAAGACCCCTATCATGGACATTCACTACCCGGACATCATGTAATACCATTAGAATTGATGAGTGATGAGCGTGGTTATTATGAATTTTCCTCATCCAAGGAAAACAGGGGTGTCAACTAGAGGTTACCCATGATAACTTAATCAAATAAGCAGGACAGGATCAGTAGCTAATGTTATTGTTGACTGAAACTTATAACATGAGCTGAGGTTAGCAGCAGAAGGGTCAAATGTGGACGTCTTACGTGCATTTAAATTTTTGTTCATTTAATGGATAAGAAAAAAACAAAATTTTCTCAAAATTTAGATAGATCTTCGGCTTACCATTTAAAATAAGAAGAGGACGAGGTGCAATGGCTGGAACTGAATGAGGAGAGTCAAAATGGGAGACAAGACCAGGAGCAATCTTATTCCAAACCTAAATGAAGGAACTCAAAGCAATCAGCATATTACGGTTCATCAATTGAATAAAAGCCTAATAACAAGAAAGAAAAGGGCGATTTTCTTTTATAGCAGACTATGAGATGAACGACACAAATTGCTGTGTTAATGCCATGACAGAATATATTCGTCAAATGCATGTAGGATACTTGTAGATCATATACTGACCTTTTCCACCACTTCTTTATCAGTTACATCCTTTCCTAAATCAATTCGTGCAGCTGTATTTCAGGTAAACCATTGTCATACATTGAGATAAAAATGTGATATACAAACTTGACTAACTTTTTATCAGGGAAAAACTGGACACATTATGGAATATTTCCACATGGATCATTGATACGGCCCGTGCAACACCCTGTTTTATAATAAAATAACATTACGACAAAAGGGATCTTTCATGGGGGATATGTATAACCAAAACTAAGAAAAAATCCTAAAGGAAAACTCTCAGACCTTCCTTTGCCCCTCACTTCCGGAGCTTGGAGAAAGGAACTGGCGAGGACAGTGTTTCAAACTTGTGGTAGACTCATCTTCCCAAAGCAAAGAAAGAAACCCAGTGCGAGAGAGGAATTAGAAAGAAACCCAGTGTCGAGAGCGGAATTTCTTTAATAGTAAACTGCCAGAGCCATTAGATGAAGCTTTCTCTTCTCTATCGCCTTTTCAGAAGAGGGCAGATTTCATTAAAGTTGCTTGTCAAGCTCGTCTTTTCCCGTCAGGGTGGAAGGGAGAGAGTTAAATGGGTGCTAAAAGGTGTGCCTTATGTTTGTAAATTCAATGCCCATCAGGTGAGAAAAATTACTATAGAAAAAAATATCTATACTATAGAAGGAAGGCTCTATACTACAAAAGATTTACACTCAACCATCAGTTATGTTACAGTCAGTAACCGCTGCTAATGTCAAGTCCCCAAATTTGTCCAAATCACAATGAAGCACTTCAGAATATATCTCCTCAATATTGAGATCTGCTATGACCCTCCAGTAGAATGCCACTAATATTAATATTGGTACAATATCCTAAACATTTTGATTCAGTTGCTCGGATACTCTTAAAGATATAAACCTAACCGAAAAATAGAGACAGAACCAAGGATAAGCAGCATTTGAAGGTTTATTATGGCATGGTTCCACCCTACTTGTTTTTCAAAGGAAAAAATAGTTTCACCTTACTCGAGAAAAGCCCAACTGAGTTGGATTTTATTACAGCTTCTTCTCACTGTATAAATGAGTAGAAGTACCAACTTAAATGGTCTGGCAGTAGTGCAGTGTTGTGTGCCTACTACCCAAAAGATCAGGGTTCAAACCCTCCCTTGTGGGGGTTGCATTAGGCAGTCGACAACCAACGTAAAAAATAGTCAAATCTTTCAACATAGATTTGAGCAAGAATTCATGTAGCCGACCCTATTTATAGTGGGAGAAGGCTTTGCCATTTGTTTGTCATTTGCTTGTATAAATGAGTAGAAGGCTCTACATATAAACCCACAACACCCTCATGTTTTGAGAAATATTTACCATCCGGAAAGAGGAAAAACATTAAGCAAATCAAACTTATTTACTTATTCTATTCAATTAACTTTAACTTTAAAAAAATAAAAAAAGAACTTTTATTAGTATTCCGATTGAAAAGAATATTGTATTTTTATGTACATTAAAAACTTTATTTATTATTTCATCACAGTTGAAACTTTAGAGTAATGTTCCATCCAATTAGTACAAAAATGATTTGCAGAATATCTATTCTCTTTTGATCATAATCCAAAATGCAATTGGAACATGAAAACGTGACTAGTGGGATTCAACAATTGCATGTCCATCAAAGCCATGCCTCAGCGGCGGCATGAGATGAGAACTGGAGGGAAGACCACCACTCTCACAGGGACTATGGGTAAAGAAGTGTATTCTTTCTTCCCATTTGTCTTCCAAGAAAAGATACCTTTCTCTATGTTGAGCATAAACATGATGCAATTACTATTGTGGAAATAAATGAATAAGTTGTTTATTCCTGGGCCATATGGCTTCTTTATATAGAGGAGAAACCCTAAAGGGCAGGTAACCAAAAGGAAAATTAAATAACAAATGGACTAACAAATAATATAAATATTATTCCTATAATACTACCCCCTTAAGTTGGAGCATAGTCTATCATGCTCAGATTGGAAGAATACTTCTAGAATGGTCCCTTGGCTAGAGCTTTAGTAAATATATCTGCAGTTTGCTTTGTTGAGTTAACATGGAATGTAGAGATGAAGCCCTTCTGTATCATGACTATAGTTTAGTGGTAATCAACCTTAATGTGTTTGGTCCTTTCATGAAAGGTTAGACTGTTGACAATAAACAATGCATCATGGTTGTTTTTTAGTAACGATGGGATGAACCTCTAATAAAGATTTAAAAAATGGTGAAGCATTTTATCACCGTTAGTGATGTATTTACGTTTCTATTTCATTGTAACCTCTCTAGGGGTACTTATGTATTTTCTCAGTTTTGGGCTCTCTAGGGTTCTGTCCTATATAAGGACCCCTAGACCTCTTGAATAAAGTATCTCAATGTGTTCTCTCTCTGTTTTCCACATGGTATCAGAGCAGTGGTCCTAGACCGGTGTTTTGACCTAGATCCTGCTGCCACCACTAGCATCTCGCCATTCTTTCACAAAGGAAGCCTTGTGCGGGCCCCTCTCCTTCAATTCTCCGAGCCACGCGTAAGGGGATGCGACGTAGAGGTTCTCCAGAACCTTTGCATGGAGCCCTAGCCCTCTGCCAGGGGATCACTGTGCACATGGTACAACATCGACGGCACCCCAGCTCATTGCCAAAGGGTTCCTAAGTCGTCGGCACGTGCCTGATCTAGCACCAGCGACCCTAGAACCTCCGACAAGGAGGTCATGCATTGCCGTCAGGAGCTTCTTGCTCCTATAAGGCAACGGCGGTGCCCTAGCTCGCTGCCAAAACCGTTCCCGAGCCTCCGTCGGGGGATTGATATGCTTCCAGCGGCTCTAGAACCTCCGGCAAGGAGGTCCTGCTCCGCTGCAAGGAGCTTCTTGCCCCTTCAAAGCACGGATAGTGATGATGCACATCCTGCCAAGAGGCTTCGATCCTTCGCCTAGAGTTTTGCACCCTTCCAAAGCACCTGCGACAACCTAGTTTTTTTCCGCCGAGAGCATTTGAATATTCTGTCAAGGCTTCAACGGCCTTTGCCAGGCAAGTCGGTGGCATCCTGGCTACATTCTACTGTTGCGGAGACCCAACAAAGGTCTGAAACGGTGATTTACGTCACCTTTTATGCGTGGTTAAGACAACGGAGAATTTCTAGGCCACTTCTTGACTTGCGTGATCACCATGACATCTGCTGAGATCAAGCACATGTACCAAACTTCTTTTATGATGGTACATGGCACTTCTATCAAATTGAAAGGCTCCGAGAACTATGTGTTGTGATCTCGATCCTTCAAAATGTTCATCGCTGGTCAGCGCAAGAACTACGTTTTTACCAAGGATCCGCCCGAGGAGACGGATAAGGACTACGATACCTGGTACATTGACAACTGTCACGTTATTACATGGATGACCAACAACGTTGATCTAAATATTACGTCAAATCTCCTCTACAAGGAAACTGCGAAGACGATGTGGGAGAGTCTTGAGCATACATACTCTCAGAAGACAACAAAACCCCGGCTCTTGGATATATACACGTGAATCTGATCTGCTACTTAGAGAGATTCTAGTCTTTTTGAGTACTACACGCTTCATACGAGCATGTTTGAGGACCTTCTCATTTTTCAGCCAGCTTGTTGCAATAAGTAGATAGGAGAACGTGTTGGATGGCAGGTCTATCGGTTTCTTTCCGGACTACATCCACGATATAAGCATGTGAAGGACCAATTTCTGACAGCTGATATACTACCCACCAATGAGACCATCTTTGATCGTCTTCAGGAGCTTAAGTCACCTGCTGAGCGTCCTTCCACTATTCCATCTGCAGAGTGTTAGAGTTATTATATTTACATTTATGTTTGTAACCCTTTGGGTTCCATAAATGTAACCCCCTGTGACCCTTTGAGTTACGTAACCCCCTGTGACCCTACGAGTTCCATAACCCTTGTACTCTCTAGGGTTTTCTCTTATATAAGAGACTCTAGCTCTATGGAATAAATATATCATCTCATCCATTCTTCTCAACATGGTATCAGAGCAACGGTCCTAAGATCGAAGTCTAATACCCTAAATCCGCCGCCACCACCAGCCCTCTCTCCGCCGACAAGGAGAGAGGGCTAGACCTCCTGCATCTCTTGTGGATTCCATGGTCTCGCGCAAGTCAGTCCGAGCCCCCAGCAGCACCAGCTGCCACCTCCAGTGAAACTTAAAGCGCCGCCCGAGGCTCCAACAGCTCATGTCGCTCCTCCGACGTCGTCGGCACTGCCTGCCCCCTCCAACAGCCCATGCTTCATCACGATTTGTTTCTCCTAACTTTTTGTTTCTCCCAACTTCATGTTCCATACTCTGTATTCTGTTATGTATGGGAGAAAGGGGGAGTCAGGGATGATTCTTCAGGACGTCTATTGCCCTACCATGACTGATAAACCTCCGCTCCAGACTACTACTCAAATCATCCATCTTCACCGAGCATCGACTTATTCGTCAGGGCGTATACTTCTTCTTTTACGACCCGACTATTACTCCGCGTTGGACTTAATCTACAGCGATTCTTCTCCAGGCACGACAGAGATATGTTCCAGTGACCTGCAGGCACGACAGAGATACGTCCGGTGACCTGATATTGCAGCGACTCTACAGGCATGGCAGAGATACGTTCCGGTGACCTGAAAGCCGCAAACTCGTCCTCGAGCGAGGTCTTCTACCAGCATCGGACATATGTTCTTATGATGCTTCGTGTGAAGATGTGGTGTATACTTTTTCTTTTTGTTACAAGCTGCAGCTTTCTCAGCTCCAGCTTGAGGGGGAGTGTTAGAGTTATTATATTTACATTTATGTTTGTATCCCTTTGGGTTCCATAACCCCCCGTGACCCTTCGGGTTACGTAACCCCCTGTGACCCTTTGAGTTACGTAACCCCCTGTGACCCTTCGAGTTCCATAACCCTTGTACTCTCTAGGGTTTTCTCTTATATAAGAGACTCTAGCTCTATGGAATAAACATCCCATTTGTCTCTCTTCTCAACACAGAGATTACAACTCACTATGCATCGTCTGGGAACAGAGGATGACAGAGCTACCATGGCGGATGCGGCCATGACTTTGGTCGTAGTCGTGGTCACGAGTCAAGTCATGGTTGTGACTTTGGTCACGAACATGGATGTGATCCTACTACTACTCGTTATCCAATGTGCATACACTATGGATCTTGGAATCATCCATCTGAACGTTGTTGGGTGAAATTTGACATACAGCCAAATGTCAACAGTACATATGAGACAACTTCATATGAGGCATCCTATGATATTACTGAGGCCACACACGATCAACCTTCTGGTGACTCGCAGACACCCTTTACGGTTTCTGAATATGCTCGTCTGAGGAAACTACTGCAAAACTCCTCCGCTAATGATAGTTTACGCCTGCTCTCACTGTTAGTTTGGCTACTACCTCATGTACAATAGTCAACTCTGTCTCTGCCTCCAACCTTGCTTGGATTATTAATTCAGGAGCATCTACACATCTGACAGGAGAAGGTAGTCAGCTTACCTTCTCACATGCGTCTTCCTTTGTGAAGACTGTTCAGGTTGCCAATGGGGCCCATTCACCTGTTACAACGGTTGGCATAGTGGAGTTTTTCTCCAAACTCTGACTGACTGGAGTTCATTGTGCTCTTGTTTCCTGTTCAGTTTATTATTGTTCAGTAGTTGTGTACCGAGCTTAATTATAGGGTTATTTTTAATGAGTTATGTTATTTTCAGGACATCTAAATGAGGAAGATTTTTAATGGGGACATGAGAGGAACAACCTCTATTACCTCGACATCCCATCTGATTCTAGTTTTGTTGGTGCGGCATCTAACTCCAAAGATCCTCTCCTCTGGCACCTTCGCCTTGGTCATTCTCCTGCAAAAGCCATCTCCATAATGTTCCGTGAACTCTCTATGCTCAAGCCTTTCGAGTGCGAAGCGAGCTAGTTCAGAAAACATCATCTAGCATCTTTTCCTGCTCGTATTGAACCTCGTCGTGAAGTACATTTTCTTTAGTCCATTGTAACATATGGGGACCATGTTCGGTCCAAACTCTGAGTGGACATAAGTATTTTGTGATTTTTTTTATGATTACAGTCGATGCTCTTGGATCTATTTGTTAAAAGAACATTCAGAGATTAAAAATATTGTTAAGTGTGGAAGGGTGAAACGAAAGATGTCATTCATCGTAACCCTAGAGCTCTCTTACATAGGAGAAAAGCTCTAGGAAAAATTACATAGATAGCCGAAGAAAAATATAAAAGGGTTATTTACACCCATAACCTTGAGTAGTTTCGTAATTACCCCAACAACCCTCGATAATCACGAATTACACATAGGATCCCAAGTCATCCGTAACTCTTGCATAGCATAACTCTCAGTAGTTTCTTAATTACATACATAACCTTAAGGAGTACATTCCATCCATTTCTCCGTTAATTATGACGAAATCCGTTATGTAATCCACCTTTAAGTTCATCTTATTTACAAAAGACACCACTTCTCCTTCCTTTTCCTCTTGCTTCGACCTCTCTTCCTCCTCCTCGACCATCCTTCGATTCTGCAAGGTCGGGGATGCTTTGAAAGGGATTCGACGGTGGACGGGCTTCCAAGGGGGAGAGGGCTTAGAGCTTCAAACGGCGGACGGGTCCAGGGGTGTTGGGGGGTTCTTGCAGGGGGTCAGGGGCTGGGGTGTGGGGGGCTCTTGCAGGCGTTGTGGTTTTCAGGTCGGGTGCGGGAGGGGGGGAGTCGGGAACGGGGGGTGTGCTGGTCGGGTCTCTTGCGCAGGTAGGCGAGGGCGGGGGTGCCAGGCGATCGGGCGTGGGTAATCGGTGGCGGGGGTGCAGCCGGGGGGGGGGGGGGGGGGGGGGGCTCGTGCAGACAGTCGGGGGCGGGAGTGCAGGGGGTAACTGGCTCTTGCAGGCGGGGGGCGGGGCTCTTGCAGGTCGAGGCTCTTGCGTAGGCAATCGGGGGCGGGGGTGCCAGGCAGTCTCGGGCAGTCGGTGGCGGGGGGGGGGCTCTCTTTCACTCTTCTCTCTCTTCCCTTTTCTCGATCATCGACTCTCATCCATCTTGCGCGCGTCTCGCCCCCCCCCCTCCCTTTTTGCGCACGGTTGCGTGCTGCTGCCTGTCGTCACCCTGCTCGTTGACATCCCCGCCTCGATCTCTGACCTACGTCGCGCCTTCAATCTGTTGCCATATCCGTAGAGAGTCGCCTCCAACAAGCTTCAGCTCCACAGAGCGGAGCTCCTCCATATCTTCCACGCAGCAGCTGGAGTCCACGAAGCTCCACTGACATCCTTGGAAGTCTGCGCTCCTCGCCCACCGGCATCACCACATGGCCCCTGCTACGTCGTGTGTTGACGAGCAAGGAGCCCGCTTCCACCGCCTGGACTAGCACTAGTCGCGTCATCCACAGGCAACGCACCAGCCTCAGCCTTCCTGCGGACGCGTCACCAGTAGCCTCCGCCAACGACCGACCTCCTTGCCCTCGACGTTCGCACCACTGGCTCCAATGGGGGGCGCAGGTCAGGTGCGGGGGTGGGGCCTCTTGCAGTCAGCCGAGGGCGGGGGTGTGTTCTCTTACAGGTGGAGTGACTGCGGCAGAGAAACTCTTTGCAACCGGGGGGTGTCTCTTGCAGCCGGGGAGGGGCCTGTTGCAGGCGGAGACCCTTTGCTCTGCCGAGGCGTGCACTTGCTTACCCCGATTCCACGGCGACGTCGGTGAGGGTAGGGGGCTGGAGGAGGAACAAGGAAAGGAAGAGGTGGTCGGCAGGGGTGGGCGGGTGGGAAGAGGAAGAAGGGAGGGGGGGAGGCGCTGGAGGACGAAGAAGATAGGGGTGGGTTTTTTTGTTTTTTTTTATTTTTGATTAACTTCAGCCGTTAGATCTAGGATTGGTTAGATTAACTCACTACACGGGTTGAGTTAATGATCAAAACTAACGGAGGGTTATGGGTGTAAAACGAAGCACTTATTCAAGGTCTTGCATGTAATTCGTGATTATCGAGGGTTCCTGGAGTAATTACGAAACTACTCAGGGTTATGGGTGTAAATATCCCAATATAAAATTGCAGGATAACATATAAAGAGATAGAAATATCTCAACATTCCCCCTCAAGCTGGAGCATAAATATCTATCATGCTCAACTTGGAACAGCAACGGTGAAATGGTCCCTTTGCAAGAGCTTTGGTGAATATGTCAACAATCCGGTCGCGTGACGCAACATGAGAAGTGAATATAAACCCTTTTTGAATCAAATCACGGGTGTAGTGGCAATCGACCTCAATGTGCTTTGTCCTTTCATGAAAGGTCGGATTATTTGCTATAAATAGTGCAACTTGATTATCACATTGCAAATGCATAGGAAGAGGCACCTCCATAGTTAGGACAGTCAGAACAGACTTACATCATTTATGTACTCCCTTGGGCCATTGCTCTATACTCTGATTCTGCGCTAAATCTGGCCACAACTGTCTGTTTCTTGCTCCTCCATGAAACTAATGAGCTGCCAACAAACACAGTAAATCCTGAAGTTGACTTCCTATCCTTAGGACACCCTGCATAGTCTGCATCCACACAACCTGACACTGTCAGGGTCGTGTCTCTCTTCAATAGAAGTCCTGCACCTGGAGAGGATTCGAGATACCTCAAGATCATGTTGATTGCATCCATGTGCGACTGCCGAGGTTGCTTCATAAATTGGCTAACCATGCTCACTGCAAACGATATATTAGGCATGGTAATAGTGGCATACAATAGCTTCCCAACCAGCTCTTTGTACTATCTCTTATCTACCTCTGCAGAGTCATCATCATATAGCCCTGCATTGGGATGTAGTCGCAGGTCTGCATCCTATCATACATGTCTCAGATAAGAGATCAATGACATAATTCCTTTGCGTCATTATCATTCCATGGTGGTTTCTTGCAAATTCAAGTCAAGAAAATACCTCAGCTTACCAAGATCCTTGGTAACGAACTGTTGTCCAAGAAAATCCTTGGTTGTTTGAATTCCTTCATCATCACTGCATGTGACAACAATATCAGCCACATACACCAAAATAGCAAAAGTACCTTTCTGGGTCCTCTTAACAAAAAGAGAATGATCCGCAGTAGATCTGACAAAACCATGTAGTTCAATCACTCTGAGAGCTTCTGAAACCACGCCCTAGGACACTGCTTAAGGCCACATATGGCCTTATGAAGTTTACACACCATACTAGACTCCCCCTCAGCTGTAAACCCTGGTGGTTGTTGCATATACACTTCTTCTTGCAAATCGCCATATAAGAAAGCATTCTTGACATCCAATTGGAAAAGGGGCCAGTCCTTTATCACAGCAACGGCAACAAGGATGTGTAGTGTGGAGTGACACGCAACAGGGGAAAAGGTATCTTGATAATCCACCCCATACGTTTGGGTGGATCCTCGAGCAAACAATCGGGCCTTGTATCTGTCCACGGAACCATCTGCACGGTGTTTAATAGTAAGCATCCACTTGTTGCCGGCAATAGAAGCACCTGGAGGAGCGGAGACGACACTCCATGTTCCACGAGATTGTAAGGCGGACATTTCTTCTTCCATAGCAAGGCTCCAAGGGCCACTCTGTAACGCCTCCTGATATGATCTCGGTATCTGTACTGCTGATAAGGCAACAACAGATCACTGAAAATCCCCAGACAGTGCGCCAGAGAGACATGAGAGCAAAGAGGATGCATTGCACATGTGCGCCGCTTTCGACGCAAAGCAATAGGCATATCTAGGTCCATTGTATCTTTAAAAATAGAATCGTCCAGAGCATTCTGTACACTCAAATCACCAGTACCATCAGTACAACTCATATGTTCAGGACATACCTTAGACGTGTTGGATGTTGGTGGAGGCACATGAGCACAATGTCGATGTTGGTAAACCTGAGGAAAGAAGTTAGACGTGGATGGAGGTGTGGGTGGTGGTGGTAGATGTGGAGGATGTGGTAGTGGTGACGGTGGAGTAAGAGAGATAGGTGGTGGTGGCATATAAACCCTCTCTCACTCTTTGAAGGGATAAGCTTGTCACCTGCAGGAGAGAAATACATGATGGATTCAAAGAAGGTGACATCTGCACTAACATAATACCTTCACCGAGCAGGGTCAAAGCAACGATACCCCTTTTGGGTCTTGGAATATCCAACAAACACACATTTGACTGCTCTAGGCGAGAGCTTGTCAAGACCTGGAGACACTTGATGAACAAAAGCAACACAACAAACACACGAGGTGTGAGAGAAAAAAGATCCTTCTCAGGAAACACAATCGAGAACGGGATCTTTTCTCCCAGAATCGACGAAGGCATACGGTCTACCAAATAATACGCAGTGAGAACAGCATCCCCCAGTATGAGTGGGGAGCCCAACTCTGAATCAGAAGAGTGCTGGTGATATCCAAGAGATGGCGATGTTTTCTCTCAGCCACCCTATTCTGTTGGGACATATATGCACAAGATGTTAAATGCACAATACCATAAGACCTAAGAAATTGAGAAAGTTGTGTACTACAAGATTCAAGAGCATTATCAGAACGTATATACTTGACATTTGCAAAAAAGACATTCCTTATTTCATTAATAAAAGACTGAATGATAGGACTAGCACCAGACTTGTTCTTAAGCAGAAAGACCCATGACAACCTCGAAAACTCATCAACTGCAACAAGATAAAAGCGATGTCTCTGTAGATCAGGAACAACGACTAGGACCCCAAATATCCAAATGAATCAACTCAAAAAGGACAATGACTACTTTGACTCTAACGACTCTGGAATGTGGACCTATGATGCTTCCCAAGATGGTAGGCCTCGTACTGGAAAGTAGAGCGAGGAGAGATCTGAGGAAGTACATGATGCAGCTTTTGCAGAGGAAGATGACTAAAACGTAGATGCCACGTAAACGGAGAGACAGATTCCAGCGCGAAGAGAAGAGACAGCAGCATATGGAGATTGCACCAGTCTGTATAGGCCTCCTTGCTCATGGCCAGTTCCAATCAATCTGCCCGTTAGAATGTCCTGAAATACAAGAGCAGAGGGGTCAAATATGGCACGACAATGCAAATCCTTAGTGATTTGACTAATGGATAATAGATTCATAGAAAATTCAGGAGCGTAAAGAACGTTCTGAAGCTGCATTTCAGGGGTCAACTGCACCTCCCCCTGACCAGTAATGGGGGAGTGCGTCCCATCGGCTATCACCACAGATCTTCCTGACTGAGTCGGGCTATAGGTACTGGATTGTCCTCTGTCACCACAGAGATGATGGGATGCTCTGAATCCATGATCCATTCTGATAAGTCTGCCATGTAACAACTAGTAAAAGCATATGTTGTACCGGATGTGGAAGCAGTGGCAGAGGTTGCTATCTCCGAAGATACCGACTGTGAGGTAGTTGACCCGGGAGATGACATAATCTCCCTGAGTCGTGCCACTAACTCATCAAACCTCTGGTCAGGTACGCCAGACGAACTGCTGCCCTATTGGATATGTTCTGCCACACGCGCTGAAGCGGGAAAACCATGCTTAGAATAGCATGTTTCCTCTGAATGACCTGACCTATGGCAATAAGTGCAGGGCTGACGAGGGGGTTTGTTGCCCCCCCCCCCTTCCACGGCCACCGCGACCACGGAATTGTGTAGTGCTCCCCCTTCCACGAGATGCTTCCATGGCTGAAGAAGTCTGAGACACGGAAGAACTGCCAGAAGATGCGGAGAGTCTGCTCAGCCTACGATATGCTTCCTCCATCGGAGGAATAGTAGCATCGGTAAGAATATGTACTCTAGCTGCATCATACTCGGGATCCAGTACCGCTAGGAAGACTCCTGTCATCACGGAATCCATGTATGCCTTGAGTTGCTCGGGTGTAACAATCAAGGGAATGTAACCATGTAATCTTTCAAACATACCCCTTAACGAAGTGTAAAGGGTATGGAGAGGTCGACCATTCTGCTTCGAAGTGAAGATATCGTGCTGAAGTTGCAAAATCTGACTCATTTTTCGCCAGAGAAATATGTAGCGGCGAGAATGTCCCACATAGACTTTGTCGTAGGCTGACTCAAAATGTCATTAGCTATCTCCATGGATATTGTTCTAGAAAGCCATACTCGTGCATACGAATCATCTGCTTCCCATGAGGCATTAACCCCAGTCTTGTCGGCAGGCTCCTCCTATGTGAGGATATGCTTCTTGTCATTACACTGCATTAGACTCATGAACTGCATGTCCCACAGTTCATAATTGGTTCCATCCATCTTCACAATGAGTGTTGGACCTTTAAAAGCACCCAGGGATGGAATGTCTGCTTTGTTGTCCGACAACAATCTCTCAAAACTGGGGTTGCAAGCTTGGATAGAGAATGTCTACGCGGACATATAGGAAGATGGTTGTGGGTGTAGACTCATACCACAACAACTTCCATTTTTTGAAGACTCTCTTGGAAGGCTAGGGTATTTGAGAGGGTCATGTCACCCCCTAGGAGATCTGACCAAAGACTTCCGAGGACGTAGGCGTGCAAGGGCTCATAGGAGCGCTGCCATGCTGGAGCACACAAACGCGCAGTAGTGCACGGGAGCGCAGGTGCGCTGGAATGCGCAAGCGCACGGTACGCACATGCGTGCAGGGGCGCACAGGTGCGCGCTCTGGAGCACACAAGCTTGTGGAGCGCGTGCTTGCAGATGTGCACAGGCGCGCGGTGGCGCAGGTGCACGGGCAATAGCGCAGGCCCGCAAGGTCAAGGCGTGCGGCGGCGGCGATACGTGAGGTTTTTGGTGGGGAAAATATCTAGGGAACAGGCTCCGGTCTAGGACCGTCGCTCTGATAGACTGATACTGTTAGAATATTTGGAGCATGCGTCACTTATGTAATAGGTGGGTAAATGGATCCCTCCAAGATCCATTTACCACACCACTGAGTTTAGTCCCATACCGCCTAGTGGTGGTGACTTGGAGGCCCTGTACAAGCTATATAAAGAACCCCAGGCCTCCTGTAACAGATGAGAAAGTCAATAGACAAACACGCCCCGTTGAGGGCTTCTCCCGTGGTTTCATCCCGCTCCTCACGGAGTAGGGTTCCACGTAAAATCCCGCATGTTCTTTCTTCTTGTTATTTATCTTTATTCCATGTTTCGCTTCCCGCTTTCGATTTTCTAACATGATATCAGAGCGGGTCGATTCTCGTGGATTTTCGAGTTCTTTATTTTTTGAGATTCGTTCGTAGGGTCTATGTTTGTGAAGATTTATTACTTGAGGAATATTTTTGTTCGTTCATGAATATTGTGGGGGTTCCCATCTGGAACCCTAGTTCTGATTTCTGGTGGCTGCTCGTCATGCCGTATTATTCTGCAAATCATGCAACGCCCCTTCTCCAGGCCACTCCGATCAGTTCCAGTAAAGGCCCTGCCTCTACTCGCGAAGTCATCCACGGCATCGCGAAACCTCCATCTCTTCTTGGCACTGCCTCTCCCAGGCGCTCACACAGGCATCCCAGAAGTGTTGCCTCTCCCAGGCAACCCTACGGCTCCAGGCCATCAAGTGGCCCCTTACTGTATGTGCATCTCCGGGCGGAGCCACCTAACAGCAGGCGGCGCACACCATATGAAGGTCGCGTGTTCCTTCCACGCTCTCGACGCCGCACAACCCCACACGCAAGGCGGCGCATCTCTTACTCGGCGCCGCCCCGATGTCCAGGCGCCTCCTCCTCTCTGCCAGATCTCGTGGCAACAGTCCTGCGATGTCCAGGCGCCTCCTCCTCTCCGTCCAGACTCCACAGAGGGCCCCCGTCGAGAATCTCCAGCAACGAGTCATCGCTTGTGCCCTCGAATCCCGCAGGTGGTGGCGCCGCGCACCTCTCCCTGGCGCTCTTCATGAAAACCTCAAGGCGCGCATCAAGGCCGCGCATCCGGCGGCAGCAAGCAACACCGCAACCCGTGGGAAAGCGGCGGCGACTCCGCAACCCGCGCAAGGCGGCGCCCTTCCCGATCCAGCATCACCGGTGCTCCTCTCCAGCCGCAGGCCATCACGCAACCAGCATGCTCCAGCGGGGCTCCCAGTCCATGCGCGATTCTCCTCAGGCAGCATTCCACCAGTTCCAATTTCAACGGGGTGGCGGCCCCCTTATTCGTGAGGAAGGTTGCCGTGTAGGGGAACCCCTATTTATGGTTACGGTTATTAAAAAAAAGGAAAAATTTGGGTTGTATATTAAAAAAAAAAGAGAGAGAGAAAAAGGGGGGGAGTGAGAGAGTAGGCCCCAAGTGGGCCACCGTTAGTTAAAAGAAAAAAAACACGAGGGGAAGGTTGCAAAGCATTAAAAAGAGAGAGAGAGAGAAAGATGAAGAGAGCTCCACATGATTGTAAAGCCCAAATGGGCTATTGTATTTTCTTAAAAAAAAAAAAAAACGTACGCATAGTATATATTAAAAAAAAGAGAGAAAAAAAAAGGAGAAAAACGAAAGAGGCGCGTACATCTCAAAAGCCGTACGCATAGTTTAAAAAAATGTTGATAAAAGCCGGAAAAAAAAAAGAAAGAGTCAACGGCTTAAAAAAATGTTTCAAAAAAAAATGATGATGAGACGGCTTAAAATATATATATATATATTATGAAAAGCCGCAAGGAATTTTTTCAAATCTTTTGAGAATATTCATGTTTTCCTCATATTTATGTATTATTTTATCTTCTCCCAACATGGTCATATAATGTCATTCCGACCAGTATGGGAGAAAGGGGGAGTATATGTAGAGTCACAGGTCTTGTTCTGCGATTCAGATATCATACTTTCCGGACCGGTCAGATGTTCAGACTCTACAAATTTCAGACTCGACGATGACGCATGCCAATCATTTGTCATTCTTGTTGGTCGGCCAGAGCTTTCATGTGAGCCATAGGGACTCCATAGCAGAGGACTATTCCCTATGCCATTAAGGGCAAGGGTTTTCATGTGGTATCATAGGGACTCCACAGTAGAGTACCATTCTCTGAGCCAGATAGACACTCCAGCCCCGTTCGTCCTCCTCACATGCACGCCATGAGAAGCAACGTCCTCGACTGCAGCAGCTGTGCGCGTTGGGTTGATATTGTCTGTAGTGTTATGTATTGTGAGTTGAGTGTCTTCCTGTTTGTCCAAGCTGAGCATTGCATGCTCCAGCTTGAGGGGGAGTGTTAGAATATTTGGAGCATGTGTCACTTATGTAATAGGTGGGTAAATGGATCCCTCCAAGATCCATTTACCACACCACTGAGTTTAGTCCCATACCGCCTAGTGGTGGGACTTGGAGGCCCTGTACAAGCTATATAAAGAACCCCAGGCCTCCTGTAACAGATGAGAAAGTCAATAGACAAACACGCCCCGTTGAGGCTTCTCCCGTGGTTTCATCCCGCTCCTCACGGAGTAGGGTTCCACGTAAAATCCCGCATGTTCTTTCTTCTTGTTATTTATCTTTATTCCATGTTCCGCTTCCGCTTTCGATTTTCTAACAGATACCATGTGGAAGGGTGAAACGAAAGATGTCATTCATCGTAACCCTAAAGCTCTCTTATATAGGAGAAAAGCTCTAGGAAAAATTACATATATTTTCTCCACTGGTGTTCAAATATTTTATTCTGATAATGCCTTGGAATTCACACAACATCATTGACAACCTTCTTTACTTCCCACGATACAATCCATCAAACCTCATGTACATATACCTCCTAGAAAAATGGGGTAGTATAAAGGAAACTCGATCATCTTCTAAACATCGCTCGCTCCCTTCTCACTCAGATGAAAGTAGATGCAGTCCTTACTGCCATCCATCTTATCAACAGGGTCTCCATTGCATCTCTGAATGGATCTCCACCTTTTACATTACTATATCCAATGGAGTCACCCTTTCCTATACCTCTAAGAATATTTAGATGTACTCATAATTTTCACACTGCCGAAAAATTGTCTTCTCGTGCGATTAAATGTGTCTTCTTGGCTATTCACATACACAGAAAGGTTACAAATGCTATGATCCTGCTAGGCATCGGTATTATATCTCTCCAAATGTAACTTTTTTGAACAAACCAGCTTCTTTACTCAGCCTGTCACAACTATTCCTTTGGACCTTCCTCCTTCACCCATTGTGTATGAATGCAAGCATATGTCTGCATCACCATCTGTTCCATTACATGTCCCTTTGTTACAGGATGATATGTCGTCTCCATGTGCCCCCACCACTACTATCCTGGATGATCCTCAGGAGCCTCTCATCGCTCTGCACAGAATTAAGAGGCAATATACTTTTCATCCCACATTTCAGAGATACTTTTCATTTTACTTCTATTATTAGCTTATCATCCACTAACAGAAGATATGCAGTCTGTAGATGCTCTCATAACTTTTTTTGTTCTCAGAGACCATCATAGTGTTTTGCATGATTCTAGATGGCGGTAGGCAATGAATGAGGAGATGGATGCTCTCACTTCTAAACTTGTGACATGCAGACGGGTCTTCACAACTAAGCAGTCGCTAGACAGGTCCATTGACAGATTCAAAACAAGGCTTGTGGATAAAGGCTTTACGCGGACATATGGGGTTGACTACTTCGAGACATTTTCTCATGTTGCACGGATGGGCTCTATATGGACTATTCTTTCAATAGCAGCAAATAAGGGTTGGTCTATCTTTCAGCTCGATGAGAAGAATGTTTTTCTATACGGAGATCTCGAGGAGGAAGTTTACATGATGCAGCCTCCTGGTTATAAAGTTGAGGGGGAATGTGTATGTAGACTTCACAGGGCAATCTAAGGTCTAAAGCAGAGCTCAAGGGCATGGTTCGATAGACTTACTACCGAAATTTGTACTCGTCGCGGAGAACAACCTCCAACTACTATGTGTTTATCAGAAGACGACCAACTGGTACTTTCATGCTTATTTATGTTGATTACATGGTTGTCATATGTGATGATGATGGTGTATTAGAGACCAAGGCTTTCCTTCAGAAGGTCTTCATTACCAAGGACCTTGGTCAACTTCGCTACTTCCTGGGCATAGTATGCACTATAGAGGGACTCCATCTCTCACAGAGGAAGTATTGCATGGACATCCTAACTTAAGCTGGATTACTTGGATGCAAGCCCTTTGGAATTCATGCAGATCCAAAGAAACACTCTACTTCCATTGATCATGTCATCGAAGATACTACACGATACCGAAGCCTGGTCGGCAAACTCCTTTACAGTATTGTCCCTAGGCAGGATATTTCCTACGTTGTGAGTAGAGCCAACCAACATATGGAGCAGTTGCGTTACGGTCATTGGAAGGATGTTCTTCAGATCCTACGCTACTTGAAGGAATCACCAGGATGTGGCCTCTTCTATGGGACAAATGGTTGCATTGGTATTATTGCTTATGCTGACGTTGATTATGCGAGCTCACCTGAGGATCGTTACTCCACTATAGGATATGTTATGATGGTTGGAGGAAATCTTGTTACTTTGAGGAGCAAGAAGCAGATGTAGTATCCAGATCCAATGCAGAGACAGAATACAGGGTGATGGCTAAGACTATCTGTGAGGTCACTTAGCTATTGACATTCCTGTAAGAACTTGATATTGTTGTCACTACTCCTATTTCTCTATACCGTGACAACAAATCAGCTACTTATATTGCAACAAATCATGTGTTTCATGAGCGGACTAAGCATATAGAGAATGACTATCGTTTTATCCGTGATGTCGTACGAGGAGGCAAGATTATCATACCACACATCACGATGGATCTTCAACTTGCATATGTGTTCACGAAGGCTACCTAAGGAGCGCCTCTCGCGGATAACTTCCAAGTTGGGCATGATCGACAGATATGCTCCAACTTGAGGGGGAGTGTTAGTAATGTACTTACATTTTTATTTCATTGTAACCCCTCTAGGGGTACTTATCTATTTTTCCGATTTTGAGCTCTCTAAGGTTCTATCCTATATAAGGACCCCTAGACCTCTCGAATAAAGTATCTCATTGTGTTCTCTCTCTATTTTCCACACCCACTATAAGTAGGGTTGGCTACATGGATTCTTGCTCAAATCCATGTAGAAAGATCTGACTATTTTTTACGCTGGTTGTTGGCTATGTAACGCAACCCCCACAAGGAGGGATTTGAACTTTGATCGTTTGAGTGCTAAGCACACTGCACTACCACCATACCATTGAAGTGGGTGTAACCTCCAATAGAGATCCCTCCAAAAATATAGTAATGGAAAGAATATTAGTTACAAGCACACAATTTCCCACAAAGCTCCGGCGTCCACAAGAACATTCTCATACTGAAATCTCCCCCCTTTGAATATAACATTGTTTCTAGCTAACCAAATGGTCCGTACATGGGCATATGTCTTGACTCTCACCTGATTCATATGCAAGAAAGTTACCTATGAGATCTTCTAATGAGGTCATGCTAAAGTTTGTAGACTCTTCGATAGCAATGACTTTGTGTTTCCAGTCATCTGATAGAGAGATAATAATTTTGATGAGAAGTTCTCCATGTAGAAAGGTTCTTCCAAGATTCCTTGGTTGATTCACTATGGTAGAGAATCTGACATTCATATCTTTGATAGTCTCATCTTTTTGCATCTTAAATGTTTGATACTCTAGTCTAAGCATTCCGAAGAGAGATTCTTTATCTTGGTTGTACCTTCATGGATAGTCTCTTAGCACCTTTAGATATCATAGGTTGTATTCAGATACGAGACTCGATTGAACTCAGCCTCGAACAGAGCACGGTATATAGAATTTATTGCTTTTAAATTCAGAATCATCTGAGCTAGCTCGACATCGGTGTAGCATGTCTCATTTTCCTCGATAAATTTGAATTTCGTACTCATCATATTCCAGATAGAGAAGTTGGATGACTGCATGAAGATCAACATCTTTATCTTCCAACAGAAGTACTTGGCCTTGTTGAAGAGCGGTGGACAAACTACAGAGTTTCCTTCTAATCATGATCCTTGGATGTTGGTCATATGTGTATCAGAGCTTGATTTCCTTTACACGGATGAGGCTCTGATATCAAATGTTGGTTTACCCATGCAGACACCGGTCGATGGGTGTTGGTGGATCGAACTAAATGACATGTATCGCTACAATCACAATAATAAAACCACAGCATTATGTAGCTCTTCAATCACAGATAAACAATCAATCCATAAGTGTACATATATTTAAAGTAGAAACCCTCTTGGGTAAAACCAAGACCAGAGTCTTTCGACTCTGATATTCAACCTAGCTCACAAGGGTCTTACCACTAAGCCTGAGTTGCTTATGCGGGCAACCCAACTATATTACAACAAGTTGTTCTTGACAACTTACAACTATATTATAGTTAAGTAACAAACCAAATAACCTCAATATCAAAGTAAATATAAAATGAATAATATGAGGTAAAACTAAAACGATCTTACAATGCGAGGAGTAGGAGTCTTCCTGCTCCAGTAGCTTATTCTTCACTTAAGTTTGAGCTCCTCAAGCTTGGGTGTCTTCCTGCTCCAGTAACTTTTCTGCTCTTGACCTAGCTACAAGCTTTACACTCAGGTTTTGTTATCATCATAATAAGCATGCTCATGCACGAACGACTCCCCACTTATGCATGAATTAACACATGAGACCACTCCAAGAAATGTTATCCATGCTGAGTATGATAGACGTCTACGCTCCAGCTTGAGGGGGAGTGCTACAGAAAATATATTTATAATAAGACAATTTATATATTTCATTTCCCTATGTTTTTTCATTTGATGTGTATTATTACCCTCTTGGGTTTATCCTCTATATAAAAGATCCCTAGGTTCACATAATGAAGAGACCACTCATTTCCTTTCTTATTACCAACCTCAGATTTTTACTTCATCAGAAATACCCAAGGTTATCTAAAGAAATTGTCTACAACCACAAAATAAAAACGATGCTACAAATGATCAGGAACATGATCGAGAACTCATATGTCAAAATAGACTAACTTAGAAAAGGAATCGCTACTGCGACCAAGGTGACTTGGAAAGCTAGTGCAACGGTGCATATCAAGTTGGTCGACCTCACACTGGAAGTTGTACTAAGGTAAGATCTGCAGAAGGACTTTGCACAGCTTCTGAAAGGGTAATGGGTGAATCGTAAATGCTACAAGTAGGAGGAGACTAGCCCAGTAGTGATGGAAGATATTTCTGCATAAGAAGATTCAACCAATCTATAGAGACCCCATCACTCACAACCACATCCAATCACCCTTCCCTTAAGTGTATCTTGAAACACAAAAGAAGATGGATCAAATATGGCACAACAATTGAATTCCTTATTAAGAGACTAAAGAGCAGTAAATTCATAGAAAAATCTGGAGCATGTAAGATGTTCTGCAGATGCATAGAGGGCCTTAAGCGGATCTCCTCTTATCTCGTGATAGGCGAGTGTCTCCCATAAGCAAATGATGACAGAGCGATAAGGAGGAATCGAAGATGTAAGAAGTAAATTGTTTTCTGTTCCTACAGAGATAATGAGAAACTCATGATCTCTTATCTAGTCTAGGTAGGAAGTCATCATTGTGACATGTGGTAAGACATGATAATACTAGGTCCTATGAGATCCCTCGGATGGGAGACAAGATCCTCATATATCCAGTCAAACAGTGATGTTGTCTCTAAATGCTCAGCAGCAAGAGCAAAAGCAGGGAGACCATGCTTCTGAATCCTGATAGCACGTGTCCTCATAAGTCGTTGTGCGATTGCAGCAAGTGCAATACGGACAAGGGTGGCCACCTCCTCGACCATGGATGTCACGTCCTCAAAACTAATCAAACCCTCCTCTACCTCATGAAGCAACCGTGAAAGAAGACGTACAGGGTATAAGTCCAGATGGCAAGAGACTCCATTAAGTCATTGTATGCCTCCTCTACGGGAGGGATTGGGTTACAAGACATAAGCTGAGTATATGTTGCATCATAGATCGGATCAAGATCATCAAGGAAGACATCAACAATCATGATGTTCCTGTTTGCCGATTGTTGCTTAATAATGGGACTCGAGGGCATGCAACTGTGAAGTTTCTCGAACATGCCCCTCAAACTAGAGCAGAACATATGAAGGGGACAACCATCCTACTTGGTCATGAATATTTCATGTTGGAGCTGAAGAAGCTTATTTTCATTCATCCCATGAGAATATGTGGTGCAAGGATGTCATGTATCATCTTCGCAGTGGGTTGATGAAGGATCTCATTGGCAATCTATGTCGTTAGAGTGTTGATAGCCATAATCAGGCACATGCATTGTCATTCTTCGACGTATTATTTACACTCTAGTCTTGTCGATCCACTCCGGGTCTGGCAGAATATATTATTTGTTATGTCTCTCCAAGATGCTCATGAATTGCATCTCCCATAACTCGTAGTCTGCCTCATCCATCTTGGAGATGGGACAAGGACCCTTGATGGCCTCATGAGATGAGGTAGCACCTGCATAGTTTTTGACATGACGAACAAACGAAGAACGGGAAGGACAAGACCAGGAGATGAAAAAAGTCGAGTCTACACTTGCATAGAAAGGAGGTTGTGTAAGTAGACCTAGATACACAACTCTCCCATTAACCTTGTAGGTGCTCTGAGAACCTACGGTCGGATTTATGAGCAAATTAAAGTCGGGCTATCGTAAAACCTCGTGGAGCACCTTTCTTGTGGCTGGACAGACCCCTCACAAGGAGACCAGCACCTATATTATCCCCTCACTGATTGCCATAGCAACCTGGAGCACTTGCGAGTGGGGCGAGGAGCGATGAGAGACCAGTACAGTTGGGAAAGGGATCACACGCAAGAGTTGAGTACGTGAGGAGGTTGCACATAGTGGTTGGGCACTTGATGTGTGGGTACACAGTGGTTTTTTGTGAGGGATGGGCGCATGAGATCAAGAAGAAAGAAAGGGGAGGGTGGTTGATCGGTGGGTAGGGTTGCTTCAAGGGATTCTCAGAGTTGTAGTCCAAGACCGTTGCTTCAATACTTTACAAAAGGGAAAAAAGAAATTTATTCTATAATGTGAATTGGGATTCTCTTTATATAGAGAGATACCCTATAGATAAATGGAGGTTGCCTTGCTGGGCTACATAGAAAAAAAAAGTTATTCTATTACGTGAATTGGGATTCTCTTTCTATAGAGAGATACCCTATAGATAAATGGAGGTTACCTTGTTTAACTACATAGAAAAAAGAAAATGAACGGTTGACGTATTATATATTACTATAAATGTGTTATTATGATAATGGAGATAAACGAGTGCAAGTTGGGCATCATGATAAATATGTATGTGCAAATTGAGGGGTAGTGTTGAGTTATAGATACAACAACAACAACAAAGCCTTTTCCCACAATTAAGTAGGGTCGGCTAAATGGATTCTGTTGGGAAACGTGAATGAGATATCTATTCCATAGCCCTAGGCTCTCTTATATAGGAGAGTAGCCTATGGGTAAATTACATAAAGAGGATAACAAGAAAATAAAATAACAAAGAGACACGGTAACTCAATGTGCGTCAACACTCCCCCTCAAGATGGAGCATAGATGTCAATCATGCTCAGCTTGGAAGCACACTTCTGAAATGGACCTCGTAACAATGCCTTGGTGAATATATCTGCAGTCTGGTTCTCTGAAGTAACATGAGATGTGGCAATGAATCCTTTCTGAATCATATCACGTATGAAGTGACAATCCACCTCAATATGCTTGGTCCATTCATGGAATGCAGGATTGTTTGCAATGAACAAAGCAGCCTGATTATCACACTCCAAGTTCATAGGAAGTGGTACATCTAAGCATAAATCTGTCAGCACCGCTTTCACCCACATCATCTCTGTAGTAGCCTGGGCCATAGCCCTATATTCGGATTCAGCACTGGATCTAGCTACCACAGTTTGTTTCTTGCTTCTCCATGAGACTAGAGCATCTCCAATATAGACAGCATACCCTGAGGTGGACTTCCTATCCTTAGGACATCCTGCATAGTCTGCATCTGCACATGCTGAGACAGTAATCCCCTTTCCTTTCTTGAATAGCAGACCTTTACCTGGAGAAGATTTGAGATATCTAAGTATCATGTGTATTGCATCCATATGCACCTGGCGTGGCTGCTCCATGAACTGGCTCACACGGCTCACTGCAAATAATATATCTGGCCTAGTGATCGTGACATATAACAATTTGCCTACCAGTTCTCTATATCTTCTCCTGTCAACCTCCTCTGTGTCATCATCATACAGCTTCATGCTGGGGTCCATTGGTGTCGTAGCAGGTCGACACCCTAGCATACCTGTCTCACTCAGTAGATCTGTGACATACTTCCTCTGTGACATGACTAGTCCATACGGATTTCTGGCAAACTCCAGCCCCAGAAAATATCTAAGGACTCCCAGGTCCTTGGTGACAAACTCGGTCCCCAGCCTTTCCTTTGCCTGCTTAATGCCCTGGTCATCATCACCTGTAATCAAGATATCGTCAACATAAACCATGATTACAACAATACCTCTTGCCGTCTTCTGTACAAACAAGGAATGATCAGCATTGGAGCGTTTATATCCTTGTTTCTCAAAGAGGTCTGACAGCTTCTGGAACCATGCTCTGGGGCTCTGCTTAAGGCCATAGATGGCCTTATGTAATCTGCAAACCTTGGAACACTCCCCCTCAACAGCAAAACCTGGTGGCTGTTGCATGTAGACTTCCTCCTGCAGGTCGCCATACAGAAATGCATTCTTCACATCCAGTTGATAGAGTGGCCAGTCTCTAGTAACTGCAACTGATAAGAGGATCCGCAGAGTGGAATGACGAGCCACAGGGGAGAACGTGTCAAGGTAATCTACCCCATATGTCTGTGTGAATCCCCTTGCAACTAGGCGTGCCTTGTACCTGTCAATAGAGCCATCTGCATTATGTTTCACTGTAAACACCCATTTGCAGCTCACCGGGTTGACATCTGGAGGTATAGTAACCAAGCTCCATGTTCCTCTAGACTGAAGTGCCGCCATCTCTTCCTCCATTGCTAGCCGACATCTAGAATCCTGTAAAGCCTCATGGTGGTTCCTTGGAATGTCTGTAGCTGAAAGTGCCAATGCAAACGTCCTGAAGTGTCCATATAGCCTCTCAAAAGACACAGCTGCTGATACTGGATATTTGGCACAGCTTCTCTTCGGCTTGCGTAGAGCGATTGGAACATCCAGATCCTCTGTGGTATCACCATGCTCCTGTAATGCATCCTGCTGAGAAATGTCGTCAGATCCATCAACATTAATATTTTCATTACATACCATAGGCGAGCTAGTTGACTGGTCAGGACCATGAGCTGGATTCGGCCTGCGGGTGTAATGGAATGGTAACGGGGATATTGTTGATGGTGGTGGTGGTGGCGGTGGTGGTGGTGGTGGAGATGGTGGAGATGGTGGTGACGGTGGTGTTGTTGGTGGTGCCATGAATACGGTATCAGGAGATATAGGTGGTGGCTGCATGTTCCCGGATTCTGAAAAATACATAATGGATTCAAAGAATGTAACATCTGCACTGATCATATACCGCCGACGCACAGGGTCAAAACACTTGTACCCCTTTTGAGTTCTGGAGTACCCCACAAAGACGCACTTGACAGCCCTAGGAGAGAGCTTGTCAGAACCAGGCGACAACTGATGGACAAATGCGACACACCCAAACACACGAGGGGTAAGGGTGAACAGATTCTTGTCAGGATAAATAAGTGAGAAAGGAACCTGTTCATTCAAGACAGACGAGGGCATACGATTTATAAGATAACATGCAGTGAGGACTGCATCACCCCAGTAGGAATACGGAACATGACTCTGAATGAGAAGTGACCTTGTGACATCAAGTAGGTGACGGTGTTTTCTTTCTGCAACCCCATTTTGTTGAGACGTATGAGCGCAGGATGTTTGGTGAACAATTCCTTTAGAGGAGTAGTAGTTAGCTAGACTCTTGGTGCACAACTCTAAGGCATTGTCACTTCTCATAATTTTGACAGTTACGGAAAAAACATTCTGAATCTCATTTAGAAAGTGAATAATAATATTTCCAGCTTCAGACTTATTTTTCATTAGAAAAACCCATGATGCTCTAGAAAAGTCATCCACAAATACAATATAAAACCTGTGCCCCTGATGATCAGGAACACGACTCGGACCCCAGACATCGACATGAAACAACTCAAACTTGGAGTTACTACTCCGACCTTGACTACTGGGAAAAGATGACCTATGATGTTTTCCCAACTGACACGCCTCACACTGGACAGGTGTGTGAGAAAGACTATAAGGTAAGACTAGACGCAACTTCTGAAGCGGTAGATGACCAAAACGCAGATGCCACAGGAGAGAAGATACTTGTTCTGCGGGAGAAGATGTGATTCCGGCAAACGGGGTCTGATTTAGACGATAAAGGCCTCCTTGCTCATAGCCATGACCAATCACGTTGCCCGTAGGGATGTCCTGAAAAATCAATGAAGATGAATCAAAAATAGCTCGACAATGAAGATCCTTCGTAATCTGACTAATTGACAATAGATTCATAGAAAACTGCGGTGCATGCAAAACATTCTTGAGCTGCATAGAAGACGTCAATCTAATCTCCCCCTGACCCGTGATAGGAGAATGCGTGCCGTTGGCAATAACTACTGTCCGTCCTGGAGGAATCTGAGTGTATCCTGTAAGTAGGCTCTGGTCGCCACATAGATGATGTGTAGCGCCGGAGTCCATGATCCATGGCAGTGTATCAGATCTACTACTGTGGAGTGCAAGTGGACTACCTGAAGTACTAGTAGAGGCCGAGGCGGAAGCAGCAGCATCAGTATGGTTCTCTGTAGGCGGTGCTGGACCAGATGGAGGAATAATGCCCCTGAGACGGGCAACTAGATCATCAAATCGTTGATCCAGTGTAGCAGCAGACGGGGGCTCTATCTGCTCAGCTGCTCGTGCGGATGCAGGAAACCCATGCTTTGAGTAGCATGTATCTTCAGTATGTCCGACTCGGTGACAATATGAGCATGTTGGCCTAGTGCGGCCACCCCTTCCACGGGGAGTACGTCCACGGCCCTGGTGATGAGAACCACGGCCTCTGTTGGCCGCCATGGCTGAGGGATTCTGACTCGCAGCTGCTGAGGGTACTGTGATCCTACTCAATCTGTGAAAAGCCTCCTCCATGGGAGGAATAGTCGAGTCAGCCAAAATCTGTGAACGTGCTGCCTCATATTCTGGATCAAGTGCAGCGAGAAACACTCCCACCATCGTCGCATTCCTGTATGTCTTCTGTTGTTCTGGCGTGGCGGTAAGAGGCATGAAGCTGTAGAGCTTCTCAAACATCCCTCTTAATGATGTATAGAGGGAATGTAAAGGACGACCATTCTGCTTTATTGTGAATATGTCATGTTGTAGTTGCAGGATCTTCGTCTCATTTTTCGCCTGAGAATACGTTGCTGCCAGGACATCATACATGTCTTTCGTCGTGGGTTGATGCAAGATGTCATTGGCGATTTCAATAGCCAATGTACCTGATAGCCACACCTTGGCATATGCATCATCGGCCTCCCAGGAGGCATAGGTTCCAGTCTTCTCAGCAGGCTCTGGTTCGGTAAGAATATGCTTCTTGCCGGTAGACTTCATCATACTCATGAACTGCATTGCCCACAGTTCATAATTGGTACCGTCCATCTTGACAATAGGCGCTGGACCACGGAATGCGCCAATAGATGGGATATCTGCCTTGCTTTCTGACATATTGAAAATGAAGACTGGAACGATAGACAAACACCGTGATTTGTCTACAACGACATAAACGGGTTTAGTTGCACGTGTAGACCTCACGCAACTAAACCCATGATGATGTTCTGGGTCTTAGGGCTGGAAACCGTGCACCTGCACAGTAGCTACCGGACTTGGCGCGCTGGATGCGCAGTAGATCGCTAAGTGTTGTGCACTTAGTGCGCTGGATACACGCGCTAGATGCGCTGGGATGCTCGGTCAGGCGCTGGGAATGCACAGATCGTGCGCGATATCGCGCACTGGATGCGCGTGCGTAGGAGAGGCGCAGATCACGCCGTGGCGCGCGCCGTATGTGCGCCTGAGGTGCGTCGAGATGTGGTTGTGGTGCGCCGCAGATGCGGCTGAGATGCGCTGGAGAGGCACCGATCGGAGAAGCCCCGCCGCAGATGCACTTGAGGGGCACCCGAGGAAACGGAGAGGGGCGTCGCCGATCTGCGGAGAGAAGAGAGAGAGAAAGGGGGCCGGCGGGTGGGGTAGGGTTAGGGTTAGGGTTTCAGGAACTCCGGTCTAGGACCGTCGCTCTGATACCATGTTGGGAAACGTGAATGAGATATCTATTCCATAGCCCTAGGCTCTCTTATATAGGAGAGTAGCCTATGGGTAAATTACATAAAGAGGATAACAAGAAAATAAAATAACAAAGAGACACGGTAACTCAATGTGCGTCAACAGATTCTTTGCCTCCAATCAGATCTATCTTGAGTCAAACCCGAGCTTATATCCACAACACTAAGATCCCTTCGTATGGTCTCTTTCCAACACTTCTTGGACCGTCCTCGCCCTCTCTTAGCCGGCTCAACATCCCAACCCTCGCATCTCCTAACTGGTGCATCAGTTGATTTTCTTTGCAAATGTCCAAATCTTAAGCGATTTTCTCGCATCTTATCCTCGATCGGAGCTACACCAACTTTCTTTCTGATTACATCATTCCGAATCCGATCTTTACGTGTGTGTCCACACATCCACCTTAATATTTTCATTTCTGTTACATTCATTCTTTGCAAATGTTTATGGTTCACAGGCGGCCAACATTCGGATCCAAAAAACATGGCAGGTCTCAGGGCTGCTTTGTAAAACTTTCCTTTATTTTTTAAAGGAATTTTCTTATCACAGAGAACAGCAGAGGCTCCTCTCCACTTTAGCCAGCCAGCATTTATTCTATTGGTAACATCTCCATCAATTTCCCCATCATGTTGCAGAATAGATCCCAGATATCTAAAGGAATCTCTCTTCTGAATGTTATCGTCACCAATCTTCACCTCGATTCATTCACCATTGCTTCCATCAAAGGTGCACACCATATATTCCGTCTTGGCCCTACTTATACGAAATCCTTTAGTCTCCAACTCATGTCTCCAGACCTCAAGCTTCTCATTTACTCCATCTCTAGTCTCGTCAATTAACACAATATCATCAGCAAATAACATACACCAAGGTAACTCATCCTGAATGTGACTTGTCAACTCGTCCATAATCAAAGTAAAAAGAAATGGACTCAAAGCAGAACCTTGATGTAAACCAATGTTGATGTCAAAATATCCAGTCTTCCCAGACGGGGTCCTTACACAAGATAAAGCCCCATCATACATGTCCGTTATAAGGTTAATGTATAGGACAGGTACTTGCCTCTTCTCCAACACTCTCCACAATATCTCTCGTGGGACAGAATCATAGGCATTCTCCAAATCAATAAAGATCATGTGGAGGTTATTCCTTTTAGCTCTATAAATCTCCATTATTCTCCTCAGCAAATGGATAACTTCAATCGTTGAGCGACCTGGCATGAATCCGAATTGGTTTTCTTTTACGTTGGAAACTTGCCTCAACCTTCTTTCGATCATACGTTCCCAAATTTTCATAGTGTGACTCATCATCTTGATACCTCTATAATTTGAACAATTTTGAATGTCTCCTTTATTCTTATAAAGAGGCACCACGATACTCCTCCAATCTTCAGGCATTTTCTTACTTCGCCAAATAACATTGAATAGATTCGTAAGCCAAGTTAAACCACGCTCACCTAAAACTCTCCATACTTCTACAGGGATCTCATCCAGTCCTACACCTTTCCTCGGTCTCATAACCTTCAAAGCCTCTTCTACTTCCTTTCTTTGTATCCGTCTATAGCTTGCACGATTCAAGTAACTATCACTACAAGCTAGATCACCCAAAGTGATCTCTCTATTTCCTTCCCCAATGAAAAGTTTATGGAAGTACTACTCCCACCTAGTCTTTATATCCTTCTGAGTAACAAGCACATGACCTTCCTCGTCCTTAATGCATCTTACTTGAGAAAGGTCTTTGGTCTTTCTTTCTCTTGCTTTGGCAAACCTGAATATATCCTACTGTCCCTCCTTAGAGTCAAGATTTTTATACAAAACTTCATAAGCTTTTGACTTAGCTTCGCTTACGGCCTTCTTTGCTTCCTTCTTCGTAATTTTGTAGTTTGTGACAGTTTCCTCTGTTTTATCCTTAGACAAAGCTTTAAAGCAAGCTCTTTTTATTTTTAGTTTCTCTTGCACCCCTTCATTCCACCACCAAGCCTCCTTTTGACCTGAAGCTCCTCCCTTTGACTCGCCTAGCATCTCTTTGGCAACCTTTCGGATACAAGATGCTACTGCCTCCCACATCTCGTTTGCACTACCGCTACAATTGAAGGATATGGTTAGATCCTCAAGCACATCACGGAAGCGTGAGCGTCGTATCGAATACGACGAGGAGCGACTAGTGGCACTAGTTGCTCGATGCAGCGGAATTTAAAAAAAAAATTACGACGAAACCACATGATCCAAGAACACTTCTCGGATCGTTTCGTCTAAAACACAAACAAGTAATTAGGATTACCTCTTGAAGCGTGGTTGCGATCAAGTCTCTAAACGAAGAGACCTCCTGTCTCAAGTCCGATCCGACGGAGGAGACGCTTGCGAGCGCGGGGATGAACCGCGTGCTTCTCGCAATCCAAGTTGATGATCCAAGCGGCGGATCTCCTGATCTCGACACACGAGATCCAACATCTTCTTCACGAGCGAGGCGCACCGAAGGAGACGGAGATCCACGAGCAGAAGAACGGGCAGCATAACGACGATGCCGCAGCAATGGAGAACCTCTCCATGGCATCCATGGTGGACGGCCATGAGAGGGAGAGAGAGGGCTGACCTCTAAAGAGAAAGAGAGAGGGAGAGAGAGATGCTTCTCAAGCATTATGTGTAAAAAGAGAGCCAAGAGTGCCTCTCTATTTATAGAGTTTTGGGATCCATGGATCTCAATCCATGTGTCATATAAAATCAATGGTTGAGATTGATTTATGACAATCCAATGGTCAAGATTGTTGTTGGTAAAAGCCAACAACTTGTGATTTAATTTTGATTAAATATATTTGATAAATCAAATAAATATTAATACCAAATTAAATCAATCAAATAAGGAGAGAGAGAATAAAGGAGATCAACCTTCCCCTTTGGAGGGCAATCTCATGGATTCCCATGAGATTGCATATCTCCTTGATTTTCTCTCTACTTATTTTCCAACAACTATTTGTTGGGATTTTTTATTCACCAAAATAATTCTCAATTAAATTTGGGAATATTGCAAATCTTGACATTGGAATATTGTGAATCATATTCACAACCCAAAACAAAATGTAATTTACATTTTCAATTAATTAGACAATGTGTATCCAATACACATTAATAATTAATCTACTAATATAAATTATATTTAACTCTCTCTAATACATTATAAATCACATTTATAATATATTATGAATAATTGGATATTACTATCCACATTATTCTTATCCTTGATAATTAAATCGTATTTAATCATCTTGGATCTCATGTGTTCAAATAATATGAATCATATTCACATTATTCACATCTTTGATAATCAAATCACATTTAATTATCTAAGATAATTCTCCTTATAATATGAATCAAATTCATATTATTCATGATAATTAAATCACATTTAATTATCCATTTTCTCAATGCTCGGATACATATATCAACAATAGAATTATCCATGAACTCTTTCAAGGACAATGCGCTTTCTCCGCGAATACTTGGAGATAAGGACAGGGCGATTGTATTGTTCCACGTATAGTGACATGGATATTGAGATCACATCTCAAATCCAGATCTCGGGCCTCCCATAGATGCTTGATTAAATCAAGACCGCAAATCTAATCTTCTCATTGAATCTGAATCAAATTCAGATCAATGTCCAACATTTGGACTAAGATCAGATTACTTCTCTACTGAGAGGAGTCACTAAAATCCAGACCCGTTTCATCACTCCCTAGGAATGGAAGCGTCATGGTTATACAACCGTTTATGATCACATCACCCTCAGGTATTCCTAATACCTGTACATCCTGCATACTGGAAGACTCAGATTAAACCCGAAGTATTGGATCAACTTTATACTGTCTACTTCAGGGTTTTATCAGTAAGTTTCTCATTCGATCATTTGGAGTTGGTATCGATCATATACTTTCCAAAAGCATATATCATACCTAGGTCTTGATCATATACTTTCCAAAAGTATATATCAAACCTACAAATTCAGTCAAGCTTCCAAAGCGAGACGACCGTGCGCACGGAATTTGATTCTTCCCAATATCTCATGAGTAAGCTCATGTCTTCCGGTTCAGTAGTGAACCTGTATGATCCCTTCGAGAGATCGTATTACTCATATGCCCTTATATGCACACCAGCGCGCCGGTGTATAGACCTTGATTAGGTCATCAACCTATTGGTCTGCCAAATGTACATACTCAGACATATAGTAACACATCTGTCTCTGGTCAGAGGATGTGTGCCTATATCATGACAGCATATGATATAGGACTTTGGTTATCTCGATCTCGTTAAGTCATCTCTTTGACCTAACTCATCCGACACCTCCGAATCTCTATTCCTATGCAGAGGACCTGCATCAAGAGGTCGGTCAGATATCAACCTAAATGAGATAGGATTGCCATCTCCTACTCAGGTTGGAGATCATCTCTTAATAATCATTTGACGGTGCTTGATGAGTCCTCAATCTAACTCATTAGATATTCATCTAAGCACCAGCCTCTATGATTCAATAATTGAATCAACAGCTGTATGATCATTAAGATGGCCATGGTACATAACCCTAATTGTACTAAGGGACCTATTATGCAAATTATGTATTCTTCATTTCAGATCAAGGAGTGAATTGCAACAACATTTATTGCATAATGGCTCGCCGTGGGCTCGCATTTCCAACAACAATCCCAAGATAAGTCTTCTAAAACCTTCTCCCTGAAGCTCGCTTGCTTCAGTGGAAGATTCCACCATCGAGTTCTAGTTATCTTAGAAACCCTCTTTTTCTTTACCAGCCCTTTCATTTGTACATCCAAGACTAACAAACGATGTTGGGTTGTCAAACTCTCTCCTAGGATTACTTTGCAGTCTTTACAATACAACCGATCTCTTCTCCTCAACGCAAAGTAATCTATCTGTGTTCTAGTTGGCCCACTCTAATAAGTAATCAAATGTTCCTCCCTCTTCTTGAAGAGAGTATTTGCTATGAAAATATCATATGCCATTGCAAAATCCAGGATGGCTTTTCCCTCTTCATTTCTATCCCCAAAACCATGTCCTCCATGAACACTAGCATACCCTGAAGCATCTTTTCCCACATGTCCATTAAAATCTCCACCGATGCAAATCATCTCTTTGTGGGATTCATTGTTAAGTTATAGATATGTAAAATAAATGGGTAAATGGATCTTTGGATGAGAGACCATTTACACATCCTTCTACTTGCGTACTCCTCTCCCTCTCTCCCTCTCCCCCCCCACTCTCTATATGGGTGTGTGTGCGCGTGCACGTACGCGTGAGCATGTGCGTGTGTGAGAGGGAGTGTGCGCGCGTGCCTACACATACATACATACATACATATAGTGAAGAGAGCCTTGCACTCTACTTGTGAGGCTAGGGTTAGCATGTGCCATTGTGGTTTTTCCTTTTGATGAGGGCATTCCACCTAAATCGAGTGTCCCTTGGTGCTTGCTTTCTTCGATTCAACAATCTAGAAAGAACTATTGACAAAAAGGCTGCTTATTATTCATGTTGACAAAAAGGCTGCTTATTATTCATGCTTACCTTCGAAAAGAGGTTTAAGGCTATCAACACGCCCCTGCCACTGATCATTATCTAAAGCCCATCGAAACCCCTATAAAATAAAAAACTATACAACTTTATGAATGCTTTGAAAACAAAAATCAAAAAAATTATTGAGTTGCTGACCTGAACACCAATTATAGGGGCAACCACAGCATATCTGGTGTCTGCAAAAGCAGCAAACCAGGCATGCATTCCTACAACAATGAATAACTAATCAAGTTCAATAAAATAAACAATTGATAAAAAAACAATATTATTCAACCTCCCAATGATTCCCCAGTGATGCCAATTTTCTTAGGGTCGACATCCTCCCTTTGTGTAAGGTAATCTGCTAATTTTATCAAATCCCACACCTGCCAACAGGTCAAATTTTATACTAAGGTTTTCAGCATAAAAAAGAAACAAAATTGTATGTCAGTCAATCTCTCGTCTATAAAGTACATATTGGGTGAATTAAACTCGCATGTCTATATGTCAGTGAATGATTCTATAAGAGACACCACAGAAGTAAGATAACGCCAAAAATAGAGAAATGAAAGTCTTCTCTAATTAATTTCTCGAGATCTGCAGTGAAATTAGCAGACGCGTATCGTTGAAAATCACAAAAGAGATGATAGTGCATCGAACATTTGTACAATAGTACTAGATCTAGTTCCCAATAAAAATATTGCGGTATTCGACGAAGAAAGAACCCAATTGGATCGGGCCTTTATAATTTATTCTATTTAGGTTTAAACAAAAAGTATTCAACATTGTACAAACTCAGATCACCCCTCCCATCCCCCGCACCAACACACAAAAAACCCAAAAGAAACCGTACAAACACAAGTAGTTGTATAAAATACAATTTATCCCTAGTCAGCGCACCCTTGCCTTGTGATTCATGAACATAAACATGCAAACGAGACAAGTTGGGAAGTAGATTGACATCCAAAAACAATTGTACACCAAATAACTACGAAGAAGCCATGTCTCTTGGGCTGAGAACAATGAACTTCGATGATGAGACACTAGGATTCTATCACATGGAGACTGTTGTGAAAAATGAGAGACTTGTTTATTCCATACGCCCTAGGCTCTCTTATATAGGAGAGTAGCCTATGGGTAAAATACATAAAGAGTCCAACGTGAAAAAGAAAATACGAAAGGGTAGAAAAGAGAATAACATATATCTCTATACTCCCCCTCAAAGTGGAGCATAGATGTCAATCATGCTCAGCTTGGACGAACACTTCTGGAACGACCCTCGAAGTAATGCCTTGGTAAAGATGTATGCAGTTTGGTCCCCTTTGCTAACATGGGATGTAGAAATAAACCCCTTCTGAATCATATCTCGTATGAAGTGACAATCAACCTCAATGTGCCTGGTTCGTTCATGAAATGCTGGATTATTTGCAATGAATAGAGCAGCTTGATTGTCACATTCCAGAGCCATAGGAAGAGGGACTTTTATATATAGATCTGTAAGCACAGCCCTTACCCACATCATTTCTGTTAGACCTGGGCCATAGCCCTATATTCAGACTCAGCACTGGATCTTGCTACAACCTTTTGCTTCTTGCTTCTCCATGAGACCAGAGAGTCTCTGACATACACAGCAAATCCAGTGGTAGACTTCCTATCCTTAGGACATCCTGCGTAATCTGCATCTGCACATGCTGAGATAGTAATCTCCTTGTCTTTCTTAAACAGCAGACCTGCACATGGAGATGACTTAAGGTACCTGAGTATCATATGTATAGCATCCATATGTACCTGACGTGGTTGCTCCATGAACTGGCTCACCCGACTCACAACAAAGGAGATATCGGGTCTGTAATAGTAACATAGAGAAGCTTGCCCATCAGTTCTTTGTATCTTCTCCTATCCACCTCATCAGTGTCGTCATCATATAATTTCATACTGGGATCCATGGGTGTAGTGGTAGGTCCGCAACCAAGAATTCTTGTTTCACTCAACAGGTCTGTGACATTTCCTCTGGGTCATTACCAGCCCATGAGGATTTCTGGCGAATTCCAGTCCCAGAAAATATCTAAGAACTCCAAGGTCCTTGATGACAAATTCACGACCCAACATTTATTTCGCCCTCTTGATTCCCTGATCATCACCTGTAATCAAGATATCATCTACATACACCATAATTGCAATAATACCTCTGGGTGTCTTCTGTACGAACAAGGAATGATCTGCATTGGAACGTCTGTACCCCTGTTTTTCAAACAGGTCTGAGAGCTTCTGGAACCAAGCTCTGGGGCTCTGCTTAAGGCCATATATAGCCTTATGAAGTATGCACACCTTTGAACACTCCCCCTCAACAGCAAAACCAGGTGGCTGTTGCATGTAGACTTCCTCCTGCAAGTCACCATATAAGGATGCATTCTTGACATCTAATTGGTATAGTGGCCAATCACGAGTAACCGCAACAGAGAGGAGGATCCGTAGGGTGGAATGGCGAGCAACCAGCAAGAATGTATCAATATAATCCACCCCATATGTCTGTGTAAATCCACGAGCAACCAGGCATGCCTTGTAACTGTCAATGCTGCCATCTGCATTCTGCTTAACTGTAAAGACCCATTTGCAGCTCACTGTAGACACATCAGTAGGTGCAGTAACAAGGCTCCAGGTACCTCTTGTTGAAGAGCAACCATTTCTTCTTCCATGGCTAAACGCCATCGACTATCCTTCAACGCATCTTGGTAATTCCGTGGAATGTCCACCGCTGATAGTGCAATGACAAAGCTCCTGAAATCTGCAGTTAAGCAATCAAAAGACACAGTAGATGCTATTGGATATGACGCGCAGCTGCGCTTCTGCTTCCGAAGTGCAATAGGTAGATCCAAATAACCTGCCTCCTCATTTGGCCTCTGTAACACATCCTGCTCAGGGAAATCGTCAGATCCATCAATATTGATAATTTCTCAGAACATACCTCAGGCGAGGTAGATGATAAGCGGTGACCATGAGCAGAAGCAGGCCTACGGGTATAGTGGAATGGCAATGGGGAAACAGGAACGGTAACAGGAGGTGTAGAGGATGGTAGTGGTGGAGATGATAATGGTAGTGGTGGAGATGATAATGGTAGTGGTGTAGGTGGTGATGGTGGAGGTGGTGATGGTGGTGGCATGTATATAGCTTCAGTAGTGCCAGAGGATACCAACTGATCACCTGTAGAAGAGAAGTACATAACAGACTCGAAAAAGGTAACATCAGCACTAACGAGATATCTCCTGCGCAATGGATCATAACACATGTACCCCTTTTGTATTCTGGAGTACCCGACGAAAACACACTTGACAGCCCAAGGAGAGAGCTTGTCAATCCCTGGAGACAACCGGTGGATAAAGGCAACCGAGCCAAACACACGAGGAGTGAGAGAGAATAATTCTTTGTCTGGAAAAACAAGGGAGAAAGGAATCTTCTCACCTAAGACAGACGACAGCATACGATTAATGAGATAACATGCCGTTAGAACATCATCGCCCCAGAAAGAATGAGGAGCATGACTCTGTATGAGAAGCGACCTGGTGACATCAAGTAAATGATGATGTTTCCTTTCTGCAGCCCCATTTTGTTGGGAAGTATAGGCACCGGATGTTTGGTGGATAATCCCTTGAGTTGAAAAATAATTGAAGAGAGTATGAGTGCAAAATTCCAAGGCATTATCACTTCTCACAATCTTTACAGACGCAGAAAAAACATTACGAACTTCATTGATGAAATTTATGATAATATTCCCTACTTCAGATTTATTCTAACAAAAGACCCAAGACACACGAGAGAAATCATCCACAATAACCATATAAAATCGGTGTCCCTGATGATCAGGAACACGACTAGGACCCCGGATATCGACAAGAAACAACTCAAACTTGGAGGTACTACTCCGACACTGACGACTGGGAAAGGTAGACCGGTGGTGCTTTCTAAACTGACAAGCCTCACATTGGATGGACGTGTGAGGTGAAACTTGGGGTAACACACGACACAGTTTCTGAAGTGGTAGATGTCCAAAGTGCAAGTGCCACATTAATAGGGAGATAGATCCAGCAGGTAGAGAGGAGGCTCCGGCATAAGGGGTCCGACTGAGACGATATAGGCCGCCTTGCTTATAGCCACACCCAATCACGTTGCCCGTAAGGATGTCCTAAAAAATGAGAGAAGATGGATCAAAAATTGCTCGACAATGTAAATCCTTTGTAAGTTGGCTAATGGACAATAAATTCATAGAGAAATCAGGTGCATGCAGCACGTTCTTGAGGTGCATAGAAGATGTCAGGCTAATCTCCCCCTGACCAGTGATAGGAGAATGTGTCCCATTGGCAATAACCACAGTACGACATGGAGGGACCTGTCGGTAGGCTGTAAGTAGGCCTTGATCACCACACAGATGATGTGTGGCACCAGATCCCATAATTCACTCTAAAGTATCTGATCCACTACTGCTAGTAAATGCATAAGTGCTACCTGAGGTACTGGTGGATGCAGAAGCAGCAACATCAGGGTGACTATCAGAAGCAGGTACTGATGCAACTGGGCCAGATGGAGGAATAATGCCCCTCAGACGGGCTACAAGGTCATCAAAGCGCTGATCTAGAGATGAAGCAGATGAAGGCTCAATCTGTTCAGCTACTCGTGCGGAAGCAGGAAATCCATATTTGGAGTAGCACGTGTCTTCAGTATGCCCAGAACGGTGGCAAAAAGTGCATGATGGCCGAATACGACCCCCTCTACCCCGAGGCCCACGACCACGGGACTGATGATGTCCTCCACGACCTCGATTCGATGCCATGGCTGAGGCGGTCTGATTTGCAGTGGATGAAGGAACAGTAATACGGCTCAGTCTGTGAAATGCTTCCTCCATCGGAGGAATGGTGGAGTCCGCCAAGATCTGGGAGCGTGCAGCCTCGTACTCTGGATCTAGAGCCGCCAGAAATACACCAACCATAGTGGCATTCCGTAGGTATCCTATCGCTCAGGAGTGGCTGTGAGAGGCATGAAGCTGTAAAGCTTCTCAAACATTCCTCGTAAAGATGTGTACAATGAGTGTAGAGGTCGTCCATTCTGCTTGATAGTAAAGATGTCATGCTGGAGTTGCAGAATCTTCGTCTCATTCTTTGCCTGGGAATATGTAGCAGCCAGAATATCCCGCATTGCTTTAGCAGTGGGCTGATGGAGAATATCATTGACAATCTCAATTGCCAGGGTTACTGATAGCCAAACCTTGGCATATGCATTATCTGCCTCCCATGAGGCATTGACCCCAGTCTTCTCAGCAGGCTCTTCTTCGGTAAGAATGTGCTTCTTACCGGTTGACTTCATCATACTCATGAACTGCATTGCCCACAGCTCGTAATTTGAACCATCCATCTTCACAATAGGCGTTGGACCTCTGAAGGCGCCTGTAGATGGGATGTCTGCCTTGCTTTCTGGCATTATGATAATGGAAGACTAGGGTAGTAGACTGAAGATATGATCATCTACACGGACATTAACGGGTTTAGTTGCATGTGTAGACACAAGCAACCAAACCCATTAATTTGGAAACGCACGCGCGGAACGAGTGTTGGAGCCGCACGCGCGCTGACCTAGGGTTGCACGCGCACGGAAATCAGGAGCTTCACACGCACAGATGTACGCACCGCAACACGGGGGCTGGCATACAGATGCGCGCACAGGCACACAGGAGCGTGCACAGGGGCGGCGCAAAGGAGACTGGTGTGCAGGGGTTGGCACGCGCGCAACTCGCACAAGAGAGCAGCGCGAGACCGAGTGGGGCCGAAGGCGGGGCCGAGCGGGGCCGGGGCCGAGGGCGGCGCAAGGCGGGGAGGCACGCACGCGGAGGGCTTGAAGGTGGAGGCTAGGGTTAGGGTTTGGTTCGAGAACTCCGGTCTAGGATCGTCGCTCTGATACCATGTTGGGAAAATGAGAGACTTGTTTATTCCATACGCCCTCGGCTCTCTTATATAGAAGAGTAGCCTATGGGTAAAATACATAAAGAGTTCAACGTGAAAAAGAAAATACGGAAAGGTACAAAAGAGAATAACATATATCTCTACAGAGACAACACAACTTCAACACAAACATGTCTAGAGACTGCTTTGTCTAGAAAAAGGTTTCCTATAAAGTCATTGTTTATAAAGAGATATCAATAATGCATATCTATACAATATATTAAAGCTCGATTCCTCTCCCAAATTTCAAAACTTCAACACGTGGCTCTCTCTCAACTCTCCTTTCCCCTGCTCGATCTCACTTATCCCCCATGTTCGGTCTCTCTATCTATTATTAGGAGCTCCTCCCTCATGTTTCTAATTCTTACAACATACAATATGTTAAAGCTCGATTCCTCTCCCAACTTTCAAAACTTCAACATGTGGCTCTCTCAACTCTCCTTTCCCATGCTCGATCTCATTTATCCCCCCCTCTCCAGTCTCTCTCTCCATTATTAGGAGCTCCTCCCTCATTTTTCTAATTCTTACAATATTTCTTCCTCCCACTCACTAATGTCTCCCTTCCCTCTCACTTTCTCTCTCTCTCTCTTACGTGTCTCTCTCCCGTAATGACTCTCCATCGATTCTATCTCTCCTTCCTATTTTTCAAGCATTTTTTCTAATCAATTATCCATTACATATTACTTATTACATACCCATTACATATACGTAAGGATTTTTTACCGCACGAACCCTGGATTCTTTGTAAATTACCTTATCGACATTCTAACAGTCGTTATTACTCCATTAACCCTCTAAACTTGCTCCGTCTTACCCCATGAACCATATGTTAATGCGTCGTGTTCTTCGTAACCTAATTAGAGTCGAGTGTCTAACCCTAGTTTATAAAGAAACCTCAAAGGTCTCTCGCATAGGGACTTCAAAAGTAAGTTCTCTAAGCCTCAAAGAATGATCCTATCATATAGTGTATAACGATGAAGAATATAATAAGAAGCACAAACACATCACAAAAACTCTGGTTCTAGGTAGCATGATTACCATCCGACTCCTAAGGAAAAGAACACGACATGGTTTAATGTTTTGTTATTCCCGTCAAATAAAATAAGTGGTCCAAGTCTCCTCAACAACCTCGAAAGGTGTGAAAATAGAACACAAAACCAACTATTTATTAGATCTCATAAAGGTCCATTTACATGACTAATGTCTCAAGTCCCCCACTAACTAATATGATGCATTGATTGATACAAAGGAGAAATATACCCCCCCCCCTAAAGTTGATGTATATGATGCATGCTTTATTATATTAGAAATTCAAGCACACAAAATTGTAGATAATTGCGCACACAAAGATGGTTGTTTGGAAACCCTCCACAATGGAAGGGAAAAACCACAGGGAAGAAGAGTCTTAATTGCTCACTGCAACTAGGGCTTTGTCTTTTCTTTTGTCTTATCACTTGAAATGGGAGGGGGAGATATACATATATGCCCAAGGTAAGATGGATCCCCTCCCAAGATCCGCTTACCCGTTTACATGATGGCACTGAACACTTCCCCTCAAGTTGGCCATAGAAATCAAACATGCCCAACTTGCCAACATTCTTCTCAAACTTAGCATTTGGCAATCCCTTGGTGAAGGCATCAGCAAGTTGCACTTCTGTTTTTATATATGGTTGCACCAATTCCTTGAAATCGATTCTTTCTTGGATGATATGGTGATCAATCTCAACTTGTTCGCTCATGCAACATGGGATAGTTGGAGACTCATGGCTGATTACAGAATAGCTTCGTAGGCATATCTAAATAACCCCAATGTTGTCCAAAATAATTTTGAGCCACAACATCTCTGCGACACCCATCGTTGCAGCTCTGTACTAAGCTCCGGCACTTAATCTCATACAAACTGATTGTCGTTTACTCCTCCAAACCATAAATTTGCCACCCAGGTACAAACAATATCCGCAAGTAGATGCCCAATCAGAATCAATGTAGCATTGAACCTCGAGCTTACCGTTCCTTGTAAATATAAGTCCTTTTCCAAGACTCCCTTTTATATAGCATAGGATACATTTGATTGCCTTAATGTATAAATCAATAGGAGCATGCATAAATTGACTCACCGCGTTCATAACATAAGTGATGTTAGGTCTATTAAGCGTGAAGCAGATAAGCTTGCCAACAAGTCTTTGGTATCAGCATTTGGAATCTTCATCAAGTTGATTCACATCCTTCAAACTCGACTTGTGATTTTCCTCAAGCGGAGTAGTGGCAGATTTACATCCTATTTTTTCAGTTTCTTTAAAAGATCCAGACTATACTTCCCTTGACATAGGACAATCCCATCACTACATCTTGTCAACTCAATGCCTAAGAAGTATTTTACTTTTTCAATGCCTTTCAAGTCAAACATCCTTGCAAGTCCACCTTTCAACTGCACAATCTCCCCTTCGTCGTCCCCTTTAATGATCATGTCATCCACATGGACAAGTAAGTAAAGAAACTTTATTTGTTTTCTTCTTGACGAAGAGAGTATAGTCTCCATTTCTTTGGTGATATCCCAATCTGGTCATCACAACTCTAAGCTTCGCAAACCACGCTCTAGGTGATTGTTTAGACCATATAATGCATTCTTTAGCTTGCAATACTTTCCTATCTTTTCATACCTAGGTGGCATATGCATGTAAACTTCTTCGTGAAAATCTACATTCAAGAAAGCATTCTTCACATCCATCTGATGGAGTTTCCATTCCTTAACAACAACAAGAGAAAGTGCAACACACATCGTATTCATGTTTGCTATAGGGGCAAAAGTTTCTAAGTAATCAACACCATATTTTTTACTAAATCCCTTTGCTACAAGTCTATCAGGTACCTCTCCACTTCGCCATATGGCTTGTTCTTTATGGTGTAACCCACTTTGAACCAACCATGTGTACCCCTTCAGGGATGTCTGCAATATCTCAGGTACAATTTTTTAAGTGCTTCCATTTCTTCTTCCATGGAACCAATCCACCGAATATCAGCAAATGCTTCTGTAACATTCATGGAAATAGCATATGCAAACAAAAAGGTTATAAAAGCACTTATAGTTTTTATTTAGTTTGTAATAACCGTCATATCTATTTATAGGGTATCTGGTGTAATTCGCATATCTCGAAAAGGTGACATATTTAGTCGCATGTATTTTTCCATCCTTAAGATTGAAGCATTTATAACCTCTCTGAGTAGGAGAATATCTCAAAGAAATACTTTTGATTGCATGAACATCAAGTTTCTTCACATCATGTGTAGAATTTTGGAAATAACAAAGACACATAAAAGTTTTCAGAAGAAGAACAAATGGCTTACTCTCGGGCTGAAAAAAGAGAACTGAGTTGACACGTTCAGTCATCTTGAGGGCATCCTATTTATAAGAGATGCACAAGTGAGAACCGCCTCTCTCCATAATCGTTCAGGAAGATTTCTTTGAAATAATATTTCTCTAGTAACTTCAAGATGAAGTATGTTCTTTCGTTCTGCAACACCGTTCTGTTGAGTGATATAACTACAAGAAGTTTCGTGAATAGTTTCTTTAGCACTAAACAGTTATTGCAGCTCCTTAGACAAATATTCACGAGCATTATCAGACTTGAAATACTTAATCACATTCCCATATTGTGTCTTAATAAAAGAATGAAGAACTTTTTCACAATGTTGATTGCTTCCACACGACCAGGATGTAAATAGATAAACGTGCTTCTAGAATAGTCATCAATATTTTTTTTGAGACTCAAAAAAGGGGGAGACACTCAACGGTGTTCGCCCCAATATATTAAAAATTAAAAAAAGGAAGTAAAGAATGTTACAGAAAGGGAGAAAAAATAAGAAAAATTAGTACTGCACCCATAATAGAGAACCGAAAAAGCAACAGAATAGGATCACCCTAAAAAGGCCACATGCGGGCTACACTGCACACCAGTCATCCAGAAGACGCGAGCAAAGGAAAAGAACGTTCTCCCAGTAGAACCGTTGGCCGGCGAAGAGGGCCTCATTCCTCCCCAGCCAGATGCACCACAACCTTGCAATCGGTGCCAAAATGTCCCTCCTCTCCCTGCTCCTGTTGTAGAACAAAATCTCGCAGAAGGCAATCAGATCATCCGACCTCACCCATTCCAGATCATCCCATAACCCCCGGACCACGTTACAGCCGAAGAATAAATGATCAGTAGTTTCCACCTCCGCATCACAAAGGCCACAATTAGACCCAACGTTAATAAAGAATCTGGCGCACCGATCACGCGTTAAAAGCCTCCCCCTGCGAAGAAGCCAAAGGAAGACTCCAATGCGCTCGGGAAGCTTCAACCCCCAAAGGAACCAGCAATCACGCAAGAGGAGATCAGCGCCAGCCTGAGGAAGGAGAGCCAGCGCCCTATACGCCTTACGCGTTGAAAAAGTACCATCCTTCCATGTCCACTGATCCCGCCCATCGTTAGGCCGTTCATAATCAGCAAGCAAGTTTAACAGAGAAATAAATCATCAAGCCGCTGATCCGAGAAATTCGTGAGAAAGTGCGGACACCGGCAGCCATCCACCCAACAAAAAGCAACCGTAGCCTCTTTGTCCTCCACCAAAGCAAACAAACGGGGAAAGTGCTCCTTCAAAGTACCCCTTCCCGACCAATTATCAAGCCAAAATCTGAAAGAGTCCCCCTTCCCCAGCACCGGCGTAAAGAGGGAAAGATTCCGAGCAAAAACTTCCAGCACATCACGCCAAAACGAAGAGTGGGGCCCGATGTCACCCCCCCGCACCAAGCCCAACCTCGCCTCACCCAGGAACTCCCTTAGAACATTAATAAAGAAGTTATCCCCCTGCCCCCAAATTCTACTCGCCCATTTGAGTAGAAGAGCATCGTTAACAACCTCCAGCCTCCGCACACCCAGGCCATCATCCCACTTGGCCCTAGTAACCTCATCCCAGGCCACATGATGAACCCCCCTACCCCTTCTTACCCCACAAGAAGCGGCGCATACAACGTTCCAGTCGCAGACGAATCCCCTTAGGCATGCGACGAACCGAGAGGAAGAAAATCGGAATAGAGGAAAGCACCGCCTTGAGTAGAACAAGACGACCCCCTCTAGAAAGCAGCGCCGCTCGCCATCCATCAAGACGACCCCCTCTAGAATAGTCATCAATATGTAATAAAGTACTGGTAACTACTATGAGTGGGAATGTTAGAGGAACCCCAAACATCATAGTGAATAAGCTCAAACAACCCACTTCTCTTGCTCTCAGAAATATGATAATTTGCACGAGTGTGTTTTGCCTTCAAGCAAAAGTGACATACTAAGATCATTGAGTTCAAGTCTTCAAATAATACAGAAAACAATTATTTAAGATAACCAGATGCAAGATGTCCAAAGCGTTCGTGCCATTGAATGACTTGACGCTTACACTCATGCTTGTTTTTCTTACTTGAATCGCAATCATTAAAGCGTTGCTACTTTTATTGGAAGACGAGATAAAACCTTCAGAAACTAAACCGATCCCAGTTCTCTTTCTTGTCACCAAGTCTTGCAGCATACAACGAACTGAAGAAAAAACAAGTTCGCAGTTCAATTCTTTTGTTATCTTGCTAACATACATGAGATTTAGAGGCGTTTCTAGAACATAAAGTGCATTATGGATAGCAAATTTATTAAGAAGAGAATCACTTCCTTTTCCCGTAACTGTGACATGAGATCCATCAGCAAGGGCTACGTGTGGTCTTTGTCAGAGGCCAATTTACAAGTCCTAAAGAGTTTTGGATCATCTCTCATATAATTAGTGGCACCACTATCAATTATCTACTCAAGTTTTGGATCACATGCAACCTTGAAATCTAAACAAAACCAATTTTGATCACTACAACGATTCAGTCAAGGAACTAACAAGCCAAGAGGCAAACCGCCACGCCAAAAACAATTACTCTAATGTTAGCGTAGGCCCAAGAGAACCAACGCTAGCAGCACTTTTCAACCTAACGAGAAGAGAGGCACAACAGTTATATGAGAATTGGAACCCAATGTCGTTCATAGAGAGTACAAGCTGCAATCCAACCACAACCAACACAGAAAGAGCGCACGGGAGTTTTCACTTTTCAGTCCCACTTCAATGGATCTCAAGGGTGAGCAAAGGAAAAAAATCCCAGCCTAACACGTGAGAAGACCTTCAGTAGGAGTCTTGATATTGTCTATGTTGATATGCCTTTAATCCTAACCATCTAACCCAGGTTGAAGAACCGTCGTATGCAACCCCTCATGTCGTACCATACCCTAACAAGACGGTGGTCTCGCTACCCGGCCAACGAGCCTGTGAAGAGTCTAGGGGGAACAGGCGTGCTCCCCTCTGCATGGACCTAGCAAAACTTTTTATTAGAGGTCTATTTGTATTCCGTTATATGGATCCGTTTGTATCAGGGATCCGTCTATACGGGAGTAGTACATAAACTCTCCTAGGGTTAGGGTTCTCAGTATCCTATGTATTTTCTTCTTCTCCTCCACATAGTGAAACTGATCGCCGCCGCCCAAGGACGTAACCCAGTTACGGGTGAACCTTGTAAATATGTGTGTCTTCGCGCTTGCTTGTTTGATAGTTTACGTGTATTCCGCTTTCGCCATTAGCAACAGTCTAATATCATTATCTTCCTTCAACATTGCACCAGACCTTTATGGCATTTGTCAAACACTTGGTGGATATCAAGTAACACACCTTAACGCAATTCAGTCCTGCAGAAGAGGGGCAAAAATGTCCCCAAGAAACGGGCCACAAATCCACAACAACACACAAGAGCATGAAGCTCACACCAAACATTGTTCCCCCAAGAACTAGGGATTTGGCATGTTTATGAACGAGCAAGGCAAATATAATCGAAGATCTTCAAGCACAAGAGCAACTCCAGATCTTCAAAATCGCGTCCACTCCAAAGGGTGTAGAATAAGACCCGCACGATTGAAAAATTACCAACCAAGGACACGATTGGGCAGAGCCCTTCTCCACAACAATGGAGCACCAACACGATGGTTGGAGCACAGCTTAGCAGAGCCCTTCTCCACAAGAAAGATGCACATAGCTCAAACAAGGAGCCCTAACCCAAAAAAGCGAGCACAATAGATCCAGGCACTACTGGGAGCAGCAATGATGGAGATCAACAACAACCTTGCTCTAATACCATGTAGAAATTCAAGCACACAAAGATGTAGATAATCACGCACACAAAGATGGTTGTTTACACAGAAACCCTCCACACTAGAAGGGAAAAACAACGAGGTAGACGATTCTTAATTGCTCACTCCAACTAGGACTTTATCTATTCTTTTTTCTTATCACTTGAAATAAAAGGGGGAGAGATACATATATGCCCAAGGTAAGATGGATTTCCTCCTAATATCCGCTTACCCGTTTACATGGCACTCGACAGTTATAAAGGAGAAAGAAGGAAACCACCCCCATTAATTACTTAATGCATCTTTATGTAGAAGTAGTAAGCAAGCAAGCTCAAGTGTTAATGATGTCATTTCCTTTAGTAATATAAGTCGCAAATGGATTGTCTTCAAATCACAACACATGATTATCACGCTATACCTAAGAATGAGTGTTAAGATTCTTATGTTATTGTCGTATTTATTTATATTGTTTATGTCTCTTGTCTTGTTTATGTAATTTACTCTTTGAGCTTTTCTCCTATATAACAGAGCTCTAGGGTTAGATGGAATGCAACTTTTTTTTCTTCCTTTCCACATGGTATCAAAGCGACGGTCCTAAACCGTAGCCCGTGCCCTTAAATCCATGCCCCCATCGAAACCCTAGTCGTCCATGCACCTCCCCTCTCCTGCGCGCCTCTACCTCCGCACCTCGCACGCTCGCGCGCCTCCGCCTGCGCATTTGCGTGCCTCCGCTTGCGTGCTTGCGCGCGTCCGCCTACGCTTCACGCGCATCTGTGCGCCAGTGCGCCTCGTGCGCCTGAGCATCTGCGCCTCACGCGCATCTGTGCGCCAATGTGCGTTCCTGCGTGCACCGATCTGCACCCGTGTTGTGCATCTGCTCGCCAACGCACTTGCTCGTTCGTGCTGCACTGCCTCAAGCCCCTAGTTGGGCTTCGGTCTGATCGTCCAAGGTGTGTCTTGATCATCTAAAGACACCCTAGCCTTCCGTAGGAGTTTTCAGAGAATGGAAGTGGTTGTGGTATGAGTCTACACCCACAATCGTCTTCCCATATGTCTGTATAGACATTTTTATGTCCAAGTCTGCAATCCCAGTTTGAAAAATAGTTGTCATCATGTTTGAAAACAAAGCAGATGTCCCATCCCTGGGTGCCTTCAAAGGTCCAACACCCATTGTGAAGATGGATGGAACTAATTATGAACTGTGGGCCATGCAGTTCATGAGTCTAATTCAATGCAAAAAAGCACATCCTCACACAAGAGGAGCGTGTCGACAAAACTGGGGTTAACGCCTCATGAGAGGCGGATGACGCATATGCACGAGTATGGCTTTCTGGAACATAGAGATAGCCAATGACATTTTGAGTCAGCCTACAGCTAAGGCTATGTGGGACATTCTTGCTGCAACATATTCGCCAGCGAAGAATGAGTCAAAGACTCTGCAACTTCAGCACGATATCTTCACTTCGAAGCAGAATTATCGTCCTCTACATACCCTTTACAACTCACTAAGGGGTATGTTTGACAGGTAACATGGGTACATTCCCTTGACTGTTACACCAGAGCAACTCAAGGCGTATAGAGATTCAGTAATGACAGGAGTCTTCCTAGCGGCACTGGATCCTGAATATGATGCAGCTAGAGCACAGATTCTGATCGATGCCACTATACCTCCAATGGAGGAAGCATATCGTCGGCTGAGCAGACTCTCCGTATCTTCAGGTGGTTTGTCTGTGTCTCAGACATCTTCAGCCACGACAGCATCTTGTGGCAGGGGGAGCACTACACAGTTCCGTGGCCGTGGAGGCTGTGGAAGAGGAGGGAACAGTATACCCCCTTGTCAGCCTTGTACTTGTTGCCACAGGCCAGGTCATTCAGAGGAAACGTGTTATTCTAAGCATGGGTTTCCAGCTTCAGCTCGCGCAAAAAAGCTAAGAACGTGCCAAGAACGTGAAGGATACTTTGGATACCACACTAACCTTTGTAGGATCAACTGATATACCTTTCCAGAAATAATATGGCTTAAGAAGGATACTTTGGACAACCAGAAGTCACATTTGCTATATTTAGCATACAATTTATTCTTCCTTAGTGTTTCAAGTGTATGCCGTAGATGGTGTTCATGTCGGTACTTATCCTTGAGTAAATAAGCATGTCATCAATAAAGACTGCTACAAAGTGATCTAGGAACTCCTTAAGTACTCTATTCATTAGATCCACGAAAGCTGTCGGGGCATTTGTTAGTCCAAAAGGCATAACTAACAATTCATAATGTTCATATCTAGTTCGAAAGGTTGTCTTGGAGATATCCGCATCTTTAATTTTCAACTGATGGTATCCAGATCTTAAGTCAATCTTGGAATACACAGTTGAACCCTACAACTGGTCAAAGAGATCATCTATTCTTGGCAGAGGATACTTGTTCTTTATTGTCTTCTTGTTTAGTTATCAATAGTCAATGCACAACGGCATTTAACCATCCTTTTTCCTCACAAACAAGACAGGGGCACCCCATAGTGAAATACTAGGACGAATGAATCCTTTATCTAACAGTTCTTCTAACTGTACCTTTAACTCAAGTAACTCAGCTGGTGCCATCCTATATGGAGGGATAGAGATAGACTAAGTATCAGGTGTGTGAGAGATTTCAAATTCAATCTCTCGCTCATGTGGTAAGCTAGGTAGTTCTTCAGGAAATATATCAGGAAACTCGCACACTATAAGTATATCTTCTATCATTTTTTCTGACCCTGATGTAGTGGATACATAAGCTATTCGGCACCCTTGCTCTAACAGCTGTTGTGCCTTCAGAGTGGAGATGTATTTGATATTTTCATTGGATGTCTTTCCAATAAACCGGAACTCTATCGAGTTAGGAAGGTGAAAAGTTATTGTCTTCTGAAAACAATCAAGGCATGCATGATGCCTTTCTAGCCAGTCCATCCCCAGGACGAGATCAAAGCCATCCATTTCAATTAGTAGTAGTGAGACAGGTAACTGATGTCCTGCTATCAGTACTACACAGTAATCCAGGATTTCTCGAATTATAAATACTTGTCCTCATGGTCCTTTGATCAGATAGTATTGTTGTACTTATACTGGTACCTTACCCAAAGTGGGTACTAACTGTTAAGCAATAAATGAATGTGAAGCACCAGAATCAAATAAGGCATGTACAGAAAAGCTATGAATAGTAATGGTACCTCGTACGACCCTGCCTGAATTGTAGGCTTGTTCTTCAGTGATTGCATTGAGCTGTCCATTAGGAATAGGCAAGCTAGAACCTGCACCACTTGCGGTGGTTGCTGTGAAGGAGATACACCTTGTGAACCATGACCTCTATCATGTCTTCCTCCGCGTGTTGCTCCATTGCTTGGGGTGGATGTTATATTGTTAATAGGGATTGATTTAGACCCCGAACCTCTCAACTTTAGACAGTCTTTCTTGATGTGACCTTCCTGATGACAGTTATAATACACACGTGTTCTTATCCGTGTTGAAGATCCAACCACAACGGTACTAGCTCCTACTATTGAGTCGCGAGGGTATAGTGGAGATCTAGAGAAACCCCCTCTTCTTGATAATTCATGGCTCAAAGTCTGTGGCGAGCTTATACTAGACCCAACTGGATGATAGTGACTGTCTCTGCGATTATAATTCGCCTTACGTTTGGATGGTCCACCAGTAAAGTGGAAGCTTCTTCTTTGTCGGTTTCATCCCTTTCCATCTCCATACAAGAGGCGATGTCCATGGCTTCATCTATAGTGGTGGCTCTAAAACCTACAAGCTTTTCTCTAAGATCTCCCTGAAGCCCACTAACAAATCTAGTAAGACATTCCTGTAATGAAGCTTCTAGAGTTGGGGAGTAACGTAACAGGTCCGTAAAGTGAATGTAATAATCTCGTACATTCTTCGAACCCTGGGTCAGAAAAGCCAGCTCCCTCCTCTTCAATTCTTCCCAATGGGAGGGACAGAAGTGAACTCGGAACCTCTCTTCAAAGACATCCCATGGAATGGGACTTACTAATTTCTTAGAAATGGCTCTCTACCATCGTCTTACATAGTATGCTAGGGAGTAATCAGCGAAGTGCACCTAAGTATCTACCGGTGCATGTATTATCATCAACATCCTACTAACATCATCAAGCTATAGTTCTGCCTCAGCAGGTATCTCTATGCCTTTGAATCGAGGAATCTTTCCCTTTCGGTAATTGTCCAGTAGTTTTTGGTGTTTAAGAAGAGCTCTCTCCATTGCTCCTTCAACTAGGGTAGGAGCAGACTCAGTGGAGGATGGTAACTAGATTCTTCTTCAGAAAGGTAGACAGAACCATCAACTCTAGCATCCACAGGTTTGGATGCCTCGAGTCTCCCAGCTTGTACATTGAGCCTCTCCTCCAATGTATGTTGTCTTTGTCCCATTTCTTAGAGTATTGTCATCATAGCCGCTAATTGCCTAGACATGTCTTGGTCTATCATGATCCTGAGATGAATCAAGGACAAAGATTAGGTCCTATACGCTTTAGCATGATATACATAAGGGACGTTGACTTGTGAATGGTGCTGCAGTCACTTATTAAAATCAAAGAATCTTAAGACAATCTTAGTTTCTGAATACCCTCAGAGTTATCAATTACAGTGTAAATTACTGGAGTAATCGGGCTCTGATACGTGAAAAATACCTTATGGTTGAGGTGCCTCCGTAGGCATGCGATGGAGTGTAATGCATCTTAACTAAGCTCCTAACACATCCACTAACTTATCTATCACCCGCAGTAGTAGTTCTAAGATCCGATTAGTTGTCGATGATTGGTGATTATAATAAATGATGGTTCCATACCAATCTCAACTATAGTCAACTCAATCGTAACAGATCTTAACTCTAATCAAATTCAATTGTGATTAATCTTAAATGTAGCTACCGCTAAGCTTATTGGTGGAATGGTAATTAAAACTCAAGTGGTGAGGAAATCTCTTAAAAGACCCTTCCTTCTTACTCTCTAAGTGGAAGAGCGGTCCAATAGAGGGATAGGTCTACTCCAAAACTACGCCACTGAGACGGGAGAGAGAGAGAGAGAGACTTTCCAAAAAAGACATTCTTGAAACCGGCCCGACCAATACCAGCAAACGAGCTCGTAAAGAAAACTCAAACCGAGGGCCCCCCAAACTAGGTATCCTAAAACAAAGGGTCAATGGAACTGATCAAAAGTCGGGATCCTTACGAGGTATAAAAAAATAATGCGAGCTCGATAAAAACCGTTCAATGGACTGGGATCCTATACCCGCGCACTTGGCAGTTGATGCCCCAACTGAGCTCCCTTTCCTCCGCCCATTGAGGGTCACCACACCCTCGCACGGTCAGGTGTAAGGGTCACCTTGACTAGCACCATTAGCAGCTAGTCATTACTAATCCATAATTTCTTACTTGATTCCTCATTCTTTTCTCAATCCCTTTGTGGTCAACATCACAGATCTAGATATATTGTCAACAACTTATCAATAATGATTCATACTTAGAAAATCAATTGATAAGATTAGCAGTCATTTTGATCACAGAAATCCATAGATTTAACTAAAGTATTTTGAGTTATCTTATTAAGAATATGTGAACCTTAAGGATATTAACATCCTATTATTTGATTAGTAACATTCTAAGATAAAGCATCGTACAGATTAGTTATACAATAGCTTATTAAGAGAAGGATACCCAGCAATTTGACATTTTAGAATTTAATTTATTATTTATAAGTCAAAAGAGCAGGTGGAGTTTATCCTTATATAGAGAACCATAAATCCTCAAATTTGAAATTTTACAATTCTACGATCATGAGTATGAATTTGATCTTAAATATGATCTAGGCTTTTTAATAAGCTAGCACATGCAAAATAACCCCAAAATCTTTTTATTTGAACAAATAATTTTGCTATTTACTTACTATCTTGAAATCAGACTTGCTTTAACCTTTGATCTCTATTGGACCTTAATTATGGTCCAAGACCCACAATATTCTAACATGTTAGATATTTATGAGGAACCTTACGATCATCCAAAACTACCACACACTTTAAGGAGAAGAACAACTGCCCTGCATTCTTTCTCTTGCAAATTCAGATAGCTGTAATTAGCATGAAATACCCCAGTCACAGACAAGCACCAAGAAAAACTCCCAAGTAAAACAAATTACTCAATTATGAAAAAGCACTTCAGTGATAAATTAAAATTTTCCATCTAAGATGTAATTACGAGAGATACGTTACACAGCATGTGGAACCACATTGAGAATACCTTATCTTTGCACAAACCATTTTTTCTATATGGATTAATTTCATATGTAACAGTACTTTATACTGCTAACTTGTAATATTTAAATAGAAATAACAACTCCTAGAGTTCAACATAGTGGCAATTAATGTACTTAAATTAAATCCAGCAGACACCTGAGCAACTCCCATTTTTGCTACATTTATCACCATGACATGAGCATTAACAAACGACAGATCTATAGTTTGATTTAATGGACAGCAGTTCCATTACTTGAACAAACTTCACCGTCAATCATTCCAATCTGAAGAACAGATCTCGTGAAATTTCCAAGGAAAGTAGAAGATTAAATCGTGCATGTAGGGCAGCAAAAGATAAGGGGATTTGGATTGTACCTTTTTTTCTAGAATTTTTTGTGCTTAGATTAAGCATGCATGCAGCAGATTTGAAACTCCCAGAGGCTTGGGAGAAGGTTGCAGCAATCGGAAATGGAGCTCCAACAGAAGCTTCCTGCAGCAACAGCTGCAAAGGGGGGCAGCAGCCACCCAGAAAGAAAAGAGGGAAAAAATATGGAAGGCCTTCGGCTTGGCTCTTGAAGGGGAAATGGGGCAAAACAGTGGAGGGAGAAAGGGGATTTGGGAGAAAAGAAAAATAGGAAGAAAGAAGAAGAGAGGGGCTCTCCACGTTGGAGGAGAATAGAAGGAAAGAAGGATTTTGGGGTAAATATGAGAAAAAGGGAGAGGGGAGGGGGGCTTCCCGCGTTGGGATTAAGACACCAAATGTCACTTTTTAATGACATCACTGACATCATAGCAAGCTGGTGTCAGCTTGCTGATGTCATAATTATTAAATTAATATATATTTATTTATATATTTACTTAAAAGCATGGCCTCAAATTTCAGCGAAATTCAATCGAATTTCTGTCGAATATCGATATCCTGTCGAAATCGAAATTCGACCGAAATGGCCGAAATGACCGAAATATGAGGGTCCTAGTACAAAAAATGACCGAAATGACCGAAATTTCGGTCGAATTTCGACCGAATTTCCACCGAAATTCCATTTCGATCAGTCACCGAAATGGTGACCGAAATCAGCATTTAAGGCCTTGCTTAAAAGTCCGCCGTACTCACACCTCGAGTCTTCAATTTAGGCGCATAATAGCTCGTTTTGATCGTCTCTGAATGACGATCAAAATGAGTCTAATATTCATATACTTTAGATCGGGTTTGAATTCCTGAAACTCTCGGGACACGATTTTGGTCTGTGATTAAATTTTGTGATTTAAAAATATCAAATGATCTCCGATTGACGAACGGTTGATTTCGTTGGTCTTATTTCATGGAATCGGACTTTTGGGTGGTCTTGGTTTGTTTTGCGGTTTCCAATTTGTGTCGCGGCTTTTCCATGGCATGTTTTACGATGCGATCGACTTTCAGTCGATTTCGCCCGAACGCTCGGATCCGCCCTTCCCTTTCTCTATGCTCCCCTACCTAGTTAGAAAGGTATAGCCTAATTTACGATTTATTGATCGATTTAGATTCTTTAACATTGATCGATAATTTTATTGAATTAAACAGACTCTAATCAAGTTGGGTTCGGGTTTATTCGGACCCGGATATTACACCTGAAGACAGTGTTGAGACCTCATAGTGGAGCTGATGCAGGTTCTCGAGAATTTTCTCTCATGATTTGTGACTTGGGGTTGATGACAGATGACACTGCAGGATGCAAATATACCTGGAGGGACTCGAGATCAAGGTCGAGGGTTGATCGCTTTCTGATCTCCATTGAGGTGCCGAATATTTTTCCATTGGCTAGAGCATGGGCTTTACCTAGGGCACACTCTAACCATACATTGTTGATCTGGTCATCATCGGGTGAAGACACTAGACCGAAATCATTTTTCAAGTTCGAACGAGCTTGGATGCTGGAAGAGGGGTTCCGAGATGCTATCAAGGACTTCTGGCATGGATGCACGATAGAGGGAACTGCTACAATGAAGATGGCCACAAAATTGATGAGACTTCAGCTATTTCTTATGGAGTACCACAAAAAGACAAAGGAAAAACGTCGTGGAAGAAAGCTGAAAGCTCTGGAAGAAATCCAAATGTTGGATAGGTTGGAAGATGAATGGGCGTTACTGGCAATGGAGATCGAGTCTGGGAACGGGTTCCTCAACGAGGTGGAGTCGAAGGACAGGAAGGTGGAGATAGAATGGAGACAAAGGTCCCAGCAGAGATGCAAATACATGATTCTTCCATACCATCGCGTGTGGAAGACGGATGAGGAACCTTATACATGAGATCAACACAGGTTCGTGGGGATCGAAATGTTGGGCAAGCTCTACACTTACATTTCATGAGGACAAGCAGGTGAACTAATTGGGCGGGGTGGGGTTGGCGGGGTAAAGGACTAAGAAGCATCTCACAAGATCAGGCTAGAAAGTTGATTGCGTCGTTCTCTGATGTCGAGATTAGAAGGGCGGTTTTTGGACTCAATGCAAATGGAGCTCCGGGTCAGGATTGTTCTCCGGTCTTTTTCTATAGGGGGTTTTGGGATGTGATTAGGGAGGGTCTTCTTGCAATGGTACAAGAATTCAGTAGAGAGAACTATGGCTTCGAGCGTCTCAACAAGGCTTACCTTTTTTGTTTTTGAAGAGGGAGACACCTACTAAAGAGAATTATGGTTGATCGTACTTATCCAATGCAATTTACCTCATTGTTGTCAAGGTTCTCGCTAATCTCCTTCGCAGCATCATTAGAGACATTCTCTCCCCGGAGCAGTCTGCCTTCATACCTAATAAGAACATTGTGGATGGCCTTGTCATGGCTTCCGAGATGATTTTAGATTGGAAGAGGAACAAACAGAAAGGGTTGTTATGGAAGGTGGACTTCTCTAAGGCATATGACCATGTTGATTGGCGGTTTCTGCGGGCCTCTTTGCAAAAGAGATGCTTTCATGAAGAGTGGATCTCCTGGATTAAGCGGTGCATTACTAAGGCGTCATATGGTAGTGCTAGTTAATGGTCGTCTAGAAGGAGGTTTCCTCCAGCCACAACGGGGTGTGTGCCAGGAGTGCCTTTTGGCCCCTCTCATGTTTATCAATGTTGTATATGCTTTAGCAGTTATGATGAGACTGACTACGGAGAATGGATGGTGCACTGGATACCACAAGGATGACATCTCCCTTCTAATATTACAATATGAATATGATAATGTATTTTTCTTGGATGATGGACTAGGGCAGGTGTTAAGGGTAGTCCATACTATGGAGAATTTGGGGACATCTCTGGTATGAAATTAAATAGGGAGAAGTCGGTGTTCGCAAGATTGCAGAAATCGATAGTCGGTACTCGGCCGGCGGGGTCACTGACTAAGGATTAATCGACAGTCGGGCGACTAATCGGATTTAGTCGGTCATTAGCCGGTTTTGAATTTTTAATTATTTTAAATATATAAATCATTTATATACATATATTCTTATATATTTGCATAGATTTGTACATTTTTTCTTTTTTTGGAAGAATATTTGTACACTTTCTATATTATCATTATGAAACAAATGAAGTAATTGACTTTAAGTATAACATTAAGCATAATAGAATAAGTATGCTTTAGAAAACATAAAATTTAGAAAATAAAAAACTCTATGTAAAAGTCGGTCGAGTAGTCAGTCGACTAGGCCGACTAGTCAGCCTGATTAGTCTAGTTAACCGACTAATGGCCGACAAGGCCTAGTCGAATCGGCTACCCCCCCGACTCGACTAGTCGGACTGACTAGTCGGCCGATTTTTACAACATTGGGTGTTCGTACCTATTGGACTATCACCAGTCGAGGTTCAGGTGGTCAGGGAGGCACTACAATGTCCCGTTGGCGAGTTACCTATAACTTATTTGGGGCTACCTCTCATGGCAAGCATGCTTAGGGCGACGGATTGGAGATCAGTTCTGGATAGATTGGAGAGAAAAATGGCAGGCTGGAAAGTGACGACCCTATCCAGGGGAGGCAAGCTAATTTTGATGAAACATATTTTGCCCACAATCCCCATCTTTTTCTGTTCAACACGTTTGCTGCACATAGGCGTTCGCAAGAGGATGGAAGCTTTGATGTGCAGATTCTTCGGGACATGGAAAACAGGAAAAAAAGAGATTCCACTTGATTAATAGGGACAAAATCACCACGACAAAGAAGAGAGGCAGATTGGGGGTACATGGAGTGGAAAACATGAACACGGCCTTGATCGCAAAGTGGGTGGTCCGATTTTGGGGTAACTCGAAATATCTAGTTTGTCGGCTAATGAGGAAAATGTATGGTATCGGTAGATCGTTAACAACATCTACGCTTCATCTCCCATCATCTATGTCGCTTGGGATTAGGAAAGTTCAACTTGAGATATCAAATATGTTGCATCATGTGTTTGTCGGGAAGAGGAGTTTTGCTTCTGGTTGGATGATTAGATGAGTGAGGATGCGCTCGGGGAGCGCTTTCCAAGGCTTTTTGCAATTGTAGATAATCGGAATATACTCGTCCGACAGGCTTGGTCTTAGGGTACGTGGTCACCAACTTTTACTATGGAATTCTAAGAACAACGGAGGGAAGAATTTTTGAAAATGCAATAGGAGTTGAATAACGTGGAAGGGTTGTCATTAGGAAAAGATCATTTCAAATGGCAGCTGGGAGATTTTTCGTGAAAATGTGTACCAACTACTCTTGGATGATAGGGATCGGCTGAGTGGCAACTTCACTAGGACACCAATATTATATGGAAAAGTAAAATACCTCTTCGGGTGAAAATCTTCTTGTGGCGTTCTCGGCATGGATGCCCACTTACCAACGAGCGGCGTGATAAGATTTTGAATGTTGGGGACCGAATATGCGAAAGATGTGGCATGGAAGATGAAGACTTGGACCATCTCTTTTTCAGATGTGGTGTCTCAGCAAAAGTATGGAGCTTTGCAGGAATTCATTGGATATAAAAAAACATGCTTTTCCGGGCCTCCATTCAATCGGTTTGTGGTAATTCACAAACGAAACGTTCACATCCCTTCGCAATTATGTGGGCAATATGGTGTGCTAGAAATGAATTTACGTTTCGTGAACAACGTTGTTATCCTAAAATTGTTTTTGAACATTGTAAGGGCCTTTATACAGCCTGGTCAGTTGTAATTTAACTTCTTAAGTTAATATATTGTGGCGGATCCCATCTCGGGATGCCACCGTTACTATTTTCAAAAAAAACGTCATTTTAAGGATGACCTAAGATCTTAAATTCATTAATAATTTCACCATTACGTTGTTCAAGAAGGGGGACCTTCAAGATACGAGAAATTGCACATCCATCAGTCAAATAAACATCCCCATGAGGATTATTTCGAAGATCCTTGCAAACCGTTGGGCTCCAAAACAAAAACAGTTCATCCCTCCCTCCCAATCACAGTTTAAAAAAGGCTAGCCTTGAGTGCAAAAAGCGGTGAGGCAAAACAAGCAAGGCCGTTTTAGCCTCGATGTGCATGCCTCAACCTCCTTTGGCGAGGCGTACGCCTCGCTCAGTTAAGGTGGTCTGAGGCGGTCTAATGTGGCGTGAGGCGGAGACTTGGCATTCCCTACGGCTTTAAAGATGTTTTGAGAACTTTCACAAGAAAATCATTTGTTCTATTGGTAATTTTAGATGTTTATAAAGGTCTAGTTATTTAGGATATATTTATACAAGATGAATGCCTAACTTGGCCTCTTTCATATTCATATTTACCAATAAACATGTCTAATTATTTCAATAAACTATTAAAATTACACCCTTCAACATGTGAATCCGCAAATCTTATTTCAAACATTGCTCGTAAACTTAATTTTCAAGAGTAGTCACATAATGAGCTATGTAATGTACCGAGGAGAAAAAACAAGATAAAATTCAAGGTATCTTAGTGTTGTCATATACCATCTGTTAGCCACATAACATATAAATTTCATCAAAGTATATTTTATCATAATTTTATGTACTATAAATATTTTAGTGGCAAGTATGTAATCCTAGATGCACTAATGACAATGACTCCCTCTTTGATAAATATTTTAGTAACAACTATGTAATCTTAGATACTCTAATGACAATTACAGCTTATGACTCCCTCTTTAATTGGAAGGAAATTTAGTAAATATATATATAGTTGTATATCTTTTCTTTCGGTGTTCATGTCTCTATAATTTCATTATATATTAGAGTGTTATATATTACATGTTGGTCAGATAGTATATAACTTCATTTGTACATATATTATTGTAATTTTCATAAGTATTTTCCTTTATAAACTGAGGCTTACACCTCGACCGTCTCGAGGCTAAGCCCTGCTTTACTTCAAAGGAAAATGCATTAGTCCGCTTTTCATTTTTTTTCAAACTTAGCTTCAATTGCACATTCTTGAAAAGACAAGGCACCTCTGACACTTTTGGAACCACGTCTAAGATACTTGCACGGTAGAACCAGAAAAAAACTAAAGCCATCATCCTAAAGATCGACCAGAAAAAAGCTATCGAGACACTCAATTGGAGCTCTATCCATAAAGCACTCAGTATGACTGAGTACAACAACAAAAGCCTTTTCCCACTTTAAGTAGGGTCGGTTACATGGATTTTTTGCCTCCATTCAGATCTATCTTGAGTCATTTTCGGGCTTAGATCCAAAAACTAAGATCCCTTCGTATATTCTCATTCCAACACTTCTTGGGCCTCCCACGCCCTATTTTAGCCGGCTCAACATTCCAAAACTAACATCTCCTTATCGGTGCATCAGCTGACCTCATTTGCAAATGGCCATACCACCTAAAGCGATTTTCTCGCATCTTATCTTCGATCGAAGCTACACCCACCTTCACTCTGATGGCATCATTCTGAATCCGATCTTTACATGTGTGTCCACCCACTTTAGCATTTGTATTTTTGCTACCAACATTCTCTGCACATGTCTATGGTTCACAGGCCAACATTCTAATCCAATGAGCATAGCAGGTCTCACAGCTGCTTTATAAAACTTTCCTTTGATATTCAAAGGAATTTTCTTATCACAGAGAACAGTAGAGGCTCCTCTCCACTTTAGCCAACCGGCATTTATTTTATTTGTAACATCTCCATCAATTTCTCCATCAAAATAGATCCCAAGTATTTAAAAGAATCTCTCTTCTGAATCTTATCATCACCAATCTTAACATCGATTCCTTCACCATTGCTTCCATCAAAAGTACACTCCATATAGTCAGTCTTAGCCCTACTTATACAATATCCTTTAGTCTCCAAAGCATGTCTCCCGACCTCATGCTTCTCATTTACTCCATTTCTAGTCTCACCAATCAACATAATATCATCAGCGAATAAAATACACCAAGGTATCTCATCTTGGATGTGACTTGTCAACTCGTCCATAATCAAAGTTAAAGAGGAATGACTCAAAGTTGAACCTTGATGTAGAACAGTGTTGATGTCAAAATAGTCAGTCTTCCCATATTGTATCCTTACACAAAATGAAGCCCTATCATATATATCTTTTATGAGGTTAATGTATAGGATGGCTTCAATAGTTGAGCGACCTGGCATGAATCAGAATTGGTTTTTGTTTACTTTGGAAACTTGCCTCAACCTTCTTTCGACCACATGTTCCCAAATTTTCATAGTGTGACTCATCAGCTTGATACCTCGGTAATTTGAACAATTTTGAATGTCTCATTTGTTCTTATAAAGAGGCACCATGATGCTTCTCCTCCATTCTTCAGGCATTTTCTTTCTTCGCCAAATAACAATTTGTAAGCCAAGTCAAATCACGCTCATCTAAAACTCTCCAAACTTCAATAGGAATGTCATCAGGTCCTATACATTCCCATGTCTCATAACCTTCAATGCCTCATCTACTTCTTTCCTTTGTATTCATTTGTAACTTGCACAATTCAAGTAACTTTCACTACTAGCTAGATTTCCCAAAGTGATTTCTCTATTTCCTTCCCCAGTGAAAAGCTTATGGAAGTATTGCTTCCATCTAGTCTCTATATCCTTCTAAGTAACAAGCATGTGACCTTTCTCATCCTTAATGCATCTCACTTGAGAAAGACCTGTGGTCTTTCTTTCTCTTGCTTTAGCCAGCTTGAATATATCCTTCTGACCCTCCTTAGAATCGAGATTTTTGTACAAAACTTCATAAGCTTTTGATTTAGCTTCGCTTACCACCTTCTTTGCTTCCTTCTTAGCTATTTTGTACTTTGTGACGGTTTCATCCGTTCTATCCTTAGACATAGCTTTAAAGCAAGATCTTTTAATTTTGAGCTTCTCTTGCACCCCTCCACTCAACCACCAAGCCTCCTTTTGACTCGCCTAGCATCTCTTTGGCTATCCTTCGGATATAAGATGCTACTGCCTCCCACATCTCATTAGCACTTCCGTTACAATCCCAAGATAAGTCTTCTAAAACCTTCTCCCTTAAGTTAGATTGTTTCAATTAAAGATTCCACCATCTAGTTCTAGTGATCTTAAAATTCCTCCTTTTCTTTACTAGCCCTTTTAATGGGTGGTCAGGATTTCTCCCGGGATTACTTTGCAGTCTTTGCAACACAACCGATCTCTTCTTCTCAACGCAAAATAGTCTATTCGTGTTCTAGTCGATCCACTCTTATAAATAAGTAAATGCTCCTTCCTCTTCTTGAAGAGAGTATTTGCAATGAAAAGATCATAATCTGTTACAAAATCCAGAAAGACTTTTCCCTCTTCATTTCTATCCCCGGAGCCATGTCCTCCATAAACACTAGTATACCCTGAAGCATCCTTTCTGACAAGTCTATTAAAATCTCCATCTAGGCAAATCTTCTCTCTTTGTGAGATTCCTTGCATAAACTGATATGATATTCAGAATTTCTTCTCCGAGCACCACTTTTAGCCAATATGAAGGGGGTCTCACTTAAAATTAACAACTCTTCCTCGAGCTTCTTCAAAAAATCAAAAGCTTTTTTAAGAGAAAGATGTCCAGAAGACACAGAGGAGGAGTACAAGTAAAAATAAGAACCATGAAAAGGTACATAAGCAACAAATAACAAAAGATATTACCGTGTCAAAGATGAAAGGCATTGTATTTCCAACTTTCCAAGATGAAACCAACGCCTGTAATTAAAATTTATAACTGTTTAGTCGCAATGCGGTGAGAAAATAAGTGCAGAATGATTGAAATTGTGCTGTAAAGTTCATGTTTCTGGTGGTTTGACAATTATATAGTAACAAATACCCAGTATCATATTAATATATAGACACTTACATCTACGTATTTTGATGGTTTGATTGCACGTTCACCATGGTAACGACTATCAACAGCAACAGATATATACCCTCTTGAAGCATATGCCTGGAAACTTATTCGGTCAATTAGGCTTTTGTACCACTATAATTCTGAAAAGGCAAAAATCTGAAGTATCATTCCGATGTACCTCTAGCAAAGGTCGTACCCATTCCTTGCACTTGTAAGAACTATGCAGGACAACTATAGCCGGTCTTTTCCTTGGTTTAACATCTTTTATGCTCAGGACAAGAACAGGCAACCGTCCTTGCTCGCCTTCCTGTAAGAATTAAGATACTAATAAGTAAATCATTACTCAAAAGATTCATCAATATTAGGGTATGACATTTTTTATGGAAGAAGAAACTCTACTATTAAAGCTCCATTGGGGTACCAATATTGCTACTAATATATCATACTAAATAGAAAGAAAATAATGCTCCACGTGAGAGTAAGTTGTTGACTGAGAAAATTGGTCAAAGCTTAGCACATTAGCATTCACAAGTTCAGGAACTAAAATTCGAAATAAAGAAGAATTAGGGTTGATCAAGTTTGAATATAAAGGTACTTTCGACTCAAATCATCTACAAAAAGAGGAATCAGGAAACAAAGCCACAACAGAAAATGCAATAAAAATAGAGACCCATGCATAAATGAGGACTTTCCATAAGGTTAGATAGAGACCCGTGCATAAATAATGACTTTCCAGAAGGTTTAGTATCATGTTAAACGGGCACACAAATCCTGTATCTGTTTAATGTAACAAAAACAAAATTGAAAAACAACAAAATTAACAAGTATTTGTTATAAAACATTCGACACTGTTGAGAAAAAAATGATGAATTGCTTATTTATGAAGCCCTAGGGTTCTCTTATATAGAGGAGAAACCTATTAGACAAACTACATAAAGAAGACGGAAAGAAAAGAGAATACATAAAAGAAACAAAAGATAACTATTATCTCAACACTCCCCCTCAAGCTGGAGCGTAGATATCAATCATGCTCAGCTTGGAACAACATCTCTAGAATGGGCCTTTGGCTAGGGCCTTAATAAACACATCTGTTGTCTAATTTCCTGAGTTAACATGAGTGGTGGAGATGAAGCCCTTCTGTATCATGTCTCGAGTGTAGTGACATTTTACCTTGATATGCTTGGTCATCTCATAAAGATCGGGTTGTTGGCAATAAAGAAAGTAGCATGGTTGTTGCATTGGAGATGCATGGGAAGAAGTACCTCAACCACTAGGTCAATAAGAATAGATCTGACATGCATCATCTCTATACTCGCCTGGGTCAAGGCCCTGTACTCTGATTCTGCATGGATCTGACGACCACTATCTACTTCGTGCTCTTCCATGACACCAAGGAACTCCCTATAAACACTGCAAAGTTAGAGGCAGACTTCCTTTCCTTGGGACACCCTGCACAATCTGCACATGCACAAGATGTAACAACAAGAGATGTGCCTCTTCTAAATAGAAGACCAGTGCCAGGTGAGGTCTTCAGATATTTCATAATCATATGGACTGCATCCATATGTGCATGATGTCTAGGTTGCTCCATGAACTGACTCACTTTGCTCATTGCAAAGGATACATGCGGCATGTTGATGGTTGTGTATAAGAGCCATCCAACAAGCTCCAAGTACCTCCTCTTGTCTACCTCCTCAGTGTTATCAACATACAGCTTCACGCTCGGGTCCATGGGAATCGTTAGAGGCTTGCTATCTGTAGCATCCGGTTTCCAATCAAACCCGAAGTCGTCCGATTTTGGGTCTAATGAACCCAAAAACATTGTCGGCCAATACTAACCAACCTAAAACGACCAATTGGTAGTGAATCAAAAGTTGTTCGGGTGAAATCTATCAAAAATCGGTCGTTTCGTAGAGCGCGCCGTGAAAAGCCGCGACGCAAATTCGGAAGCCGCGGAATAAACCGAGACCATCATGAGATCCGATTCGACGATACGAAACCAACGGAATTGACCGTTCGTCAATCGGAGGCCGTTTGATATTTTTAAATCGTAAAATTTAACCTTAAACAAAAACCGTATCCGAAAATTTCGGGGGTTCAAAACCCAACCGAAAGTATATCAATATTATACTCATTTTGATCGTAGTTGAAAGACGATCAAAACAAGACATTGCGCGTCAAAATCCGAGAGCCGAGGCGCACATACGATCGACTTTAAGTTGATAGAGCTTTGGTTTAAAAAAAAAATTTTAATTATTAAACTAAAAATTAATATCTGCTACAGTAACTGTAGCAGCAGCCAGCAGACAGTGTTTGGTTGGAAAAAAAAAAGTATAATAATATATTTTATTTTCTAAGCTACAGTAGTAGCAGACTTCAGAGATTGAGTATTTCTCTTACTTACACGAAAGGCTTCTCCCCTCTCCACTTGGCCTTTTTGCTTTCTCCACTTGGATGGGTTTTGAGCATGTATCATCTCCTATATATATGTAGCACAAAGCCATACGTTCTACCTTTCTAATTCCAACAAGAGCTCCAAACCCTTTTCCTCTCTCTATTTTGGTTGGAAGGAGTCGTCGTCTTTCTCAAGCTGCCATTGTTGAGAAGCATTCAACCCTCATCTCAAAGGTCGATGGCTGCCAGTCCAAGCAATTAGAGGTCCTGCATTAATGCATGCAAGTCTTCTTCTTCAAATTTGAGAATTTTAATAAGGTACACTCCATTACCCTCATTGCTGCCATACATGCACTATTCCCAGATCTTCATACTATCATCTTGTGTACCACTCCCTACTTACCATTGCTGCCAACTATGTCATAGCAAAAGTCAAATTACGATGCATGATCTTTTAGGTGTGCAATGATCTAGTTCTAGGGGTTATTACCTTTAGGCTTTACCTATGAATTTTCTTAGATTTTGTAATAAACTTAAAAATCTATTATAAGTTTTCACTGATTAAAGCTATATAGAAATTTTGTTGGGATTTTCTGCACCTACTACTTCATGCAACCACTGCCAGAACAGTGGGGCATAAGTTGATTCATGCTTGTAATTACACCAAAGAATCGAGTTGTCAGGATTTTCTTTATATACAAGATTTTGGTAGAAAAATTATCCTGGAGATTTAGAATTCCTGTTTATAAAACAATTATTAAAAAGTTATATATATTAGGTGAAAATTTCAGTTCCACTATAAGTTAGTAAATTACTTATTTGCTGAATTTTCCATTGATGAGTTTCCTTGTTAGAAGTATATTAATTGTCAAATGTATAAATAATTGCATAAGATTAAAACTTATATATATACATACAGCCTAAAAACACCTAGGGATGCATTCCACAGTACTTGTGCAAGTTGTTATTTTCTCTCTAGTAAGAAGAGATGCTAGTGAGGATGACATGCTCTTAATTAGTATTATCTGTAGGTATGATTCAGGTTGATACATGGTTGGTTACTCATTCATGGTTTTGCATTATTAAAATCTAACTTGGTTCTTGTTTGTTTCTCTAGAGATCTTAGTAATATACTTTTCACTATATCATACAAATTGATATCTGGTTACTTTTAATTGCATACATGACTCTGTTATAAATGTGTATATATATGGACATGTATATGTGGATGATGATATATCAAGTAAAATATACTTCCTCATGTGCGTCAATATGTGAGCTTATGGCACAATTGTCCCCAATAGTAATATACCTGTTGTAATAAATTTTAGCATAATATAATACATACATATATATATCCATATCTTTCCACAGTTTCACAATTTTACGAAATCTTGTAACTGTGATAGTATAGGCTTTCATTACGCATAGGAAATGAGATTTTCTTCATAGTTAGAAAGCCCTTCCTGTAAATTACAGCTCCATATTACTCATCCTTATGGTTCCAAAATAGTGCTTTTGCCATGAGAACTACTCTACTGACAGTAAGGGTATAAATTACTGTTCATAAAGACTGTCAACATGAGATAATAATACGAGTTACAAATCACATAATGATGCTCGGATGAACACGGAAATTCTCCTTATTATTGTAAACAATCATTACTCTCCTCTATTAATTTATTTTTTCACTGCCCTTGATACTCCTAATATTGAGCTTATTAAATTCAAGCTGTCAGTGTGCTATTTTCCGTCATTTTTATCACCAGTATACTCATTAGTTTTGAATATAAAATATGGGATTAATTAAACGATATTCTTCAGACGATCTCTTCATTTTATTATTGACTTGACGGGAATTTAAATGAATGTTTAGTTTTATATCACATTAGTAGAGTATTAAATATCCAATATAAGGTAGGGACATACATCTTCATTCCTATACGATTATGGAATCTTATTTAAGAAAAAGGATGTGTAGTGATAACAGTTAAATGTGCCGGTTAGGGTGACTTTTACACCTAACCGTGCGAGGGGGCGGTGACCCTCAACTGGGCGGGAGAATAGGAAGCCCAGTTAGGGCAGCGGCCGCCAAGTGCGCGGGTCTAGGATCCCAGTCCCTTTTCGGTTTTTACGCGAGCTCGCAGTGTTTTTACGCCTCGTTGGGATCCTGACTTTAGACCAGTTCCGTTGACCCTGTCTTTTAGGATACCCAGGCGGGGGATCCTGGTTTTTCAGTTTTTCGTACGAGCTCGTCTGCCCGTACTAGTCGGGCTGTTTTTCTAGAGCGACTTTTCTAGGGAGTCTCTCTCACCCGTCTCAGTGGCGTAGTTGGGGAGTAGACCTATCCCTCTATTGGACCGCGCTTCCAATTAGAGGGCGAGACGGAAGAGCCATTTGCAGGCTTCTTCACCGCTTGAGTTACTTCGCCAACAGACTGGCGATTCTATATCTAGATCATCCATATCTACATCTACAACATCTGGAGTTATACATGAAACAATTGAAATTAAGAATTGGATGCCTACCTATTGAACTTGGGAATCAAGTAATCTATAAATATTTCATATTCCATCTTTCACATTATTTCATTCGCGAAAAATTTTTCCCCATAATTTATGCTTATAATGCGATGTCAATAAATGGAATGTTGCGAATAGTGTCGTAAACGGGTACCCGGATCCTGAGGGTTGACACTATCTGCCATGTCGTCTCTGAGAGAATATATATAATACAGTTCCTCTAGGTCATCACAAGACCTCGTTGGTTCCTGGTAGACTCCGATCCAATGAAGTACATAGACTGTCAAGGTCCTTGGTTACAAACTACTGACCTAGGAAATCCTTAACAGCCTAGTCTTGCTCATCATCCCCTTTAACAACGATATCATCAATATAAAAAATATGGCAATTGTACCTTACTGAGACCTCTGAACAAACAATGAATGATCGGCAGTCGATCTCACGAACCCCTATTGCTCTATTAAATCCGAGAGCTTCTTGAACCATGTTCTTGGACACTACTTAAGGACATTCGCATTATGAAGCCTACAAACCTTATGACACCCCCACTCAGCAGTGAACCCATGTGGTTGTTGCATGTAGATCTCCTCATGTATTATTCACACCAAGTTGATATAGGGTCCAGTCAAGGTTCAGGAAAGCAGTATGTATATGCGTCCAGGCAAGTCACCAAATACTGAATAAGCGGTGTGCGGGGGTATATGCGGGGTATATGCGATTTTAAGCGATTTTCTGATTTTTAATTTAAAAATAAATAAAAGCTATGAATAACATTACGACTGAATTTATATATTTAAGTGGAATTAAAGAAGATCTAAGAAAAATGGTTCATGTTAGATGGTCGAGTATATGCTTTTATTGCCTAACATTTAATCAAAAAATATTTAGCCATAAAAACTTCACATATTAGATGATTCATAATAACAAAACTTCATTACACATACATGCACTACATGAGCAAAATCTAAACCATCATATATTAAAATATTTGACGATACGTTACATATACTCATGAAAAGAATACATGAGATAAACATAAAACATTGCATATACATAATGGTATAATGCATTGCAATTGTATACAAATGCATGTCATATTCTTACAATTGAATTAAGGAAAGAAACGGATCTATGAAATTAAGCACCTGAATGAGAGGATTGGAAAGTTGGAGATGCTTGAGCAGTATGCGGGGCATATGCGGGGCGCATATGCCGGGAGGACACATAATACATCAATTCATGAAATCATTTCGGTCTGCATGCCGCACGGACATATGCAGCCGCATATGCGGCCCGTGCGGCCAATCTCATAAACACTAGGTCTAGTCCTGTGACACTTCAATGGAAAGAAGAATCTGCAGGATAGAATGTCGAGCTACTGAAGAGAAAGTATCCTGATAGTCCATTCCATATGTCTGGGTGAACCACGAGCCACAAATCTCGCCTTGTAGCGATCCACACAGCCATCTATTTGGTACTTCACTGTAAACACCTATTTGCATCCTACAACAGATGCTCATATAGGAGTTGTAACAATGCTCCATGTGCCATGTTACCGTAACGTGACCATCTCCTCCTCTATGACAAAACGTCATTGATTGTCCTGTATCACCTCCTAATATGTTTGTGGTATCTCAACGGCTAACAGTCTCATGACAGATCTCCTAAAGTCCCTTGAGAGTCGGCTCAAGAAAACATGGGTTGTAAGAGGATATGTAGCACAAGTACGTCTCTGCTTCCGTAGAGCAATAGGCGCATCCAGATCATCTGCCTCCTCCTAACATGTACACTACCCTCTGGAGAGGATACGTGCTCATCCTGTAAAGGATCATGTTGCATGGACAAATCACTAGCGTTATCGGTAGAAACAATGTGCTAATTACATACCTTGGACACGATGGATGATGGGGAACGTCCTGAGCAGTGGGAGCTATGCGAGGTCTACGACCATAAAAATGTGGTAACAGATGGACCAACATACTAGATGGTGGTGGTGGTAGAGGTGGTGGGGTGATGGAGGTTGTGTAGGTATTAGAGGTGATGCAGCCACAGGAGGAGGCATGTATACCTCCTCTCCAGAGTTAGACGGAGTCAACCTATCATTTGTAGGAGATAAATATATAATAGATTCAAAGAAGGTGACATCTGCACTAACATAGTACTTCTGTCGAATCGAATCAAAACAACGATACCCTTTTGGGTACGAGAGTAGCCTACAAAGATATAATTGACACCTCTAAACTAGTATAAAGCTTGCCATGACCAGGCATCAGATGGTGAACAAAACCAACAGAGTTAAACACACAGGATGTAAGGATAACAAGTCATTCTTGGGAAATGCAATCGAGAAAGGAACATTCTCTCCTAAGATTGAAGATCGCATGCAGTTCACCAAGTATCAATCAGTGAGGACCGCATCACCCCAGAAAGAGTGAGGAGCATGACTATAGAAAGAGTGAGGTGCAAGAGTGAGGAGCACGAGGTCTGGTGCACGATACCAAGAGACTTGAAGAACTCAAATAATTAGAACATGCAGAATTCTAAGGCATTCTCAAAGCGAATAAACTTGACAGTAACAGAGAAAATGTCCTTTATTTTATTAATAAAAGATGTAATGATGGACCCAGCTTCACACTTATTTTTCAACAGAAAAACCCAAGAAAGTCTACAATAATCATCCACAGTAACAAGATAAAAGCGGTGTCCCTGGAGATCAGGAACACGACTGGGACCCCAAATATCTAGATGCAACAACAACAAAGCCTTTTCCCACAATCAAGTATGGTCGGCTACATGGATTCTTCGCCTCCATTCAGATTCATTTTGGGTCAATCTCGGGCTTATATCCAAAAAACTAAGATCCCTTTGTATAGTCTCTTTCCAACACTTCTTGGGTCGTCATCGTCCTCTCTTAACCGGCTCAACATTCCAACCCTTGCATCTCCTAATTGGTGCATCAGTTGATCTTCTTTGCAAATGACCAAACCATCTTGAGCGGTTTTCTCGCATCTTATCCTCAATCGGAGCTACAACAACTTTCTTTCTGAATGCATCATTCCGAATCCGATCTTTACGTGTGTGTCCACATATCCACCTTAGCATTTTCATTTCTGCTACAGCCATTCTTTGTACATGTCTATGATTTACAGACCAACATTCAGATCCATAGAGTATAGCAGGTCTCGCGGCTGCTTTGTAAAAAATTCCTTTAATTTTTAAAGGAATTTCTTATCACGGAGAACAGCAGAGGCTCCTCTCCACTTTAACCAGCCTGCATTTATTCTATTAGTAACATCTCCATCAATTGCCCTATCATGTTGCAAAATTAATCCCAGATATCTAAAGAATCTCTCTTCCGAATGTTATCGTCACCAATCTTCACCTCGATTCCTTCACCATTGTTTCCATCAAAGGTGCACTCCATATATTCCGTCTTAACCCTACTTATACGAAATCCTTTAGTCTCCAATACATGTCTCCAAACCTCAAGCTTTTCGTTTACTCCATCTCTAGTCTCGTCAATCAACACAATATCATCAGCAAATAATATACACCAAGGTAACTTATCATGAATGTGATTTGTCAACTCGTCCATGATCAAAGTAAAAAGAAATGGACTCAAAGTTGAACCTTGATGTGAATCAATATTGATGTCAAAATAGTCAGTCTTCTTAGACGGGGTCCTTACACAAGATAAAGCCCTATCATACATATCCTTTATGAGGTTAATGTATAGGATAAGTACTTGTCTCTTCTCCAAAACTCTCCACAATATCTCTCGTGGGACAGAATCATAAGCCTTCTCCAAATCAATAAAGATCGTATTGAGGTTCTTCCTTTTAGCTCTATAAATCTTCCTTTTAGCTCTATAAATCACCATTGTTCTCCTCACCCCAAATATCTAGATGAATAAACTAAAATAAATTACTACTGCTACGACTCTGACAATCAGGGAAAGAAGAGCGATGATACTTCCCAAGATGAAAGGCCTCGCACTGGAAGGAAGAGCGTGTGGAAATCTGTGGGAGGACATGACACATCTTCTACAGAGAAAGGTGGCAAAAATGAAGACGTCATAAGTAAGAAAAGACAGATCCAGTGGGAACTGTAGAGGCAACGGGACTGGGAGACTGGACTGGACTAGTTTGTAGAGCCATCACTGCTCACATCCACATCCAATCACCATGCCCGTGAGTATGTCCTAAAACATAAAAGAAGAGGGGTCAAAATGGCACGACAATGCTGATCCTTCGTGATCTGACTAATAAAAAGCAAAATCATCTAAAAATCAGAAGCATATAAAATATTCTGCAGGCATATGGATGGCGTCAAATGCACTTCCCGCCTCCTGTGATGGTAAGTAAACCTCGTTCGCAATGACGACCCATGTACCATGGGGTATAGATCGGTAAGAATTGAACTGTGATTTGTCACCACACAGATGGTGATGTCGAGATATATTTATGTTACATTATTTATTTCTTGTTTTCCGTATTGTTTCTTAATTCCTTTACTTATGAATGTCTTATGTAATTTACCCATAGGTTTTTTTTTGACGCTCAATTTACCCATAGGTTACTCTCCTATATAAGAGAGCCTAGGGTTCATGGAATAAACAATTTTTACGTTTTTCCCAACATGGTATCAGAGTGGCAGTCCTAGATCGGAGCCCTGAATCCGTAACCCTAAGCCCCTCCTTCTCCTCTCCTTCTCTTCACGCTCGTCGTCGCCGCCCCTTGCTGCTGGTCGAGCCCCTATCATCGTCGCCTGCCACCTCCCCGCGCAGGCTTTGCCATCCCTGCCTGGGCCTCCAACGCCTCGCCCGGGCCCCCGCTGCTTAGTCGGGCTCCCGCGGCCACTCCCGGGCTCTTGCAACCCCGCCAGGGCACCCACAGCCCCTACCTGGGCTCCCGTGGGGCTTCTGCCGCCGCCTAGGCATCCCGCAACTGCAGGGCGCCGCCGCTTGGGTCCTTGCGACCGTCGTTTCCACACGGGATGACCCCCTTCTTCTAAGGCCATCGTCACCGGGGTCCTTTGTATTTGATGAGATTGGTTACATGAGTCTACACATGCAACCATATCTTTCTATGTCAGTGTAGACAAGCCCGTGTCTAGTCTTCATTCCGAGTCTTCTTGAGCCGTCATGTCAGAAAGCAAGGTCGAGGTTCCCCCCATACGCGCATTCAGAGGTCTGGCGCCTATAGTAAAGATGGATGGGTCTAACTATGAACTGTGGGCTATGCAGTTCATGAGTATGATGAAGTCTACTGGTAAGAAACACATTCTTACTGATGAAGAACCGGCCGAGAAGACTGGAGTTAACGCGTCATGGGAGGCAGATGATGCTTATGCCAAGGTTTGGCTTTGAGGAACATTGGCATTGGAGATTGGCAATGATATACTTCATCAGCCTACAACCAAGGCGATGTGGGATATTCTTGCTGCCACTTATTCACATGCAAAGAATGAGACGAAGATCTACAGCTCCAGCATGATATCTTTACTATCAAGCAGAATGGACGTCCTCTTCACCCGCTCTATACATCGTTGTGTGGGATGTTTGAGAAGCTCTATAGCTTCATGCCACTGACAGCCACCCTTGAGCAGCAGAAGACTTATCGGAATGCCACCATGGTTGGTGTGTTCCTGACAGCCCTTGATCCTGAGTATGAGGCGGCCCATTATCAGATTTTGGCAGACTCTACCATTCCTCCAATGGAGGAAGCCTTTCGTAGGCTCAGTCGGATCACTGTTCCATCTTCCACTGCCAGTCAGACCTCTTCAGCGATGGTTGCCTCTCAAGGTCGAGGAAGCTCTTCTCAGTTTCGTGGACGAGGACCTTGAGGCAGAGGAGGTCGTGTTCGTCAGCCCTACACCTTCTGCCATCGTTCTAGACATACCGAAGACACATTCTACTCTAAGCATGGGTTTCCTGCCTCTGCTCGTGTGGCTGAGCAGATTGAGTCTCTAGCTGCCTCCTCTATGGATCAGCGGTTTGATGATCTTATAGCACGATTGAGGGGTATCATACCTCCAGCCAGTTCTGCCATGTCTTCGTCAGCCCCTGGGAATCATTCAGATGTAGCTGCTTCAGCCTCCTCCAGTACCTCAGGTAGTACATATGCACTCACTGGCAGTAGTGGACCTGATGCTATAGAATGGATTATAGACTTCAGTGCCACACATCATTTATGTGGAGACAGGGGTCAACTTACAGCCTACAGACAGGTTCCTCCAGAACGAACAGTGGTTATTGCAGATGGGACCCATTCCCCAATTACTGTACAATGGGAGATTAGCTTGACACCCTCTATGCATCTACAGAAAGTGTTGCATGCACCTGATTTGTCTATGAATTTGTTGTCCATTAGCCACATTACGAAGGATTTATATTGTCGAGCCATTTTTGACCCAACTTCTCTTGTTTTTCAGGACATCCTTACGGGCAAAGTGATTGGGTGTGGCAGTGAACAGGGCAGTCTATATCACCTAGTTCGAACTCCCTATGCCGGAATCTCCTCCTTATCTGTTGGACTTGTCTCACCCTTTATGTGGCACCTGCGCTTTGGCCATCTCCCGCTCCAGAAACTGTGTTGTGTTCTGCCTCAGATCTCTCATCAACATCTTTCAATGTGAGACATGTCAGTTGGGAAAGCACCATCGCTCTGCCTTCCCCGGTCATCAGAGTCGGAGCAGTAGCTCCATTTTTTAGTTGTTTCATATAGATATTTGGGGTCCCAGACGTGTTCCTGATCACCAGGGACACAAGTTTTATCTAGTTGTTGTTGATGATTTCTCTCGTCTGTCTTGGGTCTTTTTGTTAAAGAATAAATCTGAAGCCGGAGATGTTATCAAAAATTTCTTAATCGAAGTACAAATGTCTTTTCTGCTTCTGTGAAAATTGTGAGAACTGATAGTGCCTTTGAATTTTGTACTAATACTCTCTCCAATTATTTTCAATCGAGAAATTATTCATCAAACATCATGTGCCTATACTTCCCAACAAAATGTTGTTGCAGAAAGGAAAGATCGCCATTTGCTTGATGGCACTAGGACGCTTCTCATTCAGAATCGTGCTCTTCATTCTTTTTGGGGCGATGTACTAATGGCATGTTATCTTATTAATCGCATGCCCTCGTCAGTCTTGGGTGAGAAAATTCCTTTCTCTCTTGCCTTTCCTGAAAAGGAATTGTTCTCACTCACTCCTCGTGTGTTTGGCTCAGCCGCATCCGTCCACAAGTTGTCTCCAGGTATTGACAAGCTCTCTCCTAGAGCTGTCAAGTGTGTCTTTGTTGGGTACTCCATGACACAGAAAGGTTACAGGTGTTATGATCCAATGTGCAGGAAGTATTACGTTATGCCGATGTCACATTTTTCGAGTCCGTGATGTACTTTTCTCCCACAGGTGATCGGTTGACGTCTTCAGATACTGATGATCACATATGCATGCCACCACCACCACCATTACCTCCCATATCTCCACCACCGCCACCTCCTTTACCACCACCATCACCACTACCTACGTCACCTCCATTTACTATAACGGTCCCAGTTCCACCATTGCCACACTACTATACCGGTCGGCCTGCCTCTGCTCATAGTCATCGCTCATCATCTAGCATGCACGAGGTATGTTCTGATAACAATTTTTTTAATGATGGGTCTAATAGTCTACCTGAGCAGGATTCTTTACAGGGGACAGATGTAGAGGCTGCTGATTTGGACCTACCTATTGCACTTGGGAAGCAGAAGCGTAGATGTGCGCCATATCCTATAGCATCCATGGTCTCCTTTGATCGTTTGACTGGCAATTTCATGAATTTTGCAGTTGCATTATCAGCCGTGGCCATTCCACAGAATTATCAAGAGGCTCTGAAGGACAGTCGATGGTGTTTGACTATGGAAGAAGAGATGGCTGCTCTTCAGTCGAGAGACACTTGGAGCCTCATCCCAGCTCCTACTGGAGTGTCTACAGTAAGCTGTAAATGGGTATTTACAGTTAAGCAAAATGCAGATGGTAGCATCGACAGATACAAGGCATGCCTGGTTGCACGAGGGTTTACTCAGACATACGGGGTGGATTATCTTGACACATTTTCACCAGTTGCTCGTCATTCCACCTTACGGATTCTTCTCTCTGTTGTCGTGATTCGAGATTGGCCGTTGTTTCAGTTAGATGTCAAGAATGCATTTCTGTATGGCGATCTTCAAGAGGAAGTCTACATGCAACAGCCACCTGGATTTGCTGTTGAGGGGGAGTGTTCACAAGTGTGTAGACTTCATAAGGTGATCTATGGCCTTAAGCAGAGCCCTAGAGCTTGGTTCTAGAAGCTTTCAGACTTATTAGAGAAACAAGGATACAAATGTTCGAATGCAGATCATTCCCTTTTTATACAGAACACATCCAGAGGTAAGGAGGTATGATTGCTATTATGGTGTATGTTGATGATACTCTTATTACAAGAGATGACATACAAGGAATCAAGAGGGCGAAAGAACTTCTGGATCGTGAATTTGTCACCAAGGATCTTGGAGTCCTTAGATACTTTCTGGGATTGGAGTTTGCCAGAAATCAACAAGGGCTTGTGATGACGCAGAGGACATACGTCACTAATTTGCTAAGTGACACGGGAATGCTTGAATGTCGACCTGCCACCACACCCATGGATCCAAGCATGAAGCTATATGATGATGATACTGATGAGATTGATAGGAGGAGATATGGAGAACTAGTAGGAAAGCTCCTTTATGTTACCACTACCAGACCCGATATTTCTTTTGTTGTTAGTCAGGTGAGCCAGTTCATGGAGCAACCACATCAGGTCCATATGGATGCTATAGAGATAATACTCAGGTATCTTAAATCATTTCCAGGTGCAGGTCTATTGTTTAGAAAACACAAGGAGGTCACCATCTCAGCATGCGTAGATGCAGATTATCCAGGGTCTCCAAAGGATAGGAAGTCCACCACTGGATTCGTTGTATATGTTGGAGATTCTCTTATCTCATGGAGGATCAAGAAGCAAACTATTGTAGCCAAATCTAGTGATGAGTCTGAATATAGGGCTAGCCCAGGTTAGTACAGAAATGATGTGGATTCGAGTTGTTCTTACATATCTATATATAGAGGTTCCCCTTCCTATGGTACTGGAATGTGACAATCAGGCTGCTGCATTTATTGCAAATAATCCAGCATTTCATGAACGCACCAAGCACATCAAGGTTGATTGTCACTATATACGAGATATGATTCAGAAGGGCTTTATTTCCACATCTCATGTCAGCTCAGGGTACCAGACTGCAGACATCTTCACCAAGGCCTTACTCAGAAGACATTTTCAGAAGTGCTTGTCCAAGCTGAGCATGATCGATATCTATGCTCCATCTTGAGGGGAAGTGTCAAGATATATTTACGTTACGTTATTTATTTCCTGTTTCCCATATTGCTTCTTAATTCCCATTACTTATGAATGTCTTATGTAATTTACCCATAGGCTACTCTCTTATATAAGAGAGCCTAGGGTTCATGGAATAAACAACTTTTATGTTTTTCCTAACAGGTGAGAAGCATCAGAGTCCATGATCCACTCTGGCATATCTGTCCTACTACAACTGATAAAAGCATATGTTATACTTGAGGAGCTCGAAGAGGCTCTAGTAGCAGTTGCAACATCTGAGGAATCCGTAGTGGTACCGGCAGCAAAAGTCATTATCTCCCTCAGACGGGAGACAATATCATCAAGGCATGAGTCCATCTGAGGAGCGAAATTGTCTACAGAGCTCAATGTACTAAGCCACACAAGCAGATGTGGGGTATCCATGCTTCTAATAGCATGTGTCCTCAGAGTGACGTGAACGACGAAAGTAGATGCAGGGGCCTGATGAATCTCGGATTCACCATTCTAAGTCTCATTAATTAAGCTCAAGTCCCTCAAAATCAACAATATTTCTGCATTTATTCTGCATAATTAGCATTCAGGCATGATTTCATAAGTTCTGCATTTTAGCATTAATTTCTGCATAAAATAAGAAGCCAAAAATCCAAGCCAAAAATGACCTGTAAATAGCCTAACTTCCCCTATTTTTAACTCCTTCATGCTAACACCGCATAACCCAAATCCACCTCCACTGTGTACACATCACTAACAAGAATAAATAAAAAATACAAAAAAATAATTAACCCAGGTAAGTGGACCAAAAACCCAAACCCTAGTTTCAGGATTTTCGGACTGAAAGCCACATATCTTCCCCATCCAGTGTCTGATTTGATCCTACTCACTTTTGAACTAATGCACATTCAATTACCTTCAAAACAAGACCAAGTTCAAGTGAATCGGAGCTCGTATGTGAAAGTTGGGTTTTGGGCCTCTTTTGTACATTGTATTTTTCGCGGCTTTTGACCCTATATTTTATGTATATATTTTCTTTATTAATAAAAATCCAAAAAAATAGAATTAAGTATCTTTTATTCATCTTTGATTTTTCCATATTTTTCCGGATTTTATCGTGTTTAAAAAAATGACAAAAAAATTAGAAAACTCAAAAATCAAGGTATTCTATGTACATAGGATACCCCCAAAATTCACTTTTTACATTTGACCGAATTTGGCTTTGATGTCTTCATGAAAGTTGTAGATCTCGTCGAGACGAGCATTTTTCGTGAAGGAACTTTTTCGATCCGAGGTCATTTGCTATTTTTTTACCGATTTTACAAAGGATTTATTCGCGGATTTTTCTGGAGCTGACACGTGGCAGCCCCAGAGGCCGCCACGTGTCAGCTATTTTTCGCCTTTTTAAATCTCGTTTTTATAAAAAATAAATAAATAAATAAAATAAAATAAAATAAAAATCGAAGCACGTGCGTCGCACGTGCCCCCAGGCACGTGCTCCGCACGTGCGGCGCGCCCTTTCTCTTGCCCCGCCACGTGGCCAACGCGCGGCCGTTCGATCGGCCGCTGATCGAACGGCCCACACGCGTCTCCCTCCTCCCAACGACTCCTCCTAATCCTCCGCCGCCTCTTCCGCTATCTTCGCGCCCCGCCGCTCTCCTAACGACCCCCGCCTTCTCCGCCAACCGCCCCCCTTTCGTCGGTCAACCTCGCAACCACCCTTATCTTCCTCTCCCCTACTTAAAGAGTCCCGTCGCCCCCGACTCCCTCATCCGTCGTTAGCGTCACAAGAGGACCGGGGTGACAGCCCGGTCGTTCTCCGTCTCCGACGAGGTCCGGTCACCCTCGGGTGGCCGTCGCAGCGCCTTCCGGCGTACTGCCCCAGCTCCAGGTTCTTCCCACCGAGCCTATCTCCGATACCGCCTCCGCCACCACTTCGCCGCCATCTCCGTCTCACCACCGCCGACGATCGACTACGCCACCGCTTCATCGACCTTCGAGCGCCGACGACCACCACCGCGCTCATCACCTCCTTCGCCAACTGCATCGAGCTTCATCGACCGCCTTCGACTTCAGCACCGCCAAGCAACACCGACCAACGCCTCCGCCTTCGCCACAGAACCGCCATCGATCGTCTCCAGGAGCGTACGCTGCAAGTCACCTCTCTCCACGGCGTTGCTTCGACTTCGCCTTCGACGCCCGTCGGCCGTGTGTCGGCCAACGTCACGCCCTCCGCCCGGCTCGCCTCCGCCTTACGCCGGGCTCCGACAGCTCCATCGCCTTCCCCCTCCGCCTCGCCAATCCGCTAGCGGCCACGCTCGGAGCCCGAGGCCCTCCGCGCACGTGCGAGGCACGTGCGCTCGGAGGGAGCTTCACCAACCCACGGGTCACGTGCTCAGCACGTGACCGCGTGGCCAAATTGCAAATCGCCCCCGGAGCTTCCTCTGATTTGCGCCTCAGCCCAGCCAACCAGAGGCACGTGCAGGGCACGTGCCCCTCTGGAACATTTGCAAAATCCCCCCCCCCCCGAGTTATAGGTAATTTCAAGTAGGTCCCTGTGCTGCATTTTTAATTTTATCTATTTACTTAAATTGCATATGTACCCCTGTGTTCGCCAGTCATTTTAGACCTCTTCTCTACATCGTTTTATTTATCTAAAAATTGCATGATGTTCCTCAATTAATTCTATGCATTGTGGTATATTGTGGATATTTTTGTGATAGGCGGTTAATTAATAAATAATTATTTAGTGGAAAATTGTGAAGTTTACCCAGTTTGTGCTCTAAATTTCGTATTTAATTAACCGTGTCTCTAAAAATTCCCCAAAAATCAAATATCGTGGAGATTACTTTGATTAACATTGTGCCCAAAAATCTTTGCATTTGCATACATATTTTGCTCTGTAAAAATCATTTTGCATATTTCATTGTTTAATTTCTAATAGGTATTAGACCCCACATTTTTAAGGTTTAGGATTTTTCTAAGATCCATCACCTAGTGATAGATCTTAGATAATTTTATTTCTTAAAAATAAGTAGGTTTAATATTTATTATAATTAAATATTGAAAATCATTCTGTTTGCATTTAAAAATTCATAAAAAATTCATATTGCGTCTAAAAATTCCAAAAAAAAAGACTGCCTTGAAAACCGAACTCAAAATTGGATAGACACAACTCTAGGTTGTTCCTTTGCCTCCTTGTGATCGACCTTGGGACTTGCCCAAGTAAAATAAACATAAAAACTACTTGATTAAATTTGATTAAAAATTGTGATTATTTCTTGACTGTTTCCGATCGCCGCCTACAACGAACGACACATCATTAGTACCACGAACAAAGATTAAAAATAACTTCTTAACGTGGCTTTTTACGGACCCGTCAGGGCCACGCTGACGTCCACCTCCTCTGTTATGGGGACCACGCCCTCTGAACTGTGTAGAACCTCCCTTGCCGCGAGATGCAGCCATCATTGAGGAGGTATGCGTGATGGCAGCTGATGGAATAAGAAGCCTGCTTATGCCACTGTAGGCCTCCTCCATGGGAGGTATGGTCGTATATGTAAGAAGTTGTGTTTGTGTTGCCTCGTACTCTAGATCCAGGGCTGCCAAGAAAGCTCCAACCATCGCTAAAATTCCTATTGTGCGTCGCAAGCAGAAATATATCCTCTTGCTTCCCAGGTTATGTTTGATTGCCTTACATGGGAATTCAGGAGGGTTGATGTTACTCTATCTGTCGTGGAGATACCATGGAATTATCAGGAGGCATTGAGAGACAGTCGCAAATGTCTAGCTATAGAAGAGGAGATGGCTGCTCTACAGTCACGTGGTACCTAGAGCTTGGTATTTGCTCCTAATGGAGCATCTATTGTAAGTTGCAAATGGGTGTTTACTGTTAAACACCATGCAGATGAGAACCTTAATCGCTACAAGGCCAGGTTGGTGGCATGAGGATTTACACAGACTTATGGAGTGGATTATCTAGACACTCTCTCATGTTGCTCTTCACTCCACTCTACGTGTCTTACTCTCAGTTGTTGTGGTACGTGATTGGCCTTTATATCAGCTAGATGTTAAAAATGCATTCTTGTATGGAGATCTCCAGAAGGAAGTCTACATGCAGCAGTCTCAGGGGTTTGTTGTTGAGGGGGAGTGTCAGCAAGTTTGTAGCCTTCACAAGGCGATATATGGCCTTAAGCATAGTCCAAAGGCATGGTTTCAAAAGCTCTCGGATCTGATTGAAAAGCAGGGGTTTAAGAGGTCAAATGCAGATCATTCACTGTTCGTGCAGAGAACACTCAGAGGTACAGTTGCTATCATGGTATATGTTGATGATATACATGTTACAGGAGATGATGTGCATGAGATAAAGAAGGCAAAGGAATTTCCGAGTCGTCAATTTGTCATTAAGGATCTTGGCACCCTAAGGTATTTCTTAGGGTTAGAGTTTGCTAGGAATATGCAAGGTCTTGTGATGACCCAAAGGAAGTATGTTACAGACATACTTACTGAGATGGGCATGATTGGGTGTCGATCATCTACTACTCCTATGGATCCTAACATGAGGTTATATGATGATAAATACATATGAGGTTGACAGGAGGAGATATAGAGAGTTGGTGGGAAAGCTTCTCTATGTTACTATCACTAGACCTGATATCTCTTTGCAGTGAGTCGGGCGAGACAGTTCAAGGAGCAGCCCCGACAGGTACACATGGATGCTATATATATATATGATATTGAGGTACCTAAAGTCTTCTCCAAGTGCAGGACTATTATACAGGAAAGGAGCAACTCTTTATTTTTCTGCATGTGCTGATGCGGGCTATGCAGGGTATCCAAAGGATAGGAAGTATACTTCGGGCTTTATTGTGTTCGTTGGCAGTTCTCTTGTTTCTTGGAAAAGTAAGAAACTAACTGTTGTTGCTAGGTCAAATGCTGAATCTGAATATAAGGCTATGCACAAGCAAGCACAGAGATGATGTGGGTTCGAGCAGTGCTCGCAAACTTGCATATAGATGTACCCCTTCCTATGCAGTTACAATGTGATAACCAAGCCGCCCTATTCATTGCAAACAACCTTGCATTTCATGAAAGAACAAAGCACATTGAAGTGGACTGTCATTATACAAGAGACATGATTCAGAAGTGCTTGATTTCTACCTCTCATGTCAGTTCAGGGATCAAACTGCAGACATCTTCACCAAGGCTTTTCTCAGAGGACCATTCCAGAAATGTCCAACCAAGCTGAGCATTATTGACATCTATGCTCCATCTTGAGGGAGAGTGTAGAGATATTTTCTATTTATCTACTATTTTCTTACTTTTCTTTATACATGTCCATCTTATGTAATTTACCCATAAGCGTCTCCTTTATATAAGAGAGCATAGGGTTCCCAGGAAATACATCTCCTCGTTTTTTCCAACATAATAAAAACAATGCTAGAGATCTATAGTGTGTGGATTTCCTTCCCTCACATAAATAGAAAAGGGATATTAAAAAGAAGAAGTTATCGGAAGAAGAAGTTTTGAGGTCTAGTCCCAATGCATGCCACCAATTTCAATAAATCAAAAAAGAAAGAAAAGTAGCAAAAGGAGAAGTATAGAAAAAAGAGAAAAAGTTCACAAAAAGGAAGAAGAGAATATTTTAAAAAGACAGAGAGAGAAGCGGGAGAAGAAGAAAATATGAAGAAAATAAACAAAAAAAACAAAAACAAGGTGAAGTTTCTTTGTCCTTGCTTTGTTTCTCTCACACCTTGGTCGATTATCTTCATCTTTCTTGCAAGTATGGGAGAAAGAGTATCATAGTAAAGTTTATGCTTTATATTTCCACCAAACTTGACTCAAGCTCCATCCTCCTCTGATTGTGGTCCCTAATACAAAATCCTTTCAAGGTTTATATTAAGGAGAACATGCTTCCCAAAGTCCCTATATGAAAAAGACTCATTCTGAGTTGTCATAAAGGAGAGGCCCATTCGGAGGTCACTAGGAGATTAGAGGCTGAGAGATCATATATGAGGTTAGATGACACCCCTCAGATGGCTCCGAGACCTTAAGATCATGGAAAACATAAATGAGTAACAGATAACAAAATCATTGGTTATGTCATGGGGCAAATTAAATGGGGGATGAGAGGTCCTCAAGGAGGGTACTAGTCATGGCAGCAATAACATTCCGTTATTTTTTAATGCAGAAAGAAAATGAAGCAACAAGGTGGGTACAAATCATGGATCAAAGAAAACAAGTTTGCATATTGTATTAGGAAGGTTGGGAAAAATAAATGTGTAGGAAATGTAAACAAGCACAAGTAACACCAAAAAACTCGCAGAAACCAATTTTGATAAAATGAGGCAACAAGGTGGGTACCAATCATGGATCAAAGAAAACAAGTTTGCATATTGTATTTTGGTGTGGTGACTCCCGACTCGGGAGGGCTCCCCCTTTTTCCTATTCAAAAAAAAACTCGCAGAAACCAATTTTGATAAAATGTTGTGCATAGAAATTTCATTTAAGGAATATATCAATAAAAGTGCAGGATTTCAGTGAAGAAAAAGATAGCATTTTGGTACAATGGCAATGAACCTCCGTAATTAAGAAAAGGTTTTCTTCATTCAATCCATCATCGATTTCCTCTCTCAACCAAATTTGATAAAATATTGTGCATAGAAATTTCATTTAAGGAAGATATCAATAAAACTGCAGGATTTCAGTGTAAAGAAGAAGGTGGCATTTTGGTACAATGGCAATGAACCTCCGTAATTAAGAAAAGGTTTTCTTCCTTCAATCCATCATTGATTTCCTCTCGCGGACAAGATTTCATTGCCTACAAGTAAAACATGTCATTTCAGCAACAATCCATTTCGAATTCGATTGAATAGTCTGGTAGGCGTGGAGTGGCCTTTCACCCTAGAGCCAAGCCCCAAATCTCACTCTTCCAAAAAAAAATTGTAATTTAGAAGATACAAAGCACAAGAAAAAGAGTATATCTTAACTTCCAAGGATGACGGAGTCAGAGGACCTTGATACATTGGATCGAGTACTGGTTTCCCATGTTCCACAATTAAGGGAACTGAATAATCAACAAAGCAACCATCAATTAAATGTAAATAGGAATTTTCAAGAATAATACGAATGAAGACAGGAAATTGCATTTAGACCACTTGTCAAGGCCTCCTTTTCGATTTAATAACATTAAAATTATATTTACACAATATCAGGTTACAGAAAAGAAGGCATGACGCATCATACATTTAGAAGTATTGGCATATCATCTACATATAAAACAATCACAAGATTCCTGCAATATCCGCCATTACCTCACAGTGAAAATATGCAAGTAGATAAAAATAAAAAATCAAATTTTTAAAAAGAGATTATGTATATAAGGCAGCTATAAGACATCTCAATAGGTGTTACCGTGCTACCAAATCTTACATGTTTGACTGCCCAAATTTAATCACCACGCAACAAATTAACTAGCATACATACTTTATCCAGAAGTCCCAGTGGTGACGCAGCAATGGTACTTCATAAAGACCATCGACCAACATATTTTAAAATGGACCAAGTAATGTGTCAATGAAATTTTGGATCAAAATCTGTGTGACATCCGGATCCGAGTCACCCGAATCCGAAAATGAAATCCAACGAAATCCGGCCCGATTGAAGTTCATATGATCCGATAAACTATCGACCGATATTGAATAAGTTGAATCGATCCATAGATTGTAAATCATATCTCTTTTGGGATCAATCGATTAAAAATCAATTGCATCGTAAAGCGTGCCACCAGAAAAGCCACAACGCAATTGGAAACCGTGAAAATAATACGAGACCGTCATAAAATTCGTCTCGACAAAATAATACCAACGAAATCTATCGTTCATCGATCGGAGGTCGTTTGACAATTTAATAACAAAATTTAATCGTGAACCAAGAATACATCTCGACAATTTCTCAATTCATCTCAGATCAGAAGTATATGAATATTATACTCATTTTGATCGCCATTCAGAGATAATCGAAACGAGATATGTACATCAGAATCAGAGATTCGAGATGCAGATACGGATGACTTTGGTATTCCAAATAAGAGAGAGATAATGATTTTAAAAAAATAAATAAAATTTAACTTAATTTTTCAATTCCAAGACAGCAGCCAACACATGACCCTTGCCCTCTTTCTGTTGGAGTATTTGAGTTATACATCACTTGAGTTGTAGATAGGTAAATGGATCACTCCAGGATCCATTTACCTCATCCAGAGTTTAGTCCGACATCTACCTGTGGAAATGTAAAGAATGAAAAGTTGTATTTCTCATAACCCTAGAGCTTTCTTATATAGGAGAATAGCCCTAAGAGAAAATTACATAAAATAGACTGGATAAACAGAAAGACATAAATAAAAAACTGTAGAGATATAAATATCTCAACATTCCCCCTCAAGCTGGAGCATATATATCTATCATGCTCAGCTTGGAACAGCAATGGTGAAAGGGACCCCTCGCAAGAGCTTTGGTAAACATGTCTGCAATCTGATCTCCTAATCCAACATGAGAAATGGAAATAAGCCTCTTTTGAATCAAATCACGAGTGTAATGACAATCTACTTCAATGTGCTTCATTCTCTCATGAAAGGATGGATTATTAGCAATGAACAGAGCTGCTTGATTATCACATTTCAGATGCATAGGAAGAGGCACCTCAATGGTTAGGTCGGTCAGAACTGACTTGACCCACATCATTGTCGTGTGGCCTTGAGTCATGGCCTTATATTCTGATTCAGTGCTAGAGCGAGCAACAACTGTCTGTTTCTTGCTTTTCCATGAAACCAACGAGCTACCAATAAATACAATAAGTGGATTTCATGTCCTTGGGACACCAAGCATAATCTGCATTTGCACATCCAGTGACTGCAAGAGACATATCTCTTCTGAAAAGAAGGCATGCACGTGGAGAAGAATTCAAATATCTTAAGATCATGCAAACTCTGTCCATGTGGATCTGTCTGGGTTGCTCCAAACTGACTGACTCTACTCACAGCAAAAGATATATCAGACTTAGTAATAGTAGCATATAACAACTTCCCTAGTAGCTCCTTGTACCATCTCTTATCCACTTCCTCAAAGTCATCATCATAGAGCCTAGCATTGGGATCCACTGGTATAGTGGCAGGTCTACATCCCATGATGCATGTCTCAGATAAAGGTCAGTAACATACTTCCTTTGCGTCATAACCATACCTTGTTGATTTCGTGCAAACTCCAAGCCAAGGAAGTAGCGTAGTTTGCCAAGGTCCTTGGTTACAAACTGCCTCCCACGGAAATCCTGAGCTGCCTGAATGCCATGGTCATCGCTGCCAGTAACAATTGTCATCAACATATACTCGAACAACAATCGTACCTCGCGGAGTTCTCTTTACAAAAAGAGAATGATATGCAGTAGATCTGACAAACTCATTATGCTCAATCAATTCTGAGAGCTTCTGAAACCAAGCCCTCGGACTCTGCTTAAGGCCATATATGGCCTTATGAAGACGGCATACCATATGAGACCCCCCCTCAACAGCAAACCCTGGTGGCTGTTGCATGTAGACTTCCTCATGCAGATCACCATACAATAATGCATTCTTAACATCTAATTGGAAAAGAGACCAATCGCGTACCACGGGATCAGCAATAAGGATCTTTTTTTTTACGCTTAGAAGAGGGGGAAGCACTCGGCGGTGTTCACCCCAATGTATTATAAAAAATAAAGGAAAAGAGAAATTACAGAGAAAACAGAAAATGAATACAAACCGACCAACCGGAGAAGAAGGCAGCATACAGTGGTAACCCCCAAAAAATCCCATATGACTACCCCTGAGACCAATCCTCCAGAAGCCGCAATGCACGAATAACGATATTCTCCCTGTAGAACCTTTGAGACTTAAAGATTGCCTCATTCCTCCCCAGCCACGTACTCCAAAGCCTTGCAAGAGGGTCCAGAAGAAGCTTCTTGTTCCGACCCCGTGAATTAATCAAGCTCGCACACACGGCTGGAAAGGAGACCGCAATAAGCCACGTTACATCATCCCAAATCGAGCGAACAAGAGGGCATTCGAAGAACAAATGTGTGATAGTTTCCCGTTCCGCATCACAGAGACCGCACATCGGACTAATATTCGGCAAGAAAGCAGCACATCGATCGCGAGTCAAAAGCCGGCCACGACGAAGGATCTATAAGAACATATCGATGCGCTCGGGAAGTTTGAGGGACCAAATGAATCGACAGTCGCGCGTCAAGATAACGTCATCGGTATCCAAGGACGGAGAGAGAGCCAAATACGCCTTACGCGTGGAGAAAGACCCGTCCTTCCAAGCCCAGTGATCACGCCCGCCAGACGGCCGAGGGGCATCAACAAGGAGAGCCATAAGAGAAAGGAAATCATCCAGCCGAAGGTCGGAAAGGCTCGCAGCGATTCTAGGGCACCAGCAGCCGTTATCCCAACAAGAGGCGACAGAGGCCGCCTTGTTCTCGACCAAAGCGAAGAGACGCGGGAACATCAAATTGAAGGCACCCCTACCAGCCCAGTCATCAGTCCAGAACCTGAATGAGTTCCCATTGCCCAGAACAGGCGCAAAGAGATGACGATTTTGCCCAAAAACCCACGTCACACCGCGCCAGAAAGGAGAGATGGAGCAAACCGAATTGCCCCTAAAGCCGGCCGCGAAGTCCGCACCGAGCAAAGCCCGCAGAACATTAATCATAAAGCTTTCGTCACTACCCCACATACGCGCAGCCCATTTAAGCAAAAGAGAATTGTTAACCACCTCCAGCCGACGGACCCCCAATCCCCCCAGATGCTTGGGACGGGTGATATCCTCCCACCCAACCAGGTGAACCCCCCTTTTATCACCACCATTTTGTCCCCACAGGAACCGACGCATACATCTCTCTAGCCTCAGACGAATCCCTTTGGGCAAGCCACGGACCGATAAAAAATAGATGGGAATAGAGGAGAGAACCGCTTTAAGTAGAATCAACCGGCCGCCCCTGGAAAGCAGAACCGCACGCCAACCCGCAAGGCGGGCCTCCATCTTCTCCACAAGAGGCTTCCAATCGCGCAGACGCGAGCGGCCAACAGTAAGAGGGAGACCAAGATAGTCAAACGGTAGAGATGACGGATTTGATCCCAGCAAAAGAGCACAATCCAGAGCCTCCGCCTCTGGCAAGCCAAAAGGAACTACTTTAGACTTCGACGCATTGACCGCCAGACCGGAGGCCTCGGAGAAAAGTTGCACAGTCGCGGCCATCCCGGCCACCTCATTAGGGCCCCCCTCAACAAAGCATAAAGTATCGTCAGCGAACTGAATAGAATGGACATGGAGATCCCCAAAAAAGCAACCCCGAGTCAAACCAGCCGCAGCCACCCCATCAATCATCCTAGGCAAGACATCCGCAGCCAACACGAACAGAAGAGGGGTGAGAGGGCACCCCTGTCGAACGCCCCGACGCGGCTGGAAAAAACCCCCGACAGGGCGACCGTTCAGCATAACAGAGAGAGAAGCCGTGGAGATACACCGCCGCATCCAAGAAATCCACAACACCGGAAAGCCCCGCCGACGCAGGACAGACCACAGAAATTTCCAATCGAGGCAATCATACGCCTTGGCAAAGTCAATCTTCCATAGAATTCCTTTAGCATTTGACCTCCGCCACGCCCCAACGATCTCCGAGGCCACCGCATAGCAATCAGAGATATGACGTCCACGAATGAAGGCCGCCTGCGAAGAAGAAACCAGCGACACGAGAAGGGGAGCAAGCCGCCGAGCTAATGCCTTAGCGATGATAAGATATATCCCGTTGGACACAGAGATCGGGCGAAAGTCCTCAATGCGAGTGGCCGGGTGAACCTTAGGAATCAGCAATAAGGATCTGTAGCGTATAGTGTCTCGCAACAGGGGAAAAAGTATCGATGGTAATCCACCCCATAAGTCTGAGCAAATAAACGAGCAACCAATCTGACCTTATATCTGTCCACAGTACCATCAGCTCGGTGTTTCACGATAAACACCCACTTGCTACCAACGACAGATGCACCTGGAGGAGCCTGAACAACACTCCAAGTACCACGAGACTGTAAAGTTGACATCTCCTCCATCGCCAGATGCCAATGACTATCCAACAACGCGTCCTGATAGGACTGCGGTATCTCCACGGCTGACAGTCCCACAACGAACCTCCGGAAATCCTTTGATAGACGATCCAAGGAAACATGAGAAGTAAGAGGATGCATAGTGCATGTACGCCTCTGCTTCCGTAGAGCAATAGGTACATCCAGGTCCTCAGTACTCTCAGAGGATGTAGCACCCGGAACATCCTGCACCTCAAGCTATACACGCAAATCACCATTGCCATTAGAAGAACTCAAATGCTCAGAACATACCTTGGGTATGCTGCATGAAGGAGGAGGCGCATGAGCACGAGGTCGACGCTGGTAAACCTGTGGAAAGAAAGTGGGTGTGGTAGGTGGTGGCGGTGGTGGATGCGGAGGAGGTGGTGGTGGCGGTGATGGTGATGGTGGCGATGGTGTAGTGGAGGTCGGAGGTACAGGCATATAAATATCTTCCCCATCTCCTTACAAAATGAGCTTGTCACCTGTAGGAGAGAAATACATAATAGACTCAAAAAAGGTGACATCAACACTAATATAATACCTACGTCGAACAGGGTCGAAGAAACGATATCCTTTTGGGTCTTGGAGTACCCAACAAACACACATTTGACAGCTCTAAGAGAGAGCTTGTCCAGACCAAGGGACATCTTATGAACAAAAGCTACTGAACCGAAGACACGAGGCATGAGTGAGAAAAGATCTGCCTCGGGAAAAGCAATCAATTATGGGATCTTTTCCCTTAGAACCGAAGAGGGTATACGATTTGCCAGATAACAAGCAGTTATAATCGCATCTCCCCACTATGAATGAGGAACACGGCTCTGAATCAAAAGAGTCCTGGTAACATCTAGAAGATGGCAGTGTTTTCGTTCAGCAACCCCATTATGTTGGGAAGTATACAAGCAAGATGTCTGATGCACAATACCATGAAATGCAAGAAATTGGCCAAGCTGAGTACTACAAAATTAAAGGGCATTGTCTGAGCGTATAAACTTGACTTTTGTTGAAAATGTTCCGTATTTCATTAATAAAAGACTGAATAACAGGACCAGCATCAGACTTGTTTTTAAGAAAAAGACCCACGACAATCTAGAAAAGTCATCAAGTGCAATAAGATAGAATCTATGCCCCTTATGATATGGGACACGACTGAGACTCCAAATATCAAAATGAATTAACTCAAACAAACTATGACTACTCTGACCCGGACGACTCTAGAAAGTGGACCGATGATTCTTCCCAAGCTGGCGGGCCTCACACTGAAAAGTAGAGCGAGGTGAAGTCTGTGGAATAACGTGACACAACTTTTGCAGAGGAAGATGATCAAAAAGAAGATGCCATATATAAGGAGATGCAAACCTAGTGCAAAGAGAGGAGGCACCAGCATAAGGAGATTGCACCAGTCTGTAGAGACCTCCTTGCTCACGGCCAGATCCAATCACTCTGCCCGTGAAAATGTCCTGAAACACAAGAGCATATGGGTCAAATTGGCACGACAGTGTAAATTCTTGGTGATTTGACTAATAGAAAGTAAATTCATAGAAAACTCGGGTGCATAAAGAACATTCTGAAGCTGCATTGCATGAGTTAACTACACCTCCCCCTGACAAGTAATGGGGGAGTGTGCCCCATCTGCTATCACAACTGATCATCCGGGTCGGGTTGGACTGAAGGAATTAAATTGCTCTGTCACTACAGAGATGATGGGATGCTCCTGAGTCCATGATCCATTCCGATAAATCTGTCCTGTAGCAACTAGTAAAGGCATAGGTTGTACCTGATGTAGATGTGATGCAGAAGCAGCTACCTCTGAGGATTCTGAAGGAGAGCTGGTTGATCCAGGAGTAGGCATAATCTCCCTAAGCCTCATCACAAGTACATCAAATCTCTGATCAGATGCAGGTAAAGAACTGCCAACCTATTGAATCTGCTCTGCTATACGTGCAGAAGCTGGGAACCCATGCTTGGAATAGCATGTTTCCTCAGAGTGACCTAGCCTGTGACAGTAAGTACAAGGCTGACGAGGAGGTTGGTTACCTCCTCCTCTGCCACGACCACCTTGACCACGAAACTGTATAGGACCACCCTACCACGAGATGCTGCCATGGCAGAGGAGGTCTGAGATAGCTGAGTACCACCAGAAGATATGGAGAGCCTACTCAACCTGCGATATGCCTCCTCTATTGGAGGTATGGTGGCATCATTAAGAATCTGCGCTCCAGCTGCATCAAACTCAAGATCAAGTGCCGCTAGAAAAACTCATGCCATCACTGAATCCCTATATGCCTTGAGTTGCTCTGGAGTAGAAGTCAAGGGAATATAACCATGTAGTTTCTCAAACATACCCCTTAGAGAAGTGTAAAGGGTATGGAGGGGATGACCATTCTGCTTCGAAGTGAAGATGTCGTGCTGAAGTTGCAGAATCATCGACTCATTCTTCGTTGGAGAATATGTAGCTGCAAGAATGTCCTACATAGCCTTTGTCGTGGGCTGACTCAAAATGTCAACGGCTATCTCCATGGACACTGTATCAGAAAGTCATACACGTGCATATGCATCGTCTACCTCCCATGAGGATTTAACCCCAGTCTTGTCGACATGCTCCTCCTGTGTGAGAATATGCTTCTTGTCATTGCATTGCATCAAACTCATGAACTGCATGGCCCACAGTTCATAATTCATTCCATCCATCTTCACAATGGGTGCGGGACCCTTAAAGGCACCCAGGGATAGAATATCTGCTTTGTTGTATGACATGATGACAACGATCTCTCAAGACTGGGGTTGCAAACTTGGACAAATAATGTCTACACGGACATATAGATGGTTGTGGATGTAGACTCATACCACAACCACTCCTGTCCTTTGAAGACTCCTTTAGGAGGATAGGATGTTTTAGATAATCACATCACACCCTAAAACCACAGGAGTGCCCAACTAGAAGCCTGCGGTGGTGCACATGGGGCACACAGGGTCACGCGGCAGGCGATGGGGGTGGCGGACGGTGCTGGGGCGACAAGCGGCAGGCGATGCACAGTGTTGGGGCGGTACGGGAGGCGCGATCGATGTTGGGGCAGCGCGCTGGTGCGTGAGGCGTGATCAACACAAGGGTGGCACGTTGCGGCACGAGGGGCCCTAGGCAGTGTGCGGTGCTGAGGCGGCACATGGTTGTACGCGTGAGCGGCGTGTGGTGACGCGTGGCTAGGGTTTAAGGTGGGGGGACGGACTCTAGGGCACAAGCTCCGGTCTAGGACCATCGCTCTGACACCATGTGGAAATGTAAAGAATGAAAAGTTGTATTTCTCATAGCCTTGGAGCTCTCTTATATAGGAGAAAAACCCTAAGGGAAAATTACATAAAATAGACTGGATAAACAGAAAAACATAAATAAAAAACCGTAAAGATATAAATATCTCAACACTATCGTCTGTGGGATGTGGAGACTCAGTGGGGGCTATATATAGACCCGCACACCCATTATATCCAGTGAGAAAATTTGAGGTGTTCTCCCGTGTTTTCATCCCGCTCCTTAGGGAGTAGGGTTTCACATTAAATCCCATTGTTCTTCTAAGTTTTTATTTTTATTTATCCGATACGCTTCCGTATCATATTTTCTAAAATGGTATCAGAATGGGTTCGATTCTCGAGGATTCAATTTTGAAGATTTATTTTTTGTCTTGTTCGAGAGTCGATTATGAGAGTTGTTCAATCATATTTGTTCTTAAAGATTACCAGTTTCAGAAAATAATTAGGGTTTCTTCTTTGAAACCCTAATCTTGCACAATCTTCGAGGTTCGTCTTCCAACAAGCGGGAACCCTATGCGGCAGTACATCCATCTCTGCAGATCCCTCGCAGCTCCAAGCAAGGGGCGGTCTTTCTCGATGCTCAGGCAAAGCATCTCCCCCTCTTGCAAGCAGTAGGCGATGCAGCAGCCTCCTTCGAATGGCGTTGGCAGCACCTTCGAGTGCAATGACACCACCCTCCTTCGATCTCCATCTTTAGTGGCAGTAGGCGAATCGCGCGATGACCGCAAGCATATCCCAGATGACGTGCATTAGACGCGCAAGGCACGGTGAGCCCTAGTTCTTCCGCGCATAACTCTAGAGCACCACCACAGAAGATCTCCAAGTCGTCTCACCGTAGCCCCAGGCAACCGCGGCTTCCCTTCCAGGCGGAGCCCCTTCCGTGCGGTGCAAAGCCCTCTCCAACAGCAACAATTCCTCCCTCACTGCACCCAATGCATAACTTCAGCGCATCTCCTTCAGGCAGCAATGGCCGCAACTCCAGGTGGCATAGTCTAACAGGCGTAAGCGACGCCCTCCAACCTCCATCGCCTCGCGCGGCACATCCTTCAGTAGCCAGGCACAAGTGGCGCCCTCCAAACTCCATTGAGGCTCTCGCATATGCGGTGGTGCTGAAGCCTTCATCCTTGGTGCACGCGATGCTGCTAGGAAGAGCGCGGGAGGGTGCGTCGTTTCGCATCCTCTATCAACTCCCAGTGGCAGCGGCACCTATTTTCCCAGACGAGAGGGTGTTCCTGATTGGGAACCCTAAAAGAGGTGTGTTGGTTTATTTAGCCCAAGGGTCATATTGTATTTAAAAAAAGGATGGGTGTGAGCCAAGATTCCGAGCCCAAGTAAGCCGGGTGCGCTGAAAAAGAAAAAAAATCTAGAGTTGGGTTGTATTTTTTAAAAATGTGTGTTTCTGAAAAGGCGCGTACAAAAAAAGTCGTACACGGAAAATTTTCGAAAAAAACAAGTGAAAAGCCAAAAAAAAAAAGGTTGAATGGCTTTTTAAAAAATTATACAAAAAAAAGGAGAATCTGTACAGAAAAAACGTTGATTCAAAAAAATGCATGAAGAAAAGCCGAAAAAAATGACCGCTTATTGATTTTTTGTTCTCTCCATTATCTGTCTTCTCCCAACTTGGTCGATGTCTTCATTCTGACCAGTATGGGAGAAAGGGGGAGAATTATGTAGAGTCACATGTCGGTTTGTCATATTCATATTCTTCAGATGTCAGATTCCTGGCTAATCAGATTTTCCAAACTCTACAGTTATCCAAACTCGACGTTCAAATTCCGAGTCTTCAGTTTCAGACACGCACATGTATGCGGTCTTCTTTTCAGACGTGCACATGTTTGTCATCTTTTGTGTGGTCCCCATCATTCTTGTTTTGTCGGGCAGAGTTTTCATGTGTTCCACAGGGACTCCTGAGTAGAGATCACATTCCCTGTTCCATGTGGGCTAGGGTTTTCATGTGGTTTCATAGGGACTCCAGAGTAGAGTACCATTCTCTGTGCCGGATGGGAGAGATCCACTTCTCTGACGAGGAGACTTCTTCAAACTCCATTCTCAAGCGATCGTGAACTCTAGTATGAGATCCTTCTGAGGTTCCTATGTGAGAGAACCCACTTCGAGGTCCCTATGAGAGACCCATCTTCAGAGACCTGCATATGGATAATTGGTGATGCTCTTTGTTCGGCTCTTTTCAGAGATGGAGCAGTTTTCCACATGTTGTGGCGGGCCAGAGTTTTCCGTGTAGAGACTCATTTCCAGTTGTAGTGACTCTGACAGGCGCAATACAGAGCACATGCTCTCCGACGAGGAGATTCAGTTTGACTCACACTCCAGCCCGTTCGTCCTCCTCACCTGCACGGCATGAGAAGCAACGTCCTCGATAGCAGCCGACAGTTGTGTGCGTTGAGTTGATATTGTCTGCAGTGTCTTGTAGCGTGAGTTGAGATTTCTTTCTGTTTGTCCAAGCTGAGCATTGCATGCTCCAGCTTGAGGGGGAGTGTTGGAGTATTTGAGTTATGCGTCACTTGAGTTGTAGATATGTAAATGAATCACTTCAGAATCCATTTACCTCATCCAGAGTTTAGTCCTACATCTACCGTCTGTGAGATGTGGAGACTCAGTGGGGGATATATATAGACCCCCACACCCATTGTATCCAGTGAGAAAAGCAATAGAAACGTCAGCCTTTTGAGGCATTCTCCCGTGGTTTCATCCTGCTCCTTAGGAAGTAGGGTTCCACGTTAAATCTCGTAGTTCTTCCAAGTTTTTATCTTTATTTATCTGATACGCTTCCGCATCATATTTTCAAACACTTACCAATTGGCTCTTCCTCATCTTCTACTTGTCAACAATTAAAGCCCATCCTCCCCTTATAATTACCACTCAAAACCCTCATCCTTTTTAAATTTTTTCCCCAATTTTCTCCCCAAACTCACCAGCTGAAGGAGCCAAGCCCCCTCCCATTTTTTTATTTTGCTACAAATCTGCAGCAGGAGTTGTTATTGCAAGCTCTGTCAGCAGCTATCTGCTGCTCTTCTCGGATTTGGGGCTACTAACACAGCAGTTGTGCTAGCTGTTGCTGCTCCTTCTCCTGCTAGGTTGCTTTCCAGCAACTTAGGAGCAGCTATTGCTGCCCTTACGGTGGCCGGAAGCTGCTGCCAGCAGCAGGAAGAGCCAAGCAGCTGTCGCATGTTGCTTTTGTTGGAACCCTCCTGGAGCTGCTGCTGTCCAGTAGCTCTGAAGTGTTGTTGTCCTCCTTTCCAGGAACTCCAATCAACCAAAGTGCTGCTACTGGAAGCATGTTTGGATCTCCAAATCTTTGAGATCCAAAGGTACAATTCTTCCCATTATTGCTGCCATTCATGACACATTAATCCAACCTTCAAAACCACATGATTAGATTGTTAGTTTCTAAATTTTAAATAATTAAATTTAGGTATTTGCATGCATTTGATTCAGAAATCAGACCAATATTATAATCTCTGATCTCTTAGTTTTGAGATAAAAGTTTAAGTATTTGTGCATGCTTGAATACGAGGAATTGAGGGGAACTTGCCTGCATTTAGTGCAAGAAATCAAACCAATGATTTCATGATTAAAAGGTGAAGAATTGGGGGTAAATTTACACGAATTAGATCCAAAATCAGACCATTAGTTAAATCTCCAGATTGCATGATTAAAAGATGAGAATTTAGAGTGATTAGCATATATTTGGTACCAAATTCAGACCACTTTTGTTCTCTGATTTCATCATGATTTGATGAGAATTTGGGAGTGAGTAGAGGATGAATTCACATACAATTAAGTCTAATTTCATATCATTGAATAACTATTGATTTCAAGTTGATTGGGGAGGAATTAAGTGTGATTTGTATGCAATTAAGTCAAATTTAGATCACCAATTAACCATTGATTTATACTTGAAATATGGAGATTTAAGGACGAATTAGCATGCAAGTCGAGCCAAACCTTAGACTAATTAGTTACGGATATTCATGCTTGAAATATGAGTGGTTTGGGGATGATTTAGCACGAATTTGATTTTAAATTCAAATCAAAATTTGCTATAGATTTTAGGATTCAAAAGATAAGAGATTGGGGATAAATAGCACACAATTAAGTTCAATTTCAAGATCTATTATTACTCCATTTCATGGGTAAAATGATGAAAAAGTGAGGTGTTTTTGCATAAGATTGAGCCAAATTATAGTACACTAATTAGGCTATAAAATCTTGTTTTAGAAAATAGAAAGTTTAAGATTTTGGGAAGGATTTGATTCTGATTTCATATTAAGGTTTGGGCTACAAGAATTATGTTTTAAACGATGAAGAATTAGGAAATTTTTATGGAATTGATCTTGATTTAGACCAATCAGTAGGTTATGAGATTCATGCTTTGCATGATGAAAAGAATTGGAGAATCTACGTGAATTAGATCATAGAATTGAACTTAATCCAGATTTAATAAGTAACTCTAAATCTCATGAGTTAAAGAAGAAAAGAGTTGAGTAATCTGGCATATAATTGAACTAAGATCCAAATCTAATAAGTAGCTTCTAATCATATGATTGTAAAATGATAATCTGTGACTACAAGAATTGATCATCTTCATAAGAGGTCTAATGCAGACCATTTGCTTTTTGTGTAGAGGACACCTAGAGGTGTTGTGGTCATAATGGTCTATGTTGATGATATTCTTGTTACAGGAGATGATATGCAGGGGATAAAGATGGCAAAAGAGTTTCTAGGCCGTCAATTTGCTATTAAGGATCTGGGCACTCTAGATGTTTCTTAGGGTAGGAATTTGCTAGGAATGAGCAAGATCTTGTGATGACCCAAAGAAAATATGTTACAGACATGCTTCTTGAGAGGCATGATTGGGTGTCGACCCTCTACTACTCCTATGGATCCTAGCATGAAATTATATAATGATGATACAGATGAAGTAGATAAGAGGAGATATAGAGAGATGGTGGAAAAGCACACGTATGATACTATTACCAGACATGATATCTCTTTTGCGGTGAGTCGACTGAGTCAGTTCATGGAGCAACCTCAACAAGTACATATGGACGCTATATACATGATATTGAGATATCTAAAATCTTCTTCATGTGCAAGATTATATTTCAAGAAAAGAGCAACTTTCTATGTTTCTGCATGTGCTGATGCTGACTATGCAGGGTGTCCTAAGGATAGGAAGTCCACTTTGGGCTTTGCAGTATTTGTTGGCAGTTCTCTTGTTTCTTGGAAAAGCAAGAAACAAACAGTTGTGACCAAATCAAGTGTTGAATGTGAGTATAGAGCTATGACGCAAACAAGTACAGAAATGATATGGGTTCGAGCAGTGTTAGCAGATCTGCATGTAGATGTTCCTCTACCCATGCAGTTACAATGTGATAATCAAGCTGCCATATTCATTGCAAACAACCCTGCATTCCATGAGAGAACGAAACATACTGAGGTAGATTACCATTTTACAAGAGATATGATCCAGAAGGACTTGATTTTACTTCTCATGTTAGTTCAGGAGAGCAAACGACAGATATCTTTACTAAGGCATTACTCAGGGGGTCATTTCAGAAGTGTTCGTCCAAGCTGAGCATGATTGACATCTATGCTCCATCTTGAGGGGAAGTGTAGAGATGTTTCTATGTTTCTATGTACATTTTCGGTTATTTTATTTCCTTATGTCTATCTTATGTAATTTACCCATAGGTCTCTCCTCTATATAGGAGAGCATAGGGTTCCTGGAATATTCATTCTCTTTTTTTCTTCCAACAGTCGAGATTCGATTCTTGGTTATTTTGAAGATTTTTATGTTGATCTCAAGATCTTCAATTCTGCGAGTTGATTCGGTTCTTCAAGTTTGATTATTATGTATTGTTAAAGTTCTGGAGTTTGTTCAAGAAGTTATACGATTTTTCTCATTAAACCCTAATCCAAGTTCCAACAGCAACATCTCGCGCAGGTGGCACGAGGTCCTTCGTTTGCTCCAGCCCAGCGGCATCAAGCACTCCTTCTCTAGCACCAACCAGTAGCAACAACACCACTTCGCCATCGTGGCGTAGCAAATACACCATTGTTCGATTATTGAAGCCTATGGAAACTAGGGTTCCATCCAGGTGCACGACGACCCCATGAGCTCCAGGCGAAGCCCCATCGTGTGCGCCTGCCCTAGTTGTGATACGCGGTGACATCCACCAGTTGGTGGCAAAGCCCCATCGCCGAAATTTGGCGTCACATCTCGAGTTGGCAACGCATATCTCGATCCCCCGCAAGCGAGATCTCATCGACTCCTTGCGTGTACAGGAGAAGCCCATGCAGGCGGTCTTCCAAGCGACCGCACCCTCAAAACCAAAACGTTGCCCTCCTCGCTCCTTCAGATCGACACCTCTCCCAGAGCCGTACTCCAAATCTCCTCGTGAGCCATCGCAGCGCTTCTCCAGGCGATGGAGCCTCTCCAACGCCACCAGGCGGCGCCCTCTCGCGCGATTCATCTCCAGGCAGCTCCCTTCCAGGCGCCACCTCATGTTCCATCAGGGGTGGCATTCGAGAGTAGGGTTCCCAAGTGGGAACCCTAAGTAATAATCCCAAGGGGGCCTCTGCGTTTGGCCCAAGTGGTCCAACATACTCGGTTAAAAAAAAGAAAGGCTGAGTTCTGGGCCCACGGTTGGGCATGAGAAAAAAAAGGAGAGAGAGGAGTATCTTAGGGCCCAAGCAGGATGTATGTATCAAAAAAAGTGTATGATTGTTAAAAAAAAGGGAATTCTATTGAGAAAAGGTGAGTAAAAAAAATCATACGCGGAAAAAATGATGAGGTGGCCATTTAAAAAAAGAAAAATAGTCGGGAAAATGTCCTTGAAAAAAATGAAAGTCGAAAAAAACGAACGGCTTATTGGTTTCTTGTTTTCCCCATTCTCTTGTCTTCTCCCAACGTTGTTGACGTCATTGTTTTCCGACAAGTATGGGAGAAAGGGAGAGTATTATGTAGAGTTCTACAAGAGCGGGTTCAATTCTCGAGGAGTTTTTTTCAGCATTCATTCGAGATTCGATTCTTGGTTATTTTGAAGATTTTTACGTTGATCTCAAGATCTTCAATTCTACGAGTTGATTATGTTCTTCAAGTTTGATTATTATGTACTGTAAGTTCTGGAGTTTGTTCAAGAAGTTATAGGGTTTTTCTCATGAAACCCTAATCCAAGTTGCAAAAGCAGCATCTCGTGCAGGTGGCGCGAGATCCTTCGTCTGCTCCAGCCCAGCGGCATCAGGCACTCCTTCTCTAGCACAAACCAGTAGCAACAACACCACTTCGCCATTTTAGCTTAGCAACAACAATATTGCTCGATTGTTGAAGCCTATGGAAACTAGGGTTCCATCCAAGTGCACGACTGAAGGATACGGGAAATCCTTAAGCGCATCACGGAAGCGTGATGATCGCATCGAATGCAATCGGGAGCGACTAGTCGCACTAGTTGCTCGATGCAGCGGAAATTAAAATTTTTTATATGACGAAACCACATGATCCAAGAACACTTCTCGGATCGTTTCGTCTAAACTACAAACAAGTAATAGGATTACCTCTTGATGCGTGGTTGCGATCGAGTCTCTAAACAAAGAGACATCCTGTCTCAAGTCCGGTTCAACGGAGGAGACGCTTGCGAGCGCGTGGATGAGACGCGTGCTTCTCGCAATTCATGTTGATGATCCAAGCCACGGATCTCCTGATATCGACAAACGAGATACGACGTCTTCTACACGAGCAAGGCACGCCGAAGTAGACGGAGATCCACGAGCAAACGATCGAGCAGCATAACGACTGATGCTGCGGCGATGGAGGATCTTTCTAGGGCATCCATGGTGGACGGCCATATGAGAGATAGAGAGTGGGCGTGTATAGAAAAAGAGAGAGAGAGAGAGCATTCATCAATCATTTGTTCTCTGCTGAAGAGCAATGGATGCCTCTTCTTATATAGGGTTTTAGGAGTCCATGAATCACAATCCATGGGATACGCATAATCAATGGATGAGATTGATTTGTGTTTTTTTCAATGGCTAAGATGTTGTTGTTAAAAACACAACTAATGATTTAATTAAAATTAATTTTAATTGATAAATCAACAAAAAATAATTTCAAATTAAATCATCTTTGATAAGAGAAAAGATAATGAAGAGAATAAACCAATCTCCTCATAAGAGGGGACGGCTACTCTTCTCCTCATGGAGAGTTGTAGCCGTCCACTCCTCTTTGGTGGACTAGGTCTATCTCTTCAAATTATCATGAGATCTCATTATCTCATGATATATATCATCATCTCCTGTTGACAATATTTTCACAAAAAATAATTCCAAATTATCTTATGGAAAATATCAATCATGCCATTGAAATTATGTGAATCTTATTCACAACCCAAAACTAAATGTAAATTATATTTTAATTAATCATCCAATGTGAATCCAATTCACATCAATAATTAATTAACAAATATAAATCACAATATGCTCTCTCTAATATATTATAAATCACATTTATACTATATATGATTAACATGGATTGTGTTATCCATATTATTCATGTCCATGATAATTAAATCGTATTTAATCATCTTGGATCTCTATTCTCATGTGCCACAATAATATGAATCACATTCACAATATTCATATCTTTGATAATTAAATCTTATTTAATTATCTCAAATAACTATCCTTACAATATGAATCAAATTAATATTATCTATGATAATTAAATCACATTTAATTATCAATTTTCTCGATGCTTGGATATATACTACGAAATTATCCATGAACTCTTTCAAGGATAATGTGCTTTCTCCGCGGGTACTTGGAGATAAGGACAGGGCGATTGTATTGTTCCACGTATAGTGACTTGGATATTGAGATCACATCTCAAATCCAGATCTCGGGCCTCCCATAGATGCTTGATTAAATCAAGACCGCAAATCTAATCTTCTCATTGCATCTGAATCAAATTCAGATCAATGTCCAACATTTTGACCAAGATCAGATTACTTCTCTACTGAGAGGAGTCACTAAAATCCAGACCCGTTTCATCACTCCCTAGGAATGGAAGCGTCATGGTTATACAATCGTTTATGATCACATTACCCTTAGGTATTCCCAACACCTGTACATCATGCATACTGGAAGGCTCAGAATAAACCCGAAGTATTAGATCAACTTTATACTATCTACTTCAGGGTTTTATCAGTAAGTTTCTCATTTGATCATTGAGAGTTGGTATCGATCATATACTTTCCAAAAGCATATATCATAACTAGGTCTTGATCATATACTTTCCAAAAGTATATATCAAACCTACAAATTCAGTCAAGCTTCCAAAGCGAGACGACCGTGCACGGAATTTGATTCTTCCCAATATCTCATGAGTGAGCTCATGTCTTCCGGTTCAGTAATGAACATGTATGATCCATTCGAGAGATCGTATTACTCATATGCCCTTGCATGCACACCAGCGCGCCGATGTATAGACCTTGATTAGGTCATCAACCTATTGGTCTGCCAAATGTACATACTCAGACATATAGTAACACATCTGTCTCCGGTCAAAGGATGCGTGCCTATATCGTGACAGTATACAACATAGGACATTGGTTATCTCGATCTCGTTAAGTCAACTCTTTGACCTAACTAATCTAACACCTCCGAATCTCTATTCCTATGCAGAGGACCTGCATCAAGAGGTCGGTCAGATATCAGCCTATGTGAGAAAGGATTGTCATCTCCTACTCAGGCTGGAGATCATCTCTTAATAATCATTTGACGGTGCTTGATGAGCCCTCGATCTAACTCTTTAGATATTCATCCAAGCACCAGCCTCTATGATTCAATTATTGAATCAACATCTGTATGATTATTAACATGGCCATGATACATAACCCTAATTGTACTAAGGGACCTATTATGCAAATTATTTATTCTTCATTTCAGATCAGGGAATGACATGTGCAATAACATTTATTGCATAATGGCTCTCCGTGGGCTCGCATGTCCAACAATCTCCCACTAGCCCAAAGAGCCATTAATGGGCTAATCATTTAAACCCACACTCATGTGACAATCATAGGCTATTTAGAAAATAGTTAGGTAAGCTGATCAGTCACTCTGTTCCCAAAAGACTATGCCAAGTCCTTTTACGGCACTTGCATATCTCCTAGTAACAGTGCTCACATCCAATGCGAATGTTGCATCTTATGCAACCAATACTCAATCTTGATAAAGCAGTTATAGTGTCATTGACACTATTGTTCAGTAATTATTATAACCAGTATTTCCATAATCCTTATCAGAATACCTTTATTCCTGGAGATCTCTATCTCCAAAGGTATCCAAAGTTAAAACTTTTTAGATCACTATCTATAAAGTCTTAATTTCTTGAAGATAAGACTTAGAGATCACTATCTCAAAAGTCTTGTCATCTTTGAAGAGTTTGTTATTACTGCAATCAAGTGTTTTATCTCCATAGTAGGATTAGCAACACTTTACTACTCCCACTGCATGGCAGACATCTGGCTTTTGTACACATCTAGCATACACTCAGCTTCTCGTAACTGATGCACAAGTGCAAGCAGCTCTAGCATTCACTTCCTCAACTCTTTGAGGTGCTATCTTTTCAGATGGGTCAGTACCAAATCTTAAGCGAATGAAGCCTTTTCTTGGAATTTCCAATATTGGAATATGTCCAAGATGTACTACAAATGTGACGGTCCCAATAACCTCTTCTCTTTGCTTATGAACACCTTCAGAAATAAGATCCAAGAGGCATCTTTGGGATCATATCTCAAGGTATGTAATAGCCAGATCATAAAACACTTATTATCATCCTTATATCATTCTAAATGATTAGTATATTATCTACATTTAGCATGATGAACACAATGGCACTCCCACTAATCTTCACACGGTTCATCAAGATTCTATCTGAAATCATAACATTTATAATTTCATCAAATCTTATGTTCCAACTACAAAAAGCTTATTTGAGTCTATAGATGGATTTCATTAGCTTGCACATCTTTCTTTCCCCAATCATGAAGCCCTGGGGCTACTTCATGTGAATATCCTCAGAGAGGCATTCATAGAGGAGTGCAATCTTGACTTTCATCTCGAAGATGTCAAAGCCAAGTTGTGTAGCTACAGTTAGCAATAATCCGATGGGTTTAAGCATGGTTATTGAAGAGCAAGTCTCATCGCAAGCAATGTCTTCTCTTCTGGTGGGTAGCTCATTGCTACGAACCGAGCTTTGAAGGTCTCTACCTTCTCATCAAGTTCCCTCTTTCTCTTGAAGATCCATTTACACCTTAATGGGTCTAACCCTTATAGGTGGATCCTCGAGGGTCCATATACAAACACTTGTATATGAAGTCTACCTTAAACCTTTATTGCTAACATCCATCTTTCCATGTCATGATCCTCAGAGCTTCATCACATGAAGTCCGATCATTATCAGACTTAACTGACATATGGAATACATCCTCAAACTTATTTGAAGAGGTATAGTGCTTCATCTTTAATTATCTTTTTAGTTTCCGATTTCAGGAGTCTCATTATCATCTCAAGATTAAATGAGTTCCTTTACTTCATTTTCATCTTGATTCGCAAGAGAGTCATCATCTAAGAATCACATCCTTAGAGATGAGATCTTTTAAGAATCTCAAGGGTCATAAAGTAGGTATCTAATACCATCCTTTATTTTCCTAATGAAGTAGCACTCTCTAGTGCTCGATTCCAGCTTACTTGCATGGAATCTTATTAAAGATATATAATGTAGTCTCTACTACATATATACCAGGAAACTAAGAGAAAATTATGCTAAAAATTCATCATTGATCAAATCATGTCACACATGATCCAATTGTATCTCCCTACAACTCTATTGAGTTTAGGTGTGTTAGGAGGATTGAGATAGAAATGATATTTCTTTCTCTATAAGGTATACCATGAGTTCATCTAATGGGTACTGATTACCTAGACTAGATCAAATTCATTTTCATCTTCCTTCAGACTTTGGTTCCAAACCAAAATTATGAAATCTTTGAACATTTCAAAGGTTTCATAGGTGAAGAGAAGAAATCTCATATCATACATACTCGTCAATAGATATCACATACCATAATGTTTATTATGATATAGATGATCCACATACATCAATATGTATGAGATCTTGAATACCTCGACATCTAACATCATTCCCAGAGAAGGGTGTATTGGACATTTTACTTTGAATACTATATTCACAAGGTATGCAAGATTTAAAATTTTAGACATTCTAAAGTTTCATATCTTACTGGTCCATTGATCTCATTAACAGACATATGTCCAAAACTTGATGCTAGATCATTGTCAAATGATTTTCATCCTCCTATTGATCTTCTAAAGGTTTAACTTTCAGTTTTAGAAATCTTAATGAACCATTCATTAAATTTCTAATTTAGTAGAGTCCACTAGATGCCAGATTACTATCTGAAATATATCCATCATAACTCCTTATGATAGGTTTATTCCAGAATTCATGTTTATTTTCAACATTTAGAAATAAACTATGAGTATATTCTTGTATCTAGGTCATAGAGACATTCTCTAAGACAAAGGGCTCTCCCCACTGAAAATATGAAGTCATCTATCCAATAGAGATTATTGCAACAATTGCATCAAAATCCATATAGATGACTATTAAGCCTGAAGATCAAATTCTACAATCTTCTAAAACATGTGCAACACATTGCAGGTGTTGTTAGATAATTGAGATACAATTATAGGACTTTATCTTATTCAATAAGCAAGTCAATATCAATGATTTACGTAGATTATTCTGGTGCTCTATCCGAGTCCTTCTCTAAGGATTCTAGACAGACTTGATAGTCATTACTATCAACACACCATCTTATTGCAGTATTGGCATTCATCAAACTCTTTGGATGTATATGGAAGTCATAGAAGTACGATCAACTCTTTGACTATCCTTCTCATCTTGGGTCTGACCCATGCTTCCACTGCACTCGCTTTATCTATAAATGCCATTGCTTAAGACTAAGGATCTCTTATGTTAAATTCAAAAGAATTCAATGTAAGAGCATTTTAAACATTTATACATGCTTCATTAAATTCATACAATATCAATATTATGAAGCTTCATGAATGACTAGAGTATAGACAGTAGAATGATGACATTCATCGTATCTACATCCATCTAAACTCTTAAAACATTGGTTCAGGCAGGTATTCAAATATTTTGAATACATCATCTCTTTCGAGCTACCATTCTGCATAATGCAGAGAACCATGTCATTCATGATTAAATGTCTAGAGCATATATGTATGCCAAAACATCTTCTTTGATTTTATAAGGATTAATTTGATAATTACGATCGCCATCGATATGTCACTTCCAAAGTACACTCGATGAAAGACAGACTATAGAGACATACGAACCTAAGGTAATGTCTTATTGTCTTATTTAATTGTCATTCCTCGTCGCTACGAGGAAACTTGCACATTGCAACCACATACATTATGTGTCCAACTGCAAGTACAATATCTGGATCATGAGTCCAATCCATGATATTTTACTGGTTTTGAGTATAACATTGAGCGGGTTTAATGAAAGATTATCTGAAATAAGAAATTTGCATAAGTGTAAATATTTATATATATACTTATTTTACTTTGATTTAGGAATTTTTATATCAAAGTTGTCTTGCGTTGTCAACACTGAAAGTTCATTCCCTTAATCACATTCAATGTAAGAGATATACTTACCATTATATCTCAAGCAAGATCTGGGATCTCCTTCCTTATCTTTGTTACATCCCAATAATATGAGAACTTGTAACTCGGATAAAAAGAAGCGGGAACACATTCCGCCTTGCAAGTCCAACTTGCATCTCCCAATTCGGTCTTTAACACCCGGGCCCACCACCCCTAAGGTGATGTTGACCCGTCATTAATTGAACCAACCGTCAACATGCTTAATACTCGCTATACGCAATCCAATATCGCCCCAATAATATGAGGACTCGATATTGGGGTCACTACGTATACGGTCTTACTCTTTCGAGAAGCGAAGAGCCCGATCTAAATGGATTGTATGCAGGAGCTGTAACTTCGGACAGGCGTCTCCTACATACAATATCTGGCGACGGAACCCTTCGCCTTGACGGGAGACCATGGATGTCACTTATGTGATCCTCCATATCATATTCAAATTCTAATTAATCATTATGAATCATATTCATTACGATTAATTCTTCCAAGGGAAATACACATCGAGAACGGGAGCTATTGCTTCTCCAGGTGTAAATAATATCTGTTGCTACCAAATTCTCTAAAGCCAAAGAGTCCACAACCTCCGCAAAACAGAGGGATCCCGGGTCGCGGCCACCCCTCGATCGGGGACGATCCGAGGAGTGAAGCGTAACGTTGAAATCTCCCCCAATGATCCAGGGGAGCCCTCAAAAGCACAGCTCGCAGCACGCAAGTCCTCCCAAAGCTGGCTCCTCTTAAATTGACAACAGGGGCCGTATACGCAAGAGAAAGCGATCGGCAAGTTGGACGACCCCCTCACCAGCACAATTGAAATCATATGTCTTCACAGGAGCCAAGAACTGAAAGAAAACGTCGCGGATCTCCACGCGATAATCAAACTCCCTGCCACCCCGTCCGCATCCAACGCTCTACAGTTATCCATAGCACCCGCACCAAAGGAACGCCAAAGAGCAGCATCAAGCCTCCTCAGCTTCGATTCCTGAATTAGAACAATATCACACCCCCATTCAATTATTCTGAACCCAACGCCCTTCTCTTATCAGCCTCCCCCAGCCCCCTTACATTCCATGAGAGGACCTTCATTAAAACAACTGCCGACGCCCCTCAACAGGACCGAGACCAGCCCCCTCCGCCACAGCATCTCTCAAAGTTACACAGGAATGAAGTCGCGAGGACCCCGCCCGAGACCTGTTCCTCCTTCGATATCTCTTCCCCGACCTCTTGTCCGAAAGAGTCCCCAATTCGTTATCAACGTCCACGGCCGCAGTAACCCCCACAGAGCTCAGAGAGGCGAGAAGAGACGAGCCTCCATCGTCGATCACAAAAGGGTCCGGGAGAGACAAGCTGCTCGCAGCCACCACCTTGCTCGAGTCGCCACCCGGGAAGTCATGCGACCCCAAAAAGGGGAGATCGCAACTAGAGGGTTGAACCCCAACAGAGACCGGACCAGCCTCGTCCGAGGTGGCACAGGAAAGCCGGAGTCGGATCCAGGACCGCTAAGGAGACCGACCTGCGGGTAGCCCCCGCTCCAGACCAAGATCTGAAATCCCGACAACCGCAACGTCCACCGCAGTCTGACCCGACATCGGATCCGAGAACCGAAAATGAAGAGCACGGTCCACCTTCCACGTACGCGAGCCAAAACCCGAATCAATCTCGGGCATTCGCCCCCTTCGATAAACCGTCTCTAATTGAAAAGGTTGCACGAGACCCGAAAACGGCCCCTGAAGGGGCGCGGGCAGCCAAGCAAAGAGGGCGACGCTTTGGAAGAAACCCCATGCAGCGCCACGTGATCCACCAGAAGTCGAGGCGACGCCCCCAACCGACGGGACCTCCTCCCCGCAGGCCAGGCCACCGGTAACAACGCCGCCCGCTGCGGCGGCGGAGGCTCCAAGAAGGAGAGCTCCACAGGGAAGCGGAACCGACCAATCTTCATGGACTCAAAGAAGACCTTGCCCAACGCTTCGTCAAGGAGGTTCTTGCTACATTCCATCAGAACCGCCGTGGTTCTCCAATCCGAACCAGGCTTGATACTATCTTCCACGACCGCAAGTACCTCCCCCCAGCGCCGAAGAGCCTTGCCCAAGCCACGAACCTTCCGAGAGAGGAAAGAAACCCCTCGTACCTCCGCAACACAAACCTCGACGTTCGAGCAAGCTCCGTCCGAAAAACGCAAAGGCCTCCATAGTACGTCTTCAGTTGCACCACGCGTAAACAACCTTTCCCGTTGCTCCAGGGAGAGGCCACGAACGAAGCATCGGGAATCATCCAAGACCACGAAGTCCCCAGCGAAAAGAGGACCCAAGAACCCATGCAAGCGAGACCTGACACTGCTCCAAGCAACACCCTTACGACGGCCAATCCCCACAACTGCCCCTCCAAAACCATCACCCTCCATCACCTTCCCCATGCAAAGCATCCTCAACGGGCCTCCCCCTCCCATGCAAACCCTCAGCACAACGGTCGACCCCACCAACCACACCCAGCTTCACTGATTCAGCAACAAGACGCAGGAATGCGCCACCCACGACAGCCGAACCAGCCGGCAATCGGGAAACATCCACGACCTGCGCAAAAGATCGCACCCCCTCCCACTTACAGGTGCCGACCACACCGAAGCAGCTCCCTTCTTCCCCCCACGGCTGGCCGGAATCTCTTCCGCATGAGAAGAAGAGTCGCCCCTACCAAACCCGAACCGACAGGAGGCCCTTCTGTGACCAACTCTACCACACCCATAGCACCTCGCTGGGAGTATGGAACCCGACGCCACATGCCCACGCTCGCCGCACCTGAAGCATCGCTTACCCGGCTTCCGGTGAGACACATGCACCCAATCATCAGGCCCACCTTCACGACCCTCCTCCCCCTCTGCAACACCACCGCTCCCCCGTTGCGCCTCCTTTCCTTTGACATCGGCCCACCCCGCACGGCGCTCTCCCGTCGTGCTAGCCGAGCTCTTCATTCGGTTTCCCGGAATCTCGGACGCTTCACCTACAGCCGCCTTCGGTCTCCAAGTTACGCTTCGCCTCCACCAACGCACCATCCTCTTCGGGGAAACAACCCATATTTCTCAAATATTATCCACAATTATTTCTAAAATATTATCCACAATTATTTCTCATATTTCTCAAATATTTATCCACAATTATTTCGGGAAATTAATTATTAATTTCGCAATTTTCTTAAACGACAATCACAAGGTTTTGGATAATGATGCAATTTCCAGCAGTGACCCTCACTAACTAAAAATAGCATATCTCATTCAATTTAAATCCAAATTAAGCAAAATCAATTTCCAGAGATTGATAACTTGATTTAAAAATGAAACCATGTGATAAACACGCATTTCCCAGGCGTTTTAAAACCGTAATTAACATCTTAATTACGTCTTTAATCGCCATCCCCGAAACAGTGAACATATGGTCAATAAAACGATCATATCTTGAGCAAACGGAATCCAAATCACGTAAACTCAAATTCCATGGTTTCCTTATTTAATGGGGAACATTATTAAATTTAAAATTTCGTGTTTAAACATTTTAAATGGGCCGAAATTTTATCACAAGACAAGGCTGCGAAAATTGAAATGCTAAAATCTTTACGAACCCAAACGAGCCCAAATCTTCGTAGGTTCATGGATCTAATCCAAAACCTTCGACAACTTGGCTCTGATACCACTTGAAGGATACGGAAAATTCTTAAGCGCATCACGGAAACGTGATGATCGCATCGAATGCGATCGGGAGCGACTAGTCGCACTAGTTGCTCGATGCAGCATAAATTAAAATTTTTATGTGACGAAACCACGTGATCTAAGAACACTTCTCGGATCGTTTCGTCTAAACCACAAACAAGTAATAGGATTACCTCTTCAAGCGTGATAGCGATCGAGTCTCTAAACAAAGAGACCTCCTTTCTCAAGTCCGATCCAACGGAGGAGACGCTTGCGAGCGCGTGGATGAGACGCGTGCTTCTCGCAATTCATGTTAATGATCCAAGCCACGGATCTCCTGATATCGACAAACGATATACGACGTCTTCTTCACGAGCAAGGCACGCCGAAGTAGACGGAGATCTACGAGCAAACGATCGGGCAGCATAACGACGACGCTGCAGCGATGAAGGATCTCTCTAGGGCATCCATGGTAGACGGCCACATGAGAGATAGAGAGAGTGGGCGTGTATAGAGAAAGAGAGAGAGAGAGCATTCATCAATCATCTGTTGTCTGCTGAAGAGCAATGGATGTCTCTTCTTATATAGGGTTTTGGAAGTCCATGGATCACAATCCATGGGATACACATAATCAATGGATGAGATTGATTTGTGTTTCTTTCAATGGCTAAGATGTTGTTAAAAACACAACAACTAATGATTTAATTTAAATTAATTTTCATTGATAAATCAACAAAAATTAATTTCAAATTAAACCATCTTTGATAATAGAAAAGATAATGAATAGAATAAACCAATCTCCTCATAAGAGGGGATGGCTACTCTTCTCCTCATGGAGAGTTGTAGCCGTCCACTCCTCTTTGGTGGACTTGGTCTATCTCTTCAAATTATCATGAGATCTCATTATCTCATGATATATATCATCATCTCTTGTTGACAATATTTTCACAAAAAATAATTCCAAATTATCTTATGGAAAATATCAATCATGCCATTGAAATTATGTGAATCTTATTCACAACCCAAGACTTAAATGTAAATTATATTTTAATTAATCATCCAATGTGAATCCAATTCACATCAATAATTAATTAACAAATATAAATCACAATATGCTCTCTCTAATATATTATAAATCACATTTATAATATATATGATTAACATGAATAGTGTTATCCATATTATTCATGTCCATGATAATTAAATCGTATTTAATCATCTTGGATCTCTATTCTCATGTGCCACAATAATATGAATCGCATTCACATTATTCATATCTTTGATAATTAAATCCCATTTAATTATCTCAAATAACTCTCCTTATAATATGAATCAAATTCATATTATCTATGATAATTAGATCACATTTAATTATCAATTTTCTCGATGCTTGGATATATATATATCAACTATGAAATTATCCATGAACTCTTTCAAGGATAATACGCTTTCTCTGCGGATACTTGGAGATAAGGACAGGGCGATTATATTGTTCCACGTATAGTGACTTGGATATTGAGATCACATCTCAAATCCAGATCTCAGGCCTCCCATAGATGCTTGATTAAATCAAGACCGCAAATCTAATCTTCTCATTGCATCCGAATCACATTCAAATCAATGTCCAACATTCGGACCAAGATCAGATTACTTCTCTACTGAGAGGAGTCACTAAAATCCAGACTCGTTTCATCACTCCCTAGGAATGGAAGCGTCATGGTTATACAATCGTTTATGATCACATCACCCTTAGGTATTCCCAACACATGTACATCCTGCATACTGGAAGACTCAGAATAAACCCGAAGTATTAAATCAACTTTATACTGTCTACTTCAGGGTTTTATCAGTAAGTTTCTCATTTGATCATTGGGAGTTGGTATCGATCATATACTTTCCAAAAACATATATCATACCTAGGTCTTGATCATATACTTTCCAAAAGTATATATCAAACCTACAAATTCAGTCAAGCTTCCAAAGCGAGACGACCGTGCACGGAATTTGATTCTTCCCAATATCTCATGAGTGAGCTCATGTCTTCCGGTTCAGTAATGAACATGTATGATCCATTCGAGAGATCGTATTACTCATATGCCCTTGCATGCACACCAGCGCGCCGATGTATAGACCTTGATTAGGTCATCAACCTATTGGTCTGCCAAATGTACGTACTCAGACATATAGTAACACATCTGTCTCCGGTCAAAGGATGCGTGCCTATATTGTGACAGTATATGACATAGGACTTTGGTTATCTCGATCTCGTTAAGTCAACTCTTTGACTTAACTAATCTAACACCTCCGAATATCTATTCTTATGCAGAGGACCTACATCAAGATGTCGGTCAGATATCAACCTATGTGAGAAAGGATTGCCATCTCCTACTCAGGCTGGAGATCATCTCTTAAAAATCATTTGACGGTGCTTGATGAGTCCCCAATCTAACTCTTTAGATATTCATCCAAGCACCAGCCTCTATGATTCAATTATTGAATCAACAGTTGTATGATTATTAAGATGGACATGGTACATAACCCTAATTATACTAAGGGACCTATTATGCAAATTATTTATTCTTCATTTCAGATCATGGAATGATATGTGCAATAACATTTATTGCATAATGGCTCATCGTAGGCTCGCATGTCCAACAACGACGACCCCATGAGCTCCAGGTGGAGCCCCATCGTATGCGCCTCCTCTAGTTGTGAGATGTGGTGACATCCTCCAGTTGGTGACGAAGCCCCATTGCCGAAATTTGGCGGCGCATCTCGAGTTGGCGACGCATATCTCGATCCCCCGCATGCGAGATCTCCTCCCCTCCTTGCACGTACAGGAGAAGCCCAAGCTTCTCACACAGGCGGTCTTCCAAGCAGCGGCACCCTCAAAGCCAAAACGCTGCCCTCCTCGCTCCTCCAGATCGGAACCTCTCCCAGCACCGTACTCCACATCTCCTCGCGCGCCGTCGCAGCGCTTCTCCAGACGATGGAGCCTCTCCAATGCCCCCAGGTGACGCCCTCTCGCGCGATTCATCTCCAGGCGGCTCCCTTCCAAGTGCCACCTCATGTTCTATCAGGGGAGGCATTCGAGAGTAGGGTTCCCAAGTGGGAACCCTAAGTAATAATCCCTGTAGACGTTTACGTTATGTTGTGATGTACCGTTGAGTATTTCTTATTTATCTTATGTACATCTATGTATGTTACCCAAGGGTTTTCTCTATATATAAGAGACCCTAGGGCTCCATGGAATAACACAACAAAGTATTCTCGGTTCTGACATGGTATCAGAGCCAGAACCCTAATCTAGGGTTCTCTCCACCCCCCCCCCCCACCGCCCCCCGCCGTCGCCAGCCACTCGTCGGGTCCCTCCCGCGACCGCCAGCCCCGCCGCGGGCACTCCAGCCGCTGCCAGCCCCGTCGCGGGCCCCTCCCTCCCGCAGCCTCTCTCCCGCCGGAGGCTTCTCCAGCCTCCTCCCGTCGCCGCCGACCACAACAGCCGCTCTTTGCGGCACCTCTTCCTCGGCCGGCCTCGATTCGCCAATGGGTTCAAGTGCATAATGTCTACATATGCACTTGAATCCACAAAGGTCTTTGTAGACGCCAGTTCTTTGGTCTATCATCCCTAGTTTTCTTCTCCGGCAATATGTCAGAACAAAAAGTTGATATGCCCTCCATAGGTGCCTTTAAAGGTTCGGCACTAATCGTCAAAATGGACGGGACGAACTACGAACTGTGGGCTATGCAGTTCCTCAGTCTTATGAAGTCATGTGGTAAGAAGCATATTCTTACCGAAGATGAACCGCCGGAGAAGACGGGAATATATGCCTCATGGGAGGCAAATGACGCCTATGCAAAGGTCTGGCTATCAGGGACGCTCACGATGGACATCGCCAACGACGTCCTTCATCAACCCACCGCCAAGGCGATGTGGGATATTCTGGCTACAACTTACTCTCAAGTACGGAATGAGACGAAGATGCTGCAGTTGCAGCATGATATTTTTACCACGAAGCAAAATGGCAGGCCCCTACATTCTCTATACGCGTCCCTACGTGGGATGTTCGAGAAATTATACAGCACCATTCCGCTTACAGCCACCCCCGAGCAGCAAAAGACGTTTCGCAATGCCACTATGGTAGGAGTTCTACTCGCTGCCCTTGATCCGGAATACGAAGCCGCTCGGTCTCAGATCCTCGCCGATGCTACTATTCCTCCTATGGAGGAAGTCTACAGAAGGCTCAGTCGGATCTCTGTCCCCTCTAGTGTCGCAACTCCATCTCCATCGGCAATGGCGGTCTCTAGAGGATGAGGTAGTTCGTCTTCCTTTCGTGGCCGAGGAAGTAGAGGACGTGGCCGAGGAGGTCGTGTGCGTTCCACATGCTCATTTTGTCGTCGAGCAGGTCATTCTGAGGATACATGCTATTCCAAGCATGGATTTCCTCCTTCTGCACGTGTAGCTGATCATGGTCAGGTTCCATCCACGCCTACTTCCAATCACAGGTTCGAAGAGCTAGTGGCACGACTTCGAGATATTATGCCACAGACATCATCAGAGGGTATTGATACCCCTGACATTGCGGCTTCTGCGTCCGCCAGTACATCTGCTGCTGCCAGTATCTCAGGTAGTGCTTCTACCTCTTGTCATAACCATGATCTATCAGGTTGGATTGTTGACTCTGGAGCCACGCATCATCTCTGACGTGATAGAGATCACCTGCAGTCCTACAGAGCTATTCAGTCTGGTCGCTCCGTACTCATTGCTGATGGAACTCATTCCCCTATCGTCGGTCAGGGGGAGACTGTTTTATTGCCGTCCATGCACTTACAGAACGTTCTACATGCACCAGAATTCTCTATGAATTTATAATCAATCAGTCAGATTACAAAAGATTTGCACTGTCGTGCTATATTTGACCCATCTTCTATCATTTTTCAGGACATACTAACGGGCAGGGTGATTGGTTGTGGTTCTGAGCACAATGGCCTCTACCATCTGGTTTGGCACTCCTATGCAGGCGTCTCATTACACTCTCAGGGATCCGTTTCTCCATACACATGGCACCTTCGCTTTGGTCACCTCCCGCTGTAGAAAATGCGTCACCCCTTGCCTCAGATATCTCCTTCTTCATCATTTCGCTGTGAAGCATGTCAGTTAGGGAAGTGATGAGCCGCGAAATCGGCCCGTTAAGAAAGTGTTTTTATCACTTCAGCATGTCGTAGCAGTCGGGCCAATTTGGGCTCATCAAAATGATCATCTCATTTAAATGTGTATATGATAGATCAAAATGAGATGATCATAATTTATTTTTTTTACTTGGTAAGCTACCAAGGTCGAACTCAGGGACACGAGCCTCTCTCTAATTATCTGGATTTTTATCTATTTAATGAAGTGTTGAATTGTAGGCAAAATAGGTCAAAGTATGCAAGAAGACACAACAACAAAGCAATGCATTAAAAATAAACATGCATTTTTTTTATCATGCAAATAAATGCAGAGAAATGCAATGCAAATATGCCCAAAATGATAGTCACTTAAGCCATAAAAAAATGCGAGTCCAATCGAGTTGAAATAAAGAAGCACTAGACATTTATAAAGCAAGTAGGCATGACTAACAGAGAAATCAGGACACTTAGCTAATGAAATAATGCACTACTGGTCACAGTGTCAAATCTAAAATTAGACCATGCCATAATAAAGAGAGCAAGGATGAAATCATCTCAATCGGATAAATGTAGCTCAAGATATGCATAAAAGAAGCCAGGAGCATAAGTGCAATAAAACATGAAAAATATAACTACAAATAGGCCCCTGGGAGGGACTAAAATGTAAATATGAAAAGTACGAGGCCTTCCCTGTAAAATACCCACATGTACAGGGGTATTTTCGCAATTATTAAAACCCGCGAGGGCATAATTGCAAATTACCCAAATGCACGTGGACTGCACGTGCTCCAGGGACCTATCTGCAAAATGGAGAAGATGGCAGGGTGTCTCTGCAAATAGCCCAGAGTACACGTGCCAGGCACGTGCTACCCAGGCTCGGTGGTTGGCTCGGACTCGGCAGAGGTTCGGTATAGCTTCGGTTAGGCTCGGCTGAGGCTCGGACTCGCTGCAGGCTCGGGGAAGGTTCTGACGTCCCAAGCCTGGAGGCTCGGGGGCTGAGGCTCGGTGAAGGCTCTGGCTTCGCCACGTGGCTGAATGTCGGCCCTTGGATCGTGATGATCCAAGGGCTGCTGGTGAAGGTATTCCCGGGCGACGTGGATGCTCGAAGGTCGTTGGATCGTCGAAGATCCAACGGCCTCTGGAAGAGGAACTGAGTGTCGACGTGGCTGCATCGTGGCCGTTGGATGAACTCCGGGGCGGAGCATCCAACGGTCACTGCTCCTCCTTCTTCGGCCGAAGGCGGGTGGCAGGTTCAGGTCTCCGGCGACGGCACTTCTCCTCCGCCTCTCGTTCTCGGCTGCTAGCAACCTCCTCGAAGCTCCATTAGGGAACGTCGATGAAGCCCAGAGCTCGGGGAAGGCGCAGGACGGCTGGCCTCAATCCAGCGGAGCTTTGAAGCCGCACGTGAACGTGACGAAGTTGGCGCCGGCGAACGTCCGGCCATTGAAGATGATATCGACCTGCAGTGTTAATATACATAGCCGAAGCGAACCAGGGTATTGTGCATGCGAGGTTGAGTGAAATGGTGAGCTATACGAGCGGAGAAGGTGATAGCTCGGAACTCCTCCGCCGTGAATGGCGGAGGAAATGGGTCGGAAGGTAACAGGGGTTGCGGCGGATGGAGGAAGTTATCGGAGGTGTGCGCGTGAATGGTGGGATGAAGGCGAACATCTAGGAGCAGTCAATGGAGCAGAGGGTTGTCTGAGAGCAGCTAATAAATTCAGCAAAAATAAAGAAAAGATAAAAGAAGAATCAGAAGGACTTACCGGAGGTTGGGCGGAGCGGGGCCTGTGCTCGAGATCATCGGATGACCTCGGGGTCATCGCTGGACTCCCCCGGCTACGAGGAGCAGCTTGGCGGAGACGGGGCTCCGCAGGCCTGGCCTACCATGGCCAGGGGTCGACACCGGGGCATACCTTCGTCTTCGCGCTCCTCACCGCCCCCTCACTGTCACCGGGGGGAGGGGGCTTGCTGGGAGGTTTCCCACGTACAGGTGGACACCGGCGAATGGAGGGGGGACCGGTGTATTTGAAGAAGTAGCCGGCGGTGCAAGTGGTGGAGGTCGTGGGTTTCGTGATGAACATGGGGCGACTGGGAGTTTGTTATGGGTCGTGGAGGCATGCGCGGGGAAGAAGGAAGATGGGGGAAGACCGGGAGGTGTTTGGTTAGTGGAGATGGTGGTCGGAGTAGGTGGGATAATAGGAAGGGGGAGCGGGTTGCGCGAGGTGGTGATCGTGTGAGAGAGGGGGTCTGGAGGTTGACGACGAAGCTCCACCGTTGGATCTGGAGATCCAACGGTGGAGAAGTGGGCGCGGAGTGACAGTCCTGATGGGAGATCGGGCGATGCGAACGAAGGGCATCGGTTGTGCCACGTGTCGAGCGGAGGATTGCGCGCTAACGTGCGGTGAAGATGGAGTGCGGGGAAGATCTGATGGCTAGGGATTGAGGCGCGCGTGGAAAGAACACAGCCGTTGGATCAAGAGGTGATCCGACGGCCAAGGAAGTGGGCGGATGAGACAAGAGAGGCGGGGCCACGTGGCGCCCCCAGAATGGGCCACGTGGCCCAATCAGATTTATTCGAGGGTATTTTTGATTTTTTGGGGTTAAAAAGGCCGAATTTGAGAAAACTCAAAACATGAAAGTTGTAGATCTTGATGAGATCTACAAGTTTCATGTTGACCAAGACTGAAGATGAGATCAACTGAGGCCACGAAATATTGTTGAAGGTATTTTTAAGTCTAAAAATACCACGAATTTTTGTTTTGTCATCTTTTTGTGATTTTTAATTTATTTAAGACTCTGTTAATTACATGACATTAACTGGGATTTATTGACACTCAGCTTAAGCAAGGGGGTTAATAATGAGAAATAAAGATGATGAAATTGAGTTTCATCACCCCCCTATACTTAAACTATGCTCGTCCTCGAGCATCAAAAAGAATGACTAAGTTGGATTAACCCCCTTGTGCATGTGAATACAGTATCCAATCTGATCAAGTCGACTCGACTTTAGAGGTCCAAAATTCTAGAGTTCAACCCAGCCTTAATCAAGAGGCATCCAATTCCTCTACTTTTCCAGACTCTCTCGGATTACATATAATCTAAAGGATATGACATTTTAGTGTTGACTGCGTTTATGAGAGTAGAGTCAATTCATCACCCAAAGTCTTGGTCCGAAAAAATCTCCTAAGGACCCAATCCTCAGCACTAGGGAATAAATCAAATCTTGCATTCAGTCCACCGTCTCTTTAGTTGTCAGACTTAGAAAATGTAGATGGCAGGCCAGACATGGAGGGCATGGGATTGTGTCAATTCTTCTCTCCCTCTCATTGGAACAAGGATTCTCTCTAGTGTCATTTACGCAACACATTTTGGTGTTGATCAGTGCATCCGTCAAGAGAAGTTGGAGCCGTCTGCACTTGTTTTCCTGGGAGTACACCGGGGTGTGCCTTTTTTGAGTACCTATCGTACCTTCTACACCCAGACTTGTAGCATTTACGATGCAGAGCCCTTTTTTGGTGCAAGCCCGACTCCTGGTCCTAATAGCGGTGGTCCAAGTGGACACTTTGAAAAGTTTGGGAGCGCTCGCCTTTGGTGGAAGCTCTTTGATATGTAACTTTGTGGAATGAGAGCTTTTCTTTGAAATTTCATTGACTTGTATAATTTGTGGTAGCTCCACTGCTTTTACCAAAAGTTGGCGCACACTGATCAACATTTTTTATTTTTTTCACACCCTGGCACTTAGGTCAAGTTCAAGAGATTAATATAAGAACCAAGTTCTCATATTGGCTAATATTGCTGACACTCAGGTTTCATGAAGCCTCCAAAGATTTTATCCCATCCTCGAGCATCATTAGATCAAATCCAAACTCGACTTCCTCATCCCAATCCCTCAGGTGAAAAATCAACTCATCTCATCAAAAACCGCAGTCGTGCATGTGATGTGCTGATCATATTCTTTATGTCTGAGACTAAGCATGGAATATAGCATGCAAATCTAGAAACCTAGGGGAATGTGGACGATTAAGTCTATGACCCTGATGGCTAAGGCTGGTTAACCTAAAAATCTCAAAGATCTCAAAAAACTAAGTCTCCTTGATCATTTCAGATCCTGAGTGAAGGTGTAGGTGTAGAGGATTAATCCAACTTCTTCATTCAAAAACAAGAGATTTTTTTTTTGAAACTTCAAGAGATATTAGAACTGTCTAAACTCAATTGAGCATCTGCAATTCAGCCAGTATGGATGTAAGTACAGGCCGGAGCCCGTTGCTTGAGGACGGGGCCTTACGCGATGTCCTCTAAACCATCCATTCTGCTAAGGGCGAACCCTCACTGAATGCGGCTTACTTAATTGGGCTTAGTAGTCACTAACGGCTCCTAAAGGGTTTTGCGTTTTTCTGATTTTTTTATGGATTTTAATAGAGGTTAAAACACGAGTTAGACTCAACTTTCCTTGAAAAGACTTTCGAAACCATGTCGCGCAAAAAAGTTTTCAAAACACTTTTCAAAAAGATTTTTCAAAAGAAAAACTCATTTTTCAAATCATTTTCGAAGATATTTTTATAAAAATAGCGTAACATAATATCGAAAAGCCGCGAAATCATTTGAATTCTCTTAGTCCAAAGAATTTTACCTTAGCCAAAAAGTTTTAAATTTTTCAAATTTTTCATATTATAGCTAAAGTAAATATACGATAAATACGGTATACCCCCCTATACTTAAACTTTGCTATGTCCTCATAGCACTAGATGTTACAAGTACATAGGTCCATTTATGTATAACGAAATATACTGGAGCTAAGAGTGGCTCCCCCTATACTTAGGTTAGAAATAACCTATGTATAAAGGCAAGAAAAGAGGAGTAGAGAAATCACAGGGACTCGGGTCCCCCCTATACTTAGGCTGAGATTAGCCTAAGTATAAAGATGGGAATTGATGTTGGGAAGGACCCAAGGTGAACGAAGAAGAGGATGGATTTACAACTGAGTGGATGAATCTTCGGAGATGAAATGGAGTGACTAAGGTTCTAGGGTGTGTATCGAAGCAAACATGGCTCAATCAATCAAGCAAACCCTTAGTTTCACCAACTCACTCATGAAACCAACCGAAGTTGGTTTATTATCTTGTTGGTTTTATTGGTGATAAAACATTAGGTTTTTATGCAAAGAAAATATGTGAAGTAAAAAATCATTGCGTAAGCGAGGGTATTGCTCTCCCAAAACCAAAGTTTTACTCCATTTTATGTTTGACTTGCAATTAACAGTCCCAATTTTATTTTAGGTTATCACTGAATTATGATTAGCACAAAATCAAGAAATCATCGTCTACCGTTCATTCCCTTTTTCCATTTAACCTAGGTGATCAAGCTAGGAAAACGAAACCGAGAAAAACATGTATTCGATAAAAACCGCGATCTAGGCTAAGCGAGAAATCATGCAGTGATTTGACGATAAATCCGTGAAAAACTAGGGCCATTTTGAAATCCAAATTCAACATGTATGCAAGTCGAAAAAGCCGCACCTAATCATGCATCTATTAGCGGTGATTGATTTTCATTAATTTTAGCTAAGTGATGCGAGATTATGTGCGTTTAAAGTGTGACCTACCTACGAGCAAACACGTAAAAGATAAAAAATGGAATATGCTCAAAGAGCCGCGTGCCTGATCCTAGGTCGACATTCAAGTGGGGACGATACCCACACAAACACATTCGTTCGATTACACACGCGAGTCTTCGACCGAAGACCGCTGTAAAACACGAGTTTATTACAAGTTCATGCATGGAAATTAAAATGCAAGAAAAAATTTTTTTCTCTTTCTTCTCGATGTACTCCAGGCGGTTCCTACGGTTCCTCTCAGCGAGAGACACCAGCTCCTCACCTCCTTGATCCATCAAGGGCCCTGCCACAGAAACAATGATTAGAGATCAATCGAAAAGAAAATTTTATAATGCAAAATAAATGATCAAAAATGACCTATAAAAAAGATACACTTAAATAAACAAAAATCCAAAAAATAAAAGAAATGAGCCGTATCCCCGGCAACGGCGCCATTTGATGAGCCGCGAAATCGGCCCTTTAAGAAAGTGTTTTTATCACTTCAACATGTCGTAGCAGTCGGGCCAATTTGGGCTCATCAAAATGATCATCTCATTTAAATGTGTATATGATAGATCAAAATGAGATGATCATAATTTATTTTTTTTTACTTGGTAAGCTACCAAGGTCGAACTCAGGGACACGAGCCTCTCTCTAATTATCTGGATTTTTATCTATTTGATGAAGTGTTGAATTGTAGGCAAAATAGGTCAAAGTATGCGAGAAGACACAACAACAAAGCAATGCATTAAAAATAAACATGAATTTTTTTTATCATGCAAATAAATGCAGAGAAATGCAATGCAAATATGCCCAAAATGATAGTCACTTAAGCCATAAAAAAAATGTGAGTCCAACCGAGTTGAAATAAAGAAACACTCGACATTTATAAAGCAAGTAGGCATGACTAACATAGAAATCAGGACACTTAGCTAATGAAATAATGCACTACTGGTCACGGTCACAGTGTCAAATCTAAAATTAGACCATGCCATAATAAATAGAGCAAGGAGAGCTTCAAAACGAAACTGAAATCATCTCAATCGGATAAATGTAGCTCAAGATATGCATAAAAGAAGCCAGGAGCATAAGTGCAATAAAACATGAAAAATATAACTACAAATAGGCCCCTGGGAGGGACTAAAATGTAAATATGAAAAGTACGAGGCCTTCCCTGTAAAATACCCACATGTACAGGGGTATTTTCGCAATTATTAAAACCCGCGAGGGCATAATTGCAAATTACCCAAATGCACGTGGACTGCACGTGCTCCAGGGACCTATCTGCAAAATGGAGAAGATGGCAGGGTGTCTCTGCAAATAGCCCAGAGTACACGTGCCAGGCACGTGCTACCCAGGCTCGGTGGTTGGCTCGGACTCGGCAGAGGTTCGGTATAGCTTCGGTTAGGCTCGGCTGAGGCTCGGACTCGCTGCAGGCTCGGGGAAGGTTCTGACGTCCCAAGCCTGGAGGCTCGGGGGCTGAGGCTCGGTGAAGGCTCTGGCTTCGCCACGTGGCTGAATGTCGGCCCTTGGATCGTGATGATCCAAGGGCTGCTGGTGAAGGTATTCCCGGGCGACGTGGATGCTCGAAGGTCGTTGGATCGTCGAAGATCCAACGGCCTCTGGAAGAGGAACTGAGTGTCGACGTGGTTGCATCGTGGCCGTTGGATGAACTCCGGGGCGGAGCATCCAACGGTCACTGCTCCTCCTTCTTCGGCCGAAGGCGGGTGGCGGGTTCAGGTCTCCGGCGACGGCACTTCTCCTCCGCCTCTCGTTCTCGGCTGCTAGCAACCTCCCCGAAGCTCCATTAGTGAACGTCGATGAAGCCCGGAGCTCGGGGAAGGCGCAGGACGGCTGGCCTCAATCCAGCGGAGCTTTGAAGCCGCACGTGAACGTAACGAAGTTGGCGCCGGCGAACGTCCGGCCATTGAAGATGATATCGACCTGCAGCGTTAATATACATAGCCGAAGCGAACCAGGGTGTTGTGCATGCGAGGTTGAGTGAAATGGTGAGCTATACGAGCGGAGAAGGTGATAGCTCGGAACTCCTCCGCCGTGAATGGCGGAGGAAATGGGTCGGAAGGTGACAGGGGTTGCGGCGGATGGAGGAAGTTATTGGAGGTGTGCGCGTGAATGGTGGGATGAAGGCGAACATCTAGGAGCAGTCAATGAAGCGGAGGGTTGTCTGAGAGCAGCTAATAAATTCAGCAAAAATAAAGAAAAGATAAAAGAAGAATCAGAAGGGCTTACCGGAGGTTGGGCGGAGCGGGGCCTGTGCTCGAGATCATCGGATGACCTCGGGGTCATCGCTGGACTCCCCCGGCTACGAGGAGCAGCTTGGCGGAGACGGGGCTCCGCAAGCCTGGCCTACCATGGCCAGGGGTCGACACCGGGGCATACCTTCGTCTTCGCGCTCCTCACCGCCCCCTCGCTGTCATCGGGGGGCGGGGGCTTGCTGGGAGGTTTCCCACGTACAGGTGGACACCGACGAATGGAGGGGGGACCGGTGTATTTGAAGAAGTAGCCGGCGGTGCAAGTGCTGGAGGTCGTGGGTTTCGTGATGAACATGGGTCGACTGGGAGTTTGTTATGGGTCGTGGAGGCATGCGCAGGGAAGAAGGAAGATGGGGGAAGACCGGGAGGTGTTTGGTTAGTGGAGATGGTGGTCGGAGTAGGTGGGATAATAGGAAGGGGGAGCGGGTTGCACGAGGTGGTGATCGTGTGAGAGAGGGGGGTCTGGAGGTTACTTGACGACGAAGCTCCACCGTTGGATCTGGAGATCCAACGGTGGAGAAGTGGGCGCGGAGCGACGGTCCTGATGGGAGATCGGGCGATGCGAACGAAGGGCATCGGTTGTGCCACGTGTCGAGCGGAGGATTGCGCGCTAACGTGCGGTGAAGATGGAGTGCGGGGAAGATCTGATGGCTAGGGATTGAGGCGCGCGTGGAAAGAACACAGTCGTTGGATCAAGAGGTGATCCGACGGCCAAGGAAGTGGGCGGATGAGACAAGAGAGGCGGGGCCACGTGGCGCCCCCAGAATGGGCCACGTGGCCCAATCAGATTTATTCGAGGGTTTTTTTGATTTTTGGGGGTTAAAAAGGCCGAATTTGAGAAAACTCAAAACATGAAAGTTGTAGATCTTGATGAGATCTACAAGTTTCATGTTGACCAAAACTGAAGATGAGATCAACTGAGGCTACGAAATATTTTTGAAGGTATTTTTAAGTCTAAAAATACCACGAATTTTTGTTTTGACATTTTTTTGTGATTTTTAATTTATTTAAAACTCTGTTAATTACAGGACATTAACTGGGATTTATTGACACTCAGCTTAAGCAAGGGGGTTAATAATGAGAAATAAAGATGATGAAATTGAGTTTCATCAGGAAGCACAATCGTTCGAGCTTTCCTAGTCGTCAGGGTCGGAGCAGTCGCTCCCCGTTCGAGTTATTTCATATAGATATTTGGGGTCCGAGTCGTGTCCCAGATCATCAGGGACACAGGTTTTATCTTGTTGTAGTTGATGATTTTTCCCGTGTTTCTTGGACTTTTCTTCTTAAAAATAAATCTGAAGCAGGAAGTGTTATTCAAAATCTTATCAATGAAGTGCAGAATGTTTTTTCATCTACGGTCAAGTATGAACGCACGGATAATGCGTTGGAGTTCTGCACTACTTCTCTTGCTCGGTTTCTTTCCTCGAAGGGGATTATCCACCAAACAACATGTGCGTACACATCTCAACAAAATGGTGTTGCGGAACGAAAACATCGACACTTTCTTGACATTGCTCGCACATTACTTATTCAAAGTTGTGCACCGTTAGCCTTTTGGGGGATGCCTTACTCACAGCATGCTATCTGGTCAATCGCAAGCCATCTACAGTTCTTGGGGAAAAGGCCCCTATCTCTGTTCTTTTCCCTGACAAAGATTTGTTTTCACTTACTCCTTGTGTCTTTGGGACTGTCGCCTTTGTTCATCGCTTATCTCCAGGACTTAACAAGCTCTCTCCTAGAGCTGTTAAGTGTGTTTTTGTGGGTTACTCCAGGACACAGAAAGGATATCGTTGCTATGATCCTATTTGTGGCAAGTACTATGTCAGTGCTGATGTTACATTTTTTGAACCAGTTATGTACTTCTCCCTTGCAGGTGACAGATTAGTTTCCTCCACATCCATGGATACTAATGTCTATGTTCCCCTACCTCCAAGTCTGGGTCAATCTGAGTCCACCACAACACCACCACCACCACCACCATCACCCGTTCTACCATTTCCTAAGGTCTACACAAGGCGGACAGGGCCTGCTCAAGCTACACGCCAACCATCCAGCACGCCTCAGGTATGTTCTGATGTTAACATTAATGATGGGTTAGATAATCCACCTGTGCAGGAACCTTTGCTACAGGAGGAGGATCCGCCAGCTACTACTGTGACAGATGATCTGGATCGTCCTATTGCTCATAGGAAGCAAAAGAGGCAATGTGCATCCTATCCTCTTGCGTCCCAAGTTTCCTTTCATCATCTCACGGGTGATTTTGAGAGGTTTGCAACAGTTGTCTCCTCTGTTGACATCCCGCGGACTTATCAAGAAGCCATGAAGATTGACTGCTGGCGTCTAGCTATGGAGGAGGAGATGCGTGCCTTACAGTCCAGAGGGACTTGGTCTTTAGTCCCTATTCCTCCAGGCGCAGCTGTGGTGAGTTGCAAATGGATTTTTACAGTTAAATATCATGCAGACGGGCGTCTCGACCGATACAAGGCCAGACTTGTCGCACGGGGATTCACCCAAACCTATGGGGTGGATTATTTGGACACTTTTTCACCAGTGGCTCGACACTCGACTCTTCGCATTCTACTATCTGTTGTTGTGGTACGTGACTGGACTATTTTCCAACTGGATGTGAAAAATGCTTTCTTGTATGGTGATCTACAAGAGGAAGTCAACATGCAGCAGCCACCAGGGTTTACTGCTGAGGGGGGGACTCAGATGGTGTGTAGACTTCATAAGGCTATCTATGGCCTTAAACAAAGCCCACAGGCATGGTTTCAGAAACTTTCCCAGCTGATTGAACGGCAGGGGTTCAAGAGGTCAAATGCGGATCATTCATTGTTTATCCAAAAGACCCCGAGAGGTACAGTCGTTGTCATGGTATATGTTGATGATATTATGGTTACAGGAAATGATGCTCAGGGGATTGAGATGATCAAAGCTCTTTTGGGAAGCCAGTTTGTTACAAAGGATCTAGGCATGATACGATATTTTCTGGGGATAGAGTTTGCCAGAAATGCACAAGGAATGGTGATGACCCAAAGAAAATATGTCACTGACTTGCTTGTGGAAACAGGAATGGATGGATGCAGACCGTCGAGCACGCCTATGGATCCAAGTATGAGGCTTTATGACAATGATACCGAAGAGGTGGATAAAAGAAGATACAGAGAGATGGTGGGTAAGCTTTTATACATCACCATAACTCGTCCGGATATTGCCTACGCAGTAAATCGGGTGAGTCAATTTATGGAGCAGCCCAGGAAAGTTCATATGGAAGCCGTGTATATGATATTGAGATATCTGAAGTCTTCCCCAGGCACAGGTTTGTTATTTAGAAAAGACACAGACATGTCTATTTCAGCTTGTGCAGACGCAGACTATGCGGGATGTCCAAAGGATCGTAAATCTACTTCAGGATTTGCTATCTTCATAGGAAGCTCTTTGGTTTCTTGGAAAAGCAAGAAACAGACAGTTGTGGCAAGATCCAGTGCTGAATCCGAATATAGAGCCATGGCACAAGCGAGCGCAGAAATGATGTGGGTTCGAGCGGTCTTGGAAGATTTGACTGTAAATGTCTCTTTACCCATGCAGCTTTAATGTGACAATCAGACAGCATTGTTCATTGCAAATAATCCAGCTTTTCATGAAAGAACAAAACACATCGAGGTAGATTGTCACTACACTAGAGATATGATTCAGAAAGGCTTGATTTCCACTTCACATGTCAGTTCAGAAAACCAGACGGCTGATATATTTACCAAGCCATTGCTCAGAGGACCTTTCTAGAGATGTTCTTCCAAGCTGAGCATGATAGATATCTATGCTCCATCTTGAGGGGGAGTGTAGACGTTTACGTTATGTTGTGATGTACCGTTGAGTATTTCTTATTTATCTTATGTACATCTATGTAATTTACCCTAGGGTTTTCTCTCTATATAAGAGACCCTAGGGCTCCATGGAATAACACAACAAAGTATTCTCGGTTCTGACAATCCCAAAGGGGCCTCTGCATTCGGCCCAAGTGGTCAACAGACTCAGTTAAAAAAAGAGAAAGGCCGAGTTTTGGGCCCACGATTGGGCCTGAGAAAAAAAAAGGAGAGAAAGAGGAGTATCTTAGGGCCCAAGTAGGTTGTATGTATCAAAAAAATGTATATGATTGTTAATAAAAGGATATTCTTTTGAGAAAAGGTGCGTACAAAAAAATCAAACAACAACAACAACAAAGCCTTTTCCCACAATTAAGTAGGGTCGGCTACATGGATTTTTCGCCTCCATTCAGATCTATCTTGGGTCAATCTCGGACTTATATCCAAAAAACTAAGATCCCTTCGTATAGTCTCTTTCCAACACTTCGTGGGCCGTCCTCGCCTTCTCTTAGCCGGCTCAACATCCCAACACTCGCATCTCCTAACCGGTGCATCAGTTGACCTTCTTTGCAAATGACCAAACCATCTTAAGCGGTTTTCTCGCATCTTATCCTCGATCGGAGCTACACCAACTTTCTTTCTGATTGCATCATTCCGAATCCGATCTTTACGTGTATGTCCACACATCCATCTTAGCATTTTCATTTCTGCTACAGCCATTCTCTGCACATGTCTATGGTTCACAGGCCAACATTCAGAACCATAAAGCATAGCAGGTCTCACGGCTGCTATGTAAAACTTTCCTTTAATTTTTAAAGGAATTTTCTTATCACAGAGAACAGCGGAGGCTCCTCTCCACTTTAGCCAGCCTGCATTTATTCTATTAGTAATATCTCAGCCATGGCTGGTCCCAAGCCCGGGTAAATGAGGAGGGTTGCACGTTAGGTAGCCGACAGCCAGCGCAGGAGAGATAAATTCGTAAATAGTGTTCTTAAAGTTCTTCTAAGAGCACTATTTATGAATTTATCTCGAAATCGTTCGGATCTTTTAAACATGGATTTAAGCAAACGTACAAAAAAATCAAACACCGAAAAAAATGATGAGTTGGCCATTAAAAAAGGAAAATAGACGGGGAAAATATCTTGGAAAAAAGTGGAAAGCCGGAAAAAATGAACAGCTTATTGGCTTCTTGTTTTCCCCATTCTCTTGTCTTCTATCAATGTTGTCGATGTCATTGTTTCCCGACAAGTATGGGAGAAAGGGAGAATATTATGTAGAGTTCTACAAGAGGCCAGATTGTCATATTCTTCAGATTCCAGTTCAGATTCTCTAGTGCAGATGCCTGACCAAATTTCAGACAGTTCTTCAGTTTTCAGACTCGACGATCAAATTCTGAGTCTTCTGTTTGATTCACACATCGGTTCAGAGGTCCCCATCTTTTTTATTTTTGTCGGCTCAGGGTTTTCATGTGATCCATAGGGACTCCATAGTAGAGATCGTATTCCCTATGTCATGTGGACTAGGGTTTTCATGTAATTTTATAGGGACTTCAAAGTAGAGATCCCATTCTCTAAGCCAGTACGGGAGAGACCCAGTTCTCGGACGAGGAGACTTTTTTCAGAATCCATTTTCCAGTGACCATGGACTCCGACGAGGATGTCTCTACGGCTTTTTAGTTATGCCCTTTCAGAGATGGAGCAGTTGTCTACATAACATGTGACGGGCCAGAGCTCTCCAGGTGGAGACTCATTTTCAGTTGCAGCGACTCTAACAAGCGCAGTACAGAGAACATGCTCTCCGACAAGGAGATTCAATTTGACACACACTCTAGCCCATTTGTTCCTCCTCACATGCACGGCATGAGACGCAACGCCCTCGACAGCAGCCGACAGTTGTGTTTGCGCTGAGTTGATATTGTCTGTAGCGTCTTGTATTGTGAGTTTGAGTGATTTCTTTCTGTTTGTACAAGCTGAGCATTGCATGCTCCAGCTTAAGGGGGAGTGTTGGAGTATATGCATCATATATATATGGGTAAATGGATCCCTTCAAGATCCATTTGCCATAACCAGGAGTTTAGTCACACATCTACCAGTGGTGGGATTTGGAGAGTCTGTGGAAGCTATATAAGGAACCTCGGACCTCCTATAACATATGAGAAAAGTGTAATGCAACATATGGCCTTTTGAAGCATCCTCTCGCTGTTTCATCCCGCTCCTTAGGGAGTAAGGTTCCACGTAAAATCTCGTGCTCTTCATCGTTCATTATTCTTTATTTTTAATACACTTCCACATTCTTGTTTTCTAGCATAAATAAATGAAAGTATTAAGTAGGGTAGTTAAGGTGTGATGAGTGAACAAATGGATGTATATACAGAACTGCATGAAAAATCATCTTTCCATGCAAGTAGCTTGTTAAACTAAAATTTCACAACCTATCCACTTGCTTCTTTTTTGAAACCACCGAGATATATGCTTTAGTTTTAATAAGTTAGATTGTACTCAACCTTTGTTGATATCCTTTTCTTCCTAATATGAATGGCAAGCAAGGCGCCTACAACTCAGTAGATTAACAGTTGGACCTTGAGCTTCCGCAGTTACTTTCGACGGTACACACGTTATACTTTCTGTACGGGTCAATGTAAATGTTTTTTCTTTCTCTTCTGTTACGTTTTGGGATACATGTATATGATGTCGGTTTCTTTTGACATATGTAGTGTTACATAGAAATTAATACAAATATGAAATTGGTGACACTAATTAGCTCCGTAATTGTTTAGCATTATTGTAAATGTCATTCGAAACGTGAAAAATTTTCCCTCATTTTCTGTAACCTAATGCGATCGATAGTGAACATAGTACTACGAGTGTTGTGTAAACGGGTAACCCGGATCTCGAGGAGAGCGTCACAAAATCCAAATTAAAATATCCAACAGTAGCATACCACGTACTCATGGCTCAACATAAGGAATAAGTTTCAGTTCTAAAAATTCAAGGTAAAAACAAAAGTTAGGGGATCTGTCTAAGAACCAGGATTCATGAACTCCCTGGGCTTAGAGCCCAGTAGATGCAAGAAAACTACCCAAAATGTTAGCCCAAGTTGAAATGAAGATCGCAATCCTTCACTTGTATACCCACTCCCAACTAAAAACATTGCAGATGCCAGCCTCTGCTTGAAACCACGACACACGTGAGGATTGCAGGATCCATTGAATCAACATTGGCCATCATTGCTGGTTCCTACATTTGCAAGTCTAATGACATTGTTCGTAACAACTCAACCCCAAACCTTGCAATATTTTTTTGAAGTCAAGAAAGGGGGAAACACTCAAAGGTGTTCGCCCCAAAAATTTATTGATAGAAGAGGAAGAAGGTACAAGAAAGCACGCATAGTGCTAAACAGTCCAAGAGCTTAGTAAGCTCGATACATGAAGTTTGACAATTTCCAAATAGAATCTTTGCCCTGAAAAAAGAAGTGCGTTCCTGACAAGCCAAATGGCCCAAAGTGAAGCCAACGGCCAAAGTAAAACCGGTCTCGCACGGTCTGAAGCCGCCACCAAACCGCCGCAAAAAGCATCCACGTTAGAGAGGTTGACCCAGCTCATAGAAGGGTTGTCCCAGAGGGGGGTCACCCAAGAACAGGAGAAGAAGAGGTGCTCCGCCGATTCGACCTCAGTGTCACAAAGAAGGCATATGTTGGAGAGTGTCCCAAGCAGCCTGTAGCATTTGTCCCGCATCATCGACCTCTTACGTCTGAAAAGCCATAGGAAGAAACCGATCTTCTCAGGAAGTTGCAAGCTCCAAAGGAAGGCGCAATCACGGACTAAGTCTGGAGTGAGAGAGGGAGGGGGTCTGGTGATAGCCAAGTAAGCTCTACGGACCGTAAAATCTTTGTCGCGCCAAACCCAATGATCGCGCCCCATAGAAGGACAGGTCGTGTCTTTCATAGCATCGAGCATCATGTGTTCTTGGAATATTGAAATGGCTCTTGGATTAAAACTTAACTTACAAGTGACCATCACCGTACATCATGTGTTCACTTTTGCAATAACAGTGACCAATACGGCTACAACGTATACACACAAAAAAATGGCATGTTTAAGGTACAGGATGCAGCAAATACACGTTAACCGCGTTCAAAACACTTCACCGGCAGCTTTAGAAGCTCTGATTTCTAATCGCAAACTTGGAGAAACGAACCAACGATCGGAAGTATGGAGAGAGCAATTAAAGTCGTGACCTTCGTTGCCGCGGCGGCTCCGGAGAACGCGGAAGAACTCGGAGCGGAGGTGGTCGAAGGAGGAGGCCATGCGGGGCGGCAGCGCGTTCGTTCGGGAGAGGCGGAGGGGAGAGGGCAAGGAGTAGGGGCTGATGCGCTGCGGCGGTTTATGGGGCGAGCTGGGGACGAAGAGCGCAAGCACGTGCAGGGACGTGTAAGTCGATACGAGCATCTCCCGGTTCCGGTGAGCTGACGTGGAGGTTTAAAAGGTATTGCGGCCGGAGTGGTGGCGTGGTGGATACTGAACACACCTCACGATAGGAAAATAATATCATAAGAAAGCTGTCTTTCTTTAAGTTTGCTTCATTTTTCATCGTTCTTCTTGCTGTTTTAAATTTTTTTTTTAAAAAAAACCACTCATATGAAGAAATCAATTAAGAAATCAACGAGAGTGATTTTGATTCCTAGATCTATGAATATTGTATTTCAAAGGATTGAATTTGCCATCCAAAAGGGATTGACGACGTAGCTTGTTATTTGTCTCTCATGAATTTCTATATAATGATTATGATTGTATTTAAATTCAGATCATGATATTTGTATCAAAAAAATAAGAAAGGGAACTGTCATCATTTATTGCCAATAAAAATAAAAATCGATCGGGTGTTCCTTAATTTATGGTCAATAGATTATATGTACAAATCTCAACTCATTGGAACATCTCGTCAAACTTCATCTATCGGAAATCTTTTGTGGTAGTGGCATATAAATGAAAAGAAAATTTGTTACTTAAGTTAGCATATCATCTATAGGTTTCATCTAGGAGATGGTGTTGTCATCCTGACTTAGACATAGAACTTAACATGAGCTTTATTAGGGAGTTGCTTCCACAAGAGACAAAGGCACGGTTTAAATTTTAAAGTTACCTCTTAAAGATGTTATTTTGATTCATACAGAGTAAAAGTTACCTCTTTAAAAGTTATAGCTGCTTTTTAAAAATGAGTTATTTGCTTAAAATTAAATTGAACCCTTCAAGACACAACTTTACCTGCATTATACAACAAAACAAAAATTTTGCTCTCTTGCATAATGAGTTTTTAACTCATGATGGTAAATAGGTGTTTTCATTTTTCAAATTATCAATTCGGAAGAGGGGTACATGTTAATTCTCTTGCCTCTTTATGTGGGTTGAATAAATATATCTTATTTTGCAAGAACTTAAGCAATTGAATCGTGAAATGTTCTTCTATCAAATGAGCTATGTTGCGTTATATTGCGTTGAAATCATTCTATCAGAAGATTCATGTTACCCTGTGATAGCAGATATATATTTATACTGAATTCTTTTGTATGCATTCATATAATGAAGAGAATGGGCTTCGTGACAAGTTTTGACTATATGTATTTATTTATTTCATATGACCGTCCGTAAAAGAAACAAGAGATAAATCAACTTAATCAATTAAGTTCCACCAAATTACATTTTCGTCCCACTAAGGAACATGTCCAATTGAATATTCTATAGTTAACAAAGTCAAGTTGTTGACTCATCCACCCATTTGGGTCAAAGCCCTTTTCAATTGACTAATTGAAATTCCAACCGATTATTCTAATCAGTTGGTTGATCTTGCTAAATGAGCCGTTGTCTTTTTTAAGTGGTTATTAGCAGTCGCTAACCATTATGTCAGGCTAATTGACTAATCACTTGAAATTAATTGACTAATCCAAAACAGTCAACTGATTATTTTTTTCGGTCGATCGATTTTGTGTTTTACACCACCATTAATATCCTAACGTCACAAACGAATGTTGTGTGCCACCCTCTGATGGATTGAGGTGTTCGACAGCCGAACAATATCCCTTTTGTAAACGATATTTAAGAAGATCTTTTCTTTTCATTCATAACACATATTCTGCACACTCTAGACATTTCATACTTTTCATTTTTTGTCATCTAGACTTGAAACTACCATTGTGAAATCTAATCTTGAAGATCTAGAACAACACTTTGATCTTTATTCGACTGCGATTCCAAGAGCTTTGTCAATCAGTTCCAATTCTTTACATATTGCAACTAGACAAATTCATGGAAGCTTTTTGTTTACTGAATTATTACTAAATTGATTAAAACTAGTAGATAAAACTTTCTGTTTGCTTTCTATATTTTCTATTATAGATATACAATATGTGATTTACTTCCTGATTGAAGGTAAAATAATATCTTGAGAGAGATCGAGAAAATGATACAGGTTATACGCGGGTTTATGCTACACCTATTTTAACGTAAGGTAAAGGAATGATAATATTTTCATTGAAATAACAAATGATGCATCTTAGAATAAGTGTCTATGTCATGATTTTCACACATGAGTGTTTCCACGTAAAAAAACTATTATCTCTTCGTAAACTAGATTCTATTAATTCGTGTGATTTTGTGTTTGCACAATTCAAACTTCCCATCCATCTTTTGATAGTTGATCATGTTTTATCTAGGATCGGAATCTCGCTTAATTATAAACAATATTTGAGGGGCCCTTTCCTCTTATTCATAACACATATTTGATGAATCTGTGAATCATTGATCTAATAGATGAAAATTGAGCTTCGTTCCCTAGTATTTAGATGCATTTAGGGGATCATATTGCATAACTAACATTCATGCATATTTAAATAATTAGCCTATATTGGTATGCATATTTGCATAAAAATAATAAAACTTTGTAAATATTCGTCTATAAAAAGCCAAACTTCCTGAATTTTTAATAATTTCATACTAACTCCTATTGAATTAATTCTTTTTTTAACTTGTATATAAAAATGCAAAATATATAATAAATTACACCATGAATAAATACCATTAGATCTTGAACCGAAAAACACCATAAAGTCAAACTTCTCGGTTGAATTCCCAATCCACATGGATCTAACTTCTACAAACTCACTTTCAAAGTTTAAGTTATAATAGTATATATCCAAGGAAAGTGAATTCATTAGAATCAAAGCTTGTTTGTAAAATGTCAATTTTGGGACCTAATTATACCTTGTAAATGTTAACTAACTTTTAATTGATATTTGTATACATATTTAACCATTTTTTTCATTTCTTTTCCATTTATTTTCCTTGTTTTGTGTTTAAATAAAATACATAAAAATCAAAATCCAAAAAATCAGAAAAATAGATAAAATGAAGTGTTGTGACCTTGTATATATTGTACATATTTTTCCTTCCATAATTTTAATTTCATTTTTTTTATTAATTATTAAAATAAGAAATTGTTTTATGTGCAAATATTTATCAACTAATTTAGTGTATTTTCTTCTATAAATAGTTATTATAAAAAACAACGAAAAATATGAAATTACAAAAAATAGTGCTTTAATCATTTAAAATACCTTCCAAAATATTTTGTGTTGTAAATGTTTCTTATTTTGTTATTGAAGTCTAAATGAATATTACATATCTCATTGAGATGTACAACTTTCGTTTGTCTATTTTTCATTTTGAGTTTTTCTTTTATTTCTCTCCTCTTTATTTTTCTCTTCATTTGTCTTAGTCGAAGTCAATGGCCATATGGTCGATTGGCATTGATCTCAGTCCTCTCCTCACTTATCCACCTCAAGTCATACCCCATATAACTCCCAACCTATAGGAGTCATCGTGACTTCACCTCCATCCTACGTTTTCTTTTTCTTAGCAGAAATTGCACGAAAACTCACCTCCTCACCTCCTGCAACTGCCTTCCCACTCGACGACCTTAACCACCCACCATTTCTGATTGTCTCCCTCGACGACGATAATTGCCTCACGCTTTCCTAGTTGTAACCATTGCTCCATGAACAAAACCAATTCAAGTTCCCTCTTTGCAAACCACATGTCCTTGTTGAGAGAAAACTGAGCGATCTCGGAGAGGACCTCCGGTGACAGATGGGTCTCTCTCATCGAGCGAGAACCCGTCACGATCTGACCGAACATCCTCCGTCATTGTTGCCTCCATGAGTTGCTCAAGCACGATGCATCGCCGCGCAGCTCGAGCGAAGACCAGCTGGAATCCCTCTCTAACATCCTATGCACTACCTTTTATCTTATGCATGTGATCTTCTTCTTCCTCTTTCCCTCGTTCTTCTACTTCCTTTTTATTTTCTCTCTCTCTCTCTCTCTCTCTTCAATCCATCTCCATCCGTCCACCAAATCACAAAAACTTTTATACTTTCATGTATAAATCACTCTTTTCGATCTCAAATATGATTTTCTCTAAGTTTTTTAGCAACTTTCTTAAGCCGATTGATCAAACATTTAATTTTGTTAAATAAATTCGAAAAAATACCGTGTTGCACAAGGTTAGATTTGCTCCTCTTCCCCACTCTCTCCCCCACATCTCTCTATTCCGTCTTCTTTTCTTCTTCTTCTTCTCCCATGCACCTCTTTCCCTTCTTTCTTTCCTCCTTTGCACCATTACACATCTACCATTCACCACCATCAACCCTTTACCCAAAAAACACCCACCTTCTTCCTCCCCTTTCTTCTTCCACTCATGTACTGCTTTCCTCCCCCTTTGTTATTTCTTGCTGATGAAGCCCAACCAAACCGACCATCATTTCTTCTCCGTCATATCTCTCCACCTTCACCCCAACTCTGATCTTGCGCATATTCGAGCATTCGGTCCCTACCTTCTCCATAGCCATTAAGGACCCCATCTACACCCATCTAGCTCCCCCTACTCTGTTGTTAGCACCAAACCTTGCAAAATAATGCCCAGTCGAGGCCCAATTCCTCGAGCTCTTATTATCTCTTCCATGTCAAAGCTGGAGAAGAAGGGATCCTTCGAGCTTCAGGACTCTACCGACTGACCAAAGCAGTCCTCGTAGGCTGTGTGTCGGCTGGAGGACCTTCAACCACAGATCTTAGCCTCAATCTACAGACGAAACCTTTTATTGTGGTTGTCCCACCATCGATCTTCTCCCAAGAACCAACTCTTAGTTGTGGGCATGAAAGCGTAGCCACCATTGGGTTGCATTGTGCACCGCCTCGGATCATTTTCGGGCATAACAGCAGCAGCCCTCACACGCTCGAGAACCTTCTCCCCATCCTCTTCGATTCCAGTTCCCTCAACAACAACTTGAGCTCCATCCCATTTCAGTAGCAACTGAAGGTTATGGAAGAACCTTAAGCGCATCATGGGAGTGTGAAGGTCGCATCATATGCGATCGAGAGCGACTAATCATTTCATGTAAAACACAAAGTAGATATCGGAATACCTCCTGAAGCATGGTTGCAATCGTGTCTCTAAAGCTAGAGACCTCCTATTTCAAGTTCGGTCCAAAGGAGGAGATGCTTGCGAGCGTGTTGATGAAACGTGTGATCCTCGCAATCCAAGTTGATAATTCTGGGGACGGATCTCCTGATCTCATCATATGAGATCCAACATCTTCTTTACGAGCGAGGTGTACAGAAGGAGACAGAGATCCATGAGCGATCGAAGAGGATGCACAACGGCGTGATGACGACAGTGATCCTCTCTAGAGTTTAGAGTGGACATCCACTCCAAGGAAAGAGAGAGAGAGAGAGGAGTCGTGTATGATGATGAGAAAGAGAGAGGTGTTATTAAATTGTTGTAAAATGAAGAGCTAGGTTTGCTTCTTCTTTTATAATATTTTGGAGTCCGTGGATCTCAATCCATGGACAAAACAAATCCAAATGTTGACACTGATTTGTGTTTCTTTCAACGACCATGATTTTGTTGTAAAAATACAACAACAATTAATTTAAATTAAAATTATATTGAATAAATCATCAATATAAATTAATTTAATCTAATAAATAAGTAAGGAAGGAATAGGAAGGAGGAAAAGCTTCTTCCTAATGAGGAGTGGACTACCACACTTGAATTAAGACCCAACGGTGGATGTCCATCCTCCTCGTAAGGAAGAGGCCTTCCTCTTCCAATTATGTGAGATATGGTATCTCACACAATCCTTCAATATTTACAACAATTTTTGTTGTAAATTATTTCACAAAAATAATTCCAAATTAGTTTGTGAAATATCAATCATGCCATTACAAATTTGTGAATTATATTCACAATTCAAAATAAATTGTAAATTACATTTTTAATTAATTGTCCAATGTGAATCCAATCCGCATCAACATTTAAATTGTAAATGTTAACTACAAATGGCTTTCTCTTATATATCATAAATCACGTTTATAATATATATAATTAATATGGATAATACTATCCACATTATTCATATCCATAATAATTAAATCACATTTAATTATATTGGATCATCTTTCTCATGCATCAAAATAACATGAATCAAATTCACATTATTTATGTTAATTAAATTACATTTAGTTATCCATTTTCCAATGATTGGATATACATTTATCAATGGAATTATTCTTGAACTCTTTCAAAAATAATACACTTTCTCCGTTGATACTTGAAGATAAGGACAGGGCGATTGTACATTCCACATATAGTGACTTGGCTATTGAGATCACATCTCAAATCCAGATCTCGGGGACCTCTCATAGATGCTTGATTAAATCAAGGTTGTAGATCTAATCTTCTCGTAGCATTTGAATCACATTCAGGTCAATGTCCAACATTTGGACTAAGATCAGATCACTTCTCTAATAATAAGAGTCACTAAAATCCAGACTTATTTCATCACTCCCTCAGAATATAAGCGTCATGGTTATACAATTGTGTGTGATCACATCACCCTCAGGTATTCCTAATACCTATACATCCTGCATGATGGAAGACACAAAATAAATCCGGAGATAAAGATCAATTTCACATTGTCATCTTCAGGGTTTTATCACTAAGTTTCTCATTAGGTTATTAGGAGTTAGTATCGATCATATATTTTCCAAAAGTATATATCATACCTATAAATTCTTATCACTCTTCTAAAGCAAGACGACCATGCATGGAATTTGATCGGTTCCAATACCTCGTGAGGGAGCTCATATCTTCCGATTCACAAATGAACATGTATGATCCCTTTGAGAGGTCGTATTATTCATATGCCCTTGCATGCACACCAACTCATCGGTGTATAGACCTTTACTCGGCCATCAACCTATCGATCTGCCAGATATACATACTTAGACATATAACAATACACCTGTCTTCGGTCAGAGGATGCATGCCTATATCATGATAGTATACGATATAGGACTTGGTTATCTCGATCTCGCTAAGTGATGAATCTCGGATTCATCGCTCTAAGTCTCATTTATTAAGCTCAAATCCCTCAAAATCAACAGCATTTCTGCATCTATTCTGCATAATTAGCATTCATGCATGTTTTCATAATAATTGCATTTTATCCATAATTTCTGCACAAAATAAGAAGCCAAAATGACCTGTAAATAGCCTAATTTCAAAGATTTTTATCTCCTCCGTGCTAACTCCAAATGACGCAAAATCACCTCCACTGTGTACACATCACTAACAAGAATAAATAAAAAATACAAAAAAATCACTAACCCTGTTAAGTGGACCAAAAACCCAAACCCTAGTTTCAGGATATTCGGACTAAAAGCCCCATATCTTCCCCATCCAGTGTTCGATTTGATCCTATTCACTTTTGAACTAATATACATTCAATTACCTTCAAAACAAGACCAAGTTCAAGTGAATCGGAGCTCGTATGTGATAGTTGGGTTTTGGGCCTCTTTTGTACATTGTGTATTTTAGCGGTTTTTGACTCGTATTTTATGTATATATTTTCTTAATCAATAAAAATCCAAAAAAAATAGATTTAGATGTCTTTTATTTATCTTTGATTTTTCCATATTTTTCTGGTTTTTTATCGAGTTTAAAAATGACAAAAAAATAGAAAACCCAAAAATCAAGGTATTCTATGTACATGGGATACCCCAAAAATTCACTTTTTGCATTTGATCTATTTTGGCTTTGATGTCTTCATAAAAGTTGTAGATCTCATCGAGTCGAGTAATTTTCATGAAAGAAACTTTTTTGATCCGAGGTCATTTACTATTTTTTTATCGATTTTAGAAAGGTTTTTATTCGCGGATTTTTTTGGTGTTGACACGTGGCCGCCCCTGGGGCCGCCACGTGTTAGGCATTTTCGGGCTTTTATATATTCATTTCTTAAAAAAAACTTGGACGCACGTGCGAGGCGCGTGCCCCCAGACACGCACCGAGCACGTGTGCGCTCCGCCCTTCCCCATTCACCGCCACGTGGCCATAGCAGGGCCGTCCGATCTCGGCCGATCGGACGACCCTTCTCATCTCCTACCTCCCACGTCCTCTTCACTACCGGCCAACACCTTCCCCGATTTCTCCGCTTCGACCGCACGACCCTCCGCAACCGCCGCCCCCGCCGTTCTCGCCAGCCGCCAACTGCCTCCGCAACGCCCTTATCTCACCTCGCACCTTCCTCCATCGCCGACTCCTCTCGTGCCCTATTTAAGAGCTCCGTCGCCCCCCCCCCCCCCCGATCGAGCATCCGTCATTCTCCCTCTTGGTGGTGACAGCCCAAGCCTCGACGTGATCTGAGGCTCTTGTCCTCGTCGCAGCTCCGCCCCGAGCAGCTGCTCCGCTCCAGCTCCGGTGACCTCACCGTCGGGCCCCCTTCTCCAGGTACCTCCTCCTTCACCACGCTTCATCTCCCTCTTCCCATCCGCAATTTCCGATCTCTCTCTATCTCTCGATCATCATCTACGACTTGTGCCTCTGCCATCTCCTACGTCCACCTACTCCGCCTCGCCTCCGAGTCGACATCACCGTGCTTCGCCTCCGCCATCGACCTCTGTCGACACCGCTCCACCAACGCCATCGCCACTCTGCCGTTGAACCCCGCCCAGCTCCGCTGACCACTAGCGATGCCTTCGACAACGTCAAGAGCTCCTTCACCGTCATTGACTTCACCACGCAGCTCCGCCCCTCCAGCAACTCGAGCTCAACCCTTCACCAACTACGCCGCCAGTTCTCGCCGGTCTCCGCCTCGATCACCTCGCTGCTGCGCCGACTATCCTCTGCCCCGACGTCCGTCGGCCGTGTGTCGGCCACTGGACCCATCTTCAGCACCGCCGACCGCCTCGCCACAGGAGCTGCCAACTCCAAGCTCCTCCGCCCCCTCGCCTTGGCCGACTCACCGCACCACTAGGCTCCTCCTGGAGAGGCCGAGCTTCTCGTGAAGCTTCGCTCCTCCGCGACTCCGCCTGACACCTCCGACGCACCTCCACAGCCGTGATCGGTGCTCCGCCTCCTCCACATCAGACACGTGTCCCCGGAGCCCAGCACCGCCAACATCCTCAGCCTCCTCCGCCTTGCCGGGACTCGAAGCAACCGCCGCGAGAGGCGGTGCGCTCACCAGTACCGCCCCTTCCGCCTCTTCATCGTTCTCGCCGGCCGGGCGTTGGGCCCAAGACCCCAGCACGTGCGATGCACGTGCGTGGGGGTCGTCATCAGCGACGTCACCCATCCCACAGGTCACGTGCCACCCACGTGATCGCGTGGGAAATTTACGGAAGAGCCCCGCCCCTTTCGCATTATCACGCAGAAGTCCAAGCCGCCCAAGGAGCATGTGTAGGGCACGTGCTACCTTGGCAATTTTACAGTGACGCCCTCCACTTTATCGGTAATTAACTATAGATCCCTCAGTGCATTCATTTTTTATAGTTATTTATATTTATTTATTGCAGAAAGACCCATGTGTTCCCCATTTATTTTGAACATCTACATGACATTCATTTATTATTCAAAAAATAGCATGATGTTTCTCACTTAATTCTCTATATTTTGACATATCGTGGATATTTTTATAATTGATGGTTCATTAATAATCAGTTATTTGGTGGAAATTTGCAAACTTTGACCATTTTATGCTCTCCAATTTTTATTTGATAAACTGTTGCTCTAAAAAATCTCCAAAAATCACATATTGTAGAGATTATTGTGCTTGACATTGTGCCCAAAAATATTTGCATTTGCATGCATGCTTTGCCTTGTAAAAATCATTTAGCATATTTCAGTATTTAATTTTTAGTAGGTATTAAACCCCACATTTTCGAGGTTTAGGATTTTTCTGAGATCCATCACCTAGTGCTAGATCTTAGATAATTTTATATCTTGAAAATAAGCAGGTTTAATATTTATTATAATTAAATATTGAAAATCATTCTGGTTGCATTTAAAAATTCATTTTGTACCCGAAAATTCCAAAAAAATACATCGCATTCATTTCATCATATTTTACATTGTGGTTTTTCGGACATCGTTTGATTGAAATTTGCATTCTAGCCCCTAAAATAGGCCGAACTTGCATCTTGCACCTCTTATTTGCATTAAAAATTCCAAAAAAAAAAGACTGCCTCGGAAACCGTGCACAAATCTTGATAGGCATTAATCTAGGTTGTTCCTTTGCCTCCTTGTGATCGACCTTGGGACTTGCCCAAGTAAAATAAACATAAAACCACTTTGATTAAAATTGAATAATATTTGTGGTTATTTCTTGACCGATTCTGATCGCCGCCTACAACGAACGACACATTATTTTCACTCACAAAAATTAAAAACAACTTCTTAACATAGCGGATTTCGGACTCATCACTAAGTCAACTCTCTAACCTAACTTATCTGACACCTCCGAATCTCTATTCCTATGCGGAGGACCTGCGTCAAGAGGTCGGCCAGAAGTCGCCCTATAGGGAAAGGACTGTCATCTCCTTCTCAGGCTGGAGATCATCTCTTAATAATCATTTGACGGTGCTAGATGAGTTATCAATCTATCTCTTTAGATATTCATCCAAGCACCGGCCTCTATGATTCAACAATTGAATCAACAGTTATATGATCATCAAGATGGTCATGGAAGATAGCCTTAATTCTGCCAAGGAACCTTATAGTGCAGTCATTCATTTAATCTCAGACAAGGAATGGAATAAATCAATAACTTTTATTGATATGTCAAATATTACAATAACATTTATTGCAGAATTGGTTTGCCCTGAGCTTACATGGCTAACATCAACTACAACATATGCAACAAAGATGGCCATCTTTCATTTCTGACCACCATCTGCAAAGCGCATTCCTAATTGGTCTTATAAAAAAAGAAGTTTATATATATATATGTATGTATATATATATGTAAGCAAAGAAAATCTAACACGTGTTTCAACTAAAGTAGCCTTTATGTGGGTCGATGCAAACTCCTAGAGCATGATATGAAATACTTAAAGACTATCTTGTCAAGTCAATGTTTGAGATATCAAATTGTAATTACACATTGTTCCTTAATAACACCATGCAGATTTTGATAGTACATATAAATGTTAGTGATGTTATTTTTGAATCATCAATAACAAAACTCTTCCAGGAATTTGCACAAAACAATGCAACAATATTTTGAGATAAATCTCATGGGAGAATAAAAAATCTTTTTAGAATTATTGATCCACCAGCTAAAGGATGTTACCTTCATATCCCACGACATTCTCAAGAAATTTGATATGATGCTAATGGAAAAAAATATACCAATTCCGACAAAAAGTAGCATAGTTTTTTGTGAACAGGGAAAATCAAGTAATTAAATGCTGCATTGAGGAGTGTTGGGTCATTCCACTACCGAACTGGTAGTAGACCTCTCTACAACAAAAAGGATTGAAAAAGTACTTGAAAGAAACTCATTAATTAGGTTTATTCTATCCAATAACCCTTTCTTTTAATCTATTGTGATGTAATGCTAATATTTATGTTGGGGGCAGAACCAGTAAAAAGAGTATTTGCAGAAATTATTGGTTTCTTGATAACTCATTTATCTCACAATTCACGAGGAAATAGGACTATATTGTATTGTCTATCACGGAAGTGAAATATATTTTAGCTTTACTTGCTTGCTCACAAATTTTATGGATGAAGCAAGAACTTTCATGCTTAGGATTTAATTTAAAAAGATCAATATTCTCTGTGACAACACAAGTGTCCAAGAATAATGTAAGAATTAGCATAGTTTTTTGTGAACAAGGAAAATCAAGGAATTAAATGGTGCATTGAGGAGTGATTGGTTTATTACACTACCGGATTGGTAGTAGACATCTCTACAACAAAAATGAATCAAGAAGTACTTGAAAGAAACTCAATACTTAGGTTTATTCTATCCAATAATCATTTCTTTTAATCTATTGTGATGTACTGATAATGATTATAATGGGGGAAGAACCAATAAAAAGGAGTATTTGTGGAAATTGTCAGTTTCTCGATAATCAATTGGCCTCACAATTCACAATTCACGAGGGTTGTGACCTCTTGTCATAACCATGATCTATCAGGTTGGATTGTTGACTCTGGAGCCACGCATCATCTCTGACGTGATAGAGATCACCTGCAGTCCTACAGAGCTATTCAGTCTGGTCGCTCCGTACTCATTGCTGATGGAACTCATTCCCCTATCGTCGGTCAGGGGGAGACTGTTTTATTGCCGTCCATGCACTTACAGAACGTTCTACATGCACCAGAATTCCTTATGAATTTATTATCAATCAGTCAGATTACAAAAGATTTGCACTGTCGTGCTATATTTGACCCATCTTCTATCATTTTTCAGGACATACTAACGGGCAGGGTGATTGGTTGTGGTTCTGAGCACAATGGCCTCTACCATCTGGTCTGGCACTCCTATGCAGGCGTCTCATTACACTCTCAGGGATCTGTTTCTCCATACACATGGCACCTTCGCTTTGGTCACCTCCCGCTGTAGAAAATGTGTCACCCCTTGCCTCAGATATCTCCTTCTTCATCATTTCGCTGTGAAGCATGTCAGTTAGGGAAGTGATGAGCCGCGAAATCGGCCCTTTAAGAAAGTGTTTTTATCACTTCAGCATGTCGTAGCAGTCGGGCCAATTTGGGCTCATCAAAATGATCATCTCATTTAAATGTGTATATGATAGATCAAAATGAGATGATCATAATTTATTTTTTTTACTTGGTAAGCTACCAAGGTCGAACTCAGGGACACGAGCCTCTCTCTAATTATCTGGATTTTTATCTATTTAATGAAGTGTTGAATTGTAGGCAAAATAGGTCAAAGTATGCGAGAAGACACAACAACAAAGCAATGCATTAAAAATAAACATGCATTTTTTTTTATCATGCAAATAAATGCAGAGAAATGCAATGCAAATATGCCCAAAATGATAGTCACTTAAGCCATAAAAAAATGCGAGTCCAATCGAGTTGAAATAAAGAAGCACTAGACATTTATAAAGCAAGTAGGCATGACTAACAGAGAAATCAGGACACTTAGCTAATGAAATAATGCACTACTGGTCACAGTGTCAAATCTAAAATTAGACCATGCCATAATAAAGAGAGCAAGGATGAAATCATCTCAATCGGATAAATGTAGCTCAAGATATGAATAAAAGAAGCCAGGGGCATAAGTGCAATAAAACATGAAAAATATAACTACAAATAGGTCCCTGGGAGGGACTAAAATGTAAATATGAAAAGTACGAGGCCTTCCCTGTAAAATACCCACATGCACAGGGGTATTTTCGCAATTATTAAAACTCGCGAGGGCATAATTGCAAATTACCCAAATGCATGTGGACTGCACGTGCTCCAGGGACCTATCTGCAAAATGGAGAAGATGGCAAGGCGTCTCTTAAATAGCCCAGAGTACACGTGCTAGGCACGTGCTACCCAGGCTCGGTGGTTGGCTCGGACTCGGCAGAGGTTCGGTATAGCTTCGGTTAGGCTCGGCTGAGGCTCGGACTCGCTGCAGGCTCGGGGAAGGTTCTGACGTCCCAAGCCTGGAGGCTCGGGGGCTGAGGCTCGGTGAAGGCTCTGGCTTCGCCACGTGGCTGAATGTCGGCCCTTGGATCGTGATGATCCAAGGGCTGCTGGTGAAGGTATTCCCGGGCGACGTGGATGCTCGAAGGTCGTTGGATCGTCGAAGATCCAACGGCCTCTGGAAGAGGAACTGAGTGTCGACGTGGCTGCATCGTGGCCGTTGGATGAACTCCGGGGCGGAGCATCCAACGGTCACTGCTCCTCCTTCTTCGGCCGAAGGCGGGTGGCAGGTTCAGGTCTCCGGCGACGGCACTTCTCCTCCGCCTCTCGTTCTCGGTTGCTAGCAACCTCCTCGAAGCTCCATTAGGGAACGTCGATGAAGCCCAGAGCTCGGGGAAGGCGCAGGACGGCTGGCCTCAATCCAGCGGAGCTTTGAAGCCGCACGTGAACGTGACGAAGTTGGCGCCGGCGAACGTCCGGCCATTGAAGATGATATCGACCTGCAGTGTTAATATACATAGCCGAAGCGAACCAGGGTATTGTGCATGCGAGGTTGAGTGAAATGGTGAGCTATACGAGCGGAGAAGGTGATAGCTCGGAACTCCTCCGCCGTGAATGGCGGAGGAAATGGGTCGGAAGGTAACAGGGGTTGCGGCGGATGGAGGAAGTTATCGGAGGTGTGCGCGTGAATGGTGGGATGAAGGCGAACATCTAGGAGCAGTCAATGGAGCAGAGGGTTGTCTGAGAGCAGCTAATAAATTCAGCAAAAATAAAGAAAAGATAAAAGAAGAATCAGAAGGACTTACCGGAGGTTGGGCGGAGCGGGGCCTGTGCTCGAGATCATCGGATGACCTCGGGGTCATCGCTGGACTCCCCCGGCTACGAGGAGCAGCTTGGCGGAGACGGGGCTCCGCAGGCCTGACCTACCATGGCCAGGGGTCGACACCGGGGCATACCTTCGTCTTCGCGCTCCTCACCGCCCCCTCACTGTCACCGGGGGAGGGGGCTTGCTGGGAGGTTTCCCACGTACAGGTGGACACCGGCGAATGGAGGGGGGACCGGTGTATTTGAAGAAGTAGCCGGCGGTGCAAGTGCTGGAGGTCGTGGGTTTCGTGATGAACATGGGGCGACTGGGAGTTTGTTATGGGTCGTGGAGGCATGCGCGGGGAAGAAGGAAGATGGGGGAAGACCGAGAGGTGTTTGGTTAGTGGAGATGGTGGTCGGAGTAGGTGGGATAATAGGAAGGGGGAGCGGGTTGCGCGAGGTGGTGATCGTGTGAGAGAGGGGGTCTGGAGGTTGACGACGAAGCTCTACCGTTGGATCTGGAGATCCAACGGTGGAGAAGTGGGCGCGGAGTGACAGTCCTGATGGGAGATCGGGCGATGCGAACGAAGGGCATCGGTTGTGCCACGTGTCGAGCGGAGGATTGCGCGCTAACGTGCGGTGAAGATGGAGTGCGGGGAAGATCTAATGGCTAGGGATTGAGGCGCGCGTGGAAAGAACACAGCCGTTGGATCAAGAGGTGATCCGACGGCCAAGGAAGTGGGCGGATGAGACAAGAGAGGCGGGGCCACGTGGCGCCCCCAGAATGGGCCACGTGGCCCAATCAGATTTATTCGAGGGTATTTTTGATTTTTTGGGGTTAAAAAGGCCGAATTTGAGAAAACTCAAAACATGAAAGTTGTAGATCTTGATGAGATCTACAAGTTTCATGTTGACCAAAACTGAAGATGAGATCAACTGAGGCCACAAAATATTGTTGAAGGTATTTTTAAGTCTAAAAATACCACGAATTTTTGTTTTGTCATCTTTTTGTGATTTTTAATTTATTTAAGACTCTGTTAATTACATGACATTAACTGGGATTTATTGACACTCAGCTTAAGCAAGGGGGTTAATAATGAGAAATAAAGATGATGAAATTGAGTTTCATCACCCCCCTATACTTAAACTATGCTCGTCCTCGAGCATCAAAAAGAATGACTAAGTTGGATTAACCCCCTTGTGCATGTGAATACAGTATCCAATCTGATCAAGTCGACTCGACTTTAGAGGTCCAAAATTCTAGAGTTCAACCCAGCCTTAATCAAGAGGCATCCAATTCCTCTACTTTTCCAGACTCTCTCGGATTACATATAATCTAAAGGATATGACATTTTAGTGTTGACTGCGTTTATGAGAGTAGAGTCAATTCATCACCCAAAGTCTTGGTCCGAAAAAATCTCCTAAGGACCCAATCCTCAGCACTAGGGAATAAATCAAATCTTGCATTCAGTCCACCGTCTCTTTAGTTGTCAGACTTAGAAAATGTAGATGGCAGGCCAGACATGGAGGGCATGGGATTGTGTCAATTCTTCTCTCCCTCTCATTGGAACAATGATTCTCTCTAGTGTCATTTACGCAACACATTTTGGTGTTGATCAGTGCATCCGTCAAGAGAAGTTGGAGCCGTCTGCACTTGTTTTCCTGGGAGTACACCGGGGTGTGCCTTTTTTGAGTACCTATCGTACCTTCTACACCCAGACTTGTAGCATTTACGATGCAGAGCCCTTTTTTGGTGCAAGCCCGACTCCTGGTCCTAATAGCGGTGGTCCAAGTGGACACTTTGAAAAGTTTGGGAGCGCTCGCCTTTGGTGGAAGCTCTTTGATATGTAACTTTGTGGAATGAGAGCTTTTCTTTGAAATTTCATTGACTTGTATAATTTGCGGTAGCTCCACTGCTTTTACCAAAAGTTGGCGCACACTGATCAACATTTTTTATTTATTTCACACCCTGGCACTTAGGTCAAGTTCAAGAGATTAATATAAGAACCAAGTTCTCATATTGGCTAATATTGCTGACACTCAGGTTTCATGAAGCCTCCAAAGATTTTATCCCATCCTCGAGCATCATTAGATCAAATCCAAACTCGACTTCCTCATCCCAATCCCTCAGGTGAAAAATCAACTCATCTCATCAAAAACCGCAGTCGTGCATGTGATGTGCTGATCATATTCTTTATGTCTGAGACTAAGCATGGAATATAGCATGCAAATCTAGAAACCTAGGGGAATGTGGACGATTAAGTCTATGACCCTGATGGCTAAGGCTGGTTAACCTAAAAATCTCAAAGATCTCAAAAAACTAAGTCTCCTTGATCATTTCAGATCCTGAGTGAAGGTGTAGGTGTAGAGGATTAATCCAACTTCTTCATTCAAAAACAAGAGATTTTTTTTTGAAACTTCAAGAGATATTAGAACTGTCTAAACTCAATTGAGCATCTGCAATTCAGCCAGTATGGATGTAAGTACAGGCCGGAGCCCGTTGCTTGAGGACGGGGCCTTACGCGATGTCCTCTAAACCATCCATTCTGCTAAGGGCGAACCCTCACTGAATGCGGCTTACTTAATTGGGCTTAGTAGTCACTAACGGCTCCTAAAGGGTTTTGCGTTTTTCTGATTTTTTTATGGATTTTAATAGAGGTTAAAACACGAGTTAGACTCAACTTTCCTTGAAAAGACTTTCGAAACCATGTCGCGCAAAAAAGTTTTCAAAACACTTTTCAAAAAGATTTTTCAAAACAAGAAAAACTCATTTTTCAAATCATTTTCGAAGATATTTTTATAAAAATAGCGTAACATAATATCGAAAAGCCGCGAAATCATTTGAGTTCTCTTAGTCCAAAGAATTTTACCTTAGCCAAAAAGTTTTAAATTTTTCAAATTTTTCATATTATAGCTAAAGTAAATATACGATAAATACGGTATACCCCCCTATACTTAAACTTTGCTATGTCCTCATAGCACTAGATGTTACAAGTACATAGGTCCATTTAAGTATAACGAAATTGACTGGAGCTAAGAGTGGCTCCCCCTATACTTAGGTTAGAAATAACCTATGTATAAAGGCAAGAAAAGAGGAGTAGAGAAATCACAGGGACTCGGGTCCCCCCTATACTTAGGCTGAGATTAGCCTAAGTATAAAGATGGGAATTGATGTTGGGAAGGACCCAAGGTGAACGAAGAAGAGGATGGATTTACAACTGAGTGGATGAATCTTCGGAGATGAAATGGAGTGACTAAGGTTCTAGGGTGTGTATCGAAGCAAACATGGCTCAATCAATCAAGCAAACCCTTAGTTTCACCAACTCACTCATGAAACCAACCGAAGTTGGTTTATTATCTTGTCGGTTTTATTGGTGATAAAACATTAGGTTTTTATGCAAAGAAAATATGTGAAGTAAAAAATCATTGCGTAAGCGAGGGTATTGCTCTCCCAAAACCAAAGTTTTACTCCATTTTATGTTTGACTTGCAATTAACAGTCCCAATTTTATTTTAGGTTATCACTGAATTATGATTAGCACAAAATCAAGAAATCATCGTCTACCGTTCATTCCCTTTTTCCATTTAACCTAGGTGATCAAGTTAGGAAAACGAAACCGAGAAAAACATGTATTCGATAAAAACCGCGATCTAGGCTAAGCGAGAAATCATGCAGTGATTTGATGATAAATCCGTGAAAAACTAGGGCCATTTTGAAATCCAAATTCAACATGTATGCAAGTCGAAAAAGCCGCACCTAATCATGCATCTATTAGCGGTGATTGATTTTCATTAATTTTAGCTAAGTGATGCGAGATTATGTGCGTTTAAAGTGTGACCTACCTACGAGCAAACACGTAAAAGATAAAAAATGGAATATGCTCAAAGAGCCGCGTGCCTGATCCTAGGTCGACATTCAAGTGGGGACGATACCCACACAACCACATTCGTTCGATTACACACGCGAGTCTTCGACCGAAGACCGCTGTAAAACACGAGTTTATTACAAGTTCATGCATGGAAATTAAAATGCAAGAAAAAATTTTTTCTCTTTCTTCTCGATGTACTCCAGGCGGTTCCTGCGGTTCCTCTCAGCGAGAGACACCAGCTCCTCGCCTCCTTGATCCATCAAGGGCCCTGCCACAGAAACAATGATTAGAGATCAATCGAAAAGAAAATTTTATAATGCAAAATAAATAAACAAAAATGACCTATAAAAAAGATACACTTAAATAAACAAAAATCCAAAAAATAAAAGAAATGAGCCGTATCCCCGGCAACGGCGCCATTTGATGAGCCGCGAAATCGGCCCATTAAGAAAGTGTTTTTATCACTTCAACATGTCGTAGCAGTCGGGCCAATTTGGGCTCATCAAAATGATCATCTCATTTAAATGTGTATATGATAGATCAAAATGAGATGATCATAATTTATTTTTTTTTACTTGGTAAGCTACCAAGGTCGAACTCAGGGACACGAGCCTCTCTCTAATTATCTGGATTTTTATCTATTTGATGAAGTGTTGAATTGTAGGCAAAATAGGTCAAAGTATGCGAGAAGACACAACAACAAAGCAATGCATTAAAAATAAACATGAATTTTTTTTATCATGCAAATAAATGCAGAGAAATGCAATGCAAATATGCCCAAAATGATAGTCACTTAAGCCATAAAAAAATGCGAGTCCAACCGAGTTGAAATAAAGAAACACTCGACATTTATAAAGCAAGTAGGCATGACTAACATAGAAATCAGGACACTTAGCTAATGAAATAATGCACTACTGGTCACAGTGTCAAATCTAAAATTAGACCATGCCATAATAAATAGAGCAAGGAGAGCTTCAAAACGAAACTGAAATCATCTCAATCGGATAATTGTAGCTCAAGATATGCATAAAAGAAGCCAGGAGCATAAGTGCAATAAAACATGAAAAATATAACTACAAATAGGCCCCTGGGAGGGACTAAAATGTAAATATGAAAAGTACGAGGCCTTCCCTGTAAAATACCCACATGTACAGGGGTATTTTCGCAATTATTAAAACCCGCAAGGGCATAATTGCAAATTACCCAAATGCACGTGGACTGCACGTGCTCCAGGGACCTATCTGCAAAATGGAGAAGATGGCAGGGTGTCTGTGCAAATAGCCCAGAGTACACGTGCCAGGCACGTGCTACCCAGGCTCGGTGGTTGGCTCGGACTCGGCAGAGGTTCGGTATAGCTTCGGTTAGGCTCGGCTGAGGCTCGGACTCGCTGCAGGCTCGGGGAAGGTTCTGACGTCCCAAGCCTGGAGGCTCGGGGGCTGAGGCTCGGTGAAGGCTCTGGCTTCGCCACGTGGCTGAATGTCGGCCCTTGGATCGTGATGATCCAAGGGCTGCTGGTGAAGGTATTCCCGGGCGACGTGGATGCTCGAAGGTCGTTGGATCGTCGAAGATCCAACGGCCTCTGGAAGAGGAACTGAGTGTCGACGTGGCTGCATCGTGGCCATTGGATGAACTCTGGGGCGGAGCATCCAACGGTCACTGCTCCTCCTTCTTCGGCCGAAGGCGGGTGGCGGGTTCAGGTCTCCGGCGACGGCACTTCTCCTCCGCCTCTCGTTCTCGGCTGCTAGCAACCTCCCCGAAGCTCCATTAGTGAACGTCGATGAAGCCCGGAGCTCGGGGAAGGCGCAGGACGGCTGGCCTCAATCCAGCGGAGCTTTGAAGCCGCACGTGAACGTAACGAAGTTGGCGCCGACGAACGTCCGGCCATTGAAGATGATATCGACCTGCAGCGTTAATATACATAGCCGAAGCGAACCAGGGTGTTGTGCATGCGAGGTTGAGTGAAATGGTGAGCTATACGAGCGGAGAAGGTGATAGCTCGGAACTCCTCCGCCGTGAATGGCGGAGGAAATGGGTCGGAAGGTGATAGGGGTTGCGGCGGATGGAGGAAGTTATTGGTGGTGTGCGCGTGAATGGTGGGATGAAGGCGAACATCTAGGAGCAGTCAATGAAGCGGAGGGTTGTCTGAGAGCAGCTAATAAATTCAGCAAAAATAAAGAAAAGATAAAAGAAGAATCAGAAGGGCTTACCGGAGGTTGGGCGGAGCGGGGCCTGTGCTCGAGATCATCGGATGACCTCGGGGTCATCGCTGGACTCCCCCGGCTACGAGGAGCAGCTTGGCGGAGACGGGGCTCCGCAAGCCTGGCCTACCATGGCCAGGGGTCGACACCGGGGCATACCTTCGTCTTCGCGCTCCTCACCGCCCCCTCGCTGTCATCGGGGGGCGGGGGCTTGCTGGGAGGTTTCCCACGTACAGGTGGACACCGACGAATGGAGGGGGGACCGGTGTATTTGAAGAAGTAGCCGGCGGTGCAAGTGCTGGAGGTCGTGGGTTTCGTGATGAACATGGGTCGACTGGGAGTTTGTTATGGGTCGTGGAGGCATGCGCAGGGAAGAAGGAAGATGGGGGAAGACCGGGAGGTGTTTGGTTAGTGGAGATGGTGGTCGGAGTAGGTGGGATAATAGGAAGGGGGAGCGGGTTGCGCGAGGTGGTGATCGTGTGAGAGAGGGGGGTCTGGAGGTTACTTGACGACGAAGCTCCACCGTTGGATCTGGAGATCCAACGGTGGAGAAGTGGGCGCGGAGCGACGGTCCTGATGGGAGATCGGGCGATGCGAACGAAGGGCATCGGTTGTGCCACGTGTCGAGCGGAGGATTGCGCGCTAACGTGCGGTGAAGATGGAGTGCGGGGAAGATCTGATGGCTAGGGATTGAGGCGCGCGTGGAAAGAACACAGTCGTTGGATCAAGAGGTGATCCGACGGCCAAGGAAGTGGGCGGATGAGACAAGAGAGGCGGGGCCACGTGGCGCCCCCAGAATGGGCCACGTGGCCCAATCAGATTTATTCGAGGGTTTTTTTTGATTTTTGGGGGTTAAAAAGGCCGAATTTGAGAAAACTCAAAACATGAAAGTTGTAGATCTTGATGAGATCTACAAGTTTCATGTTGACCAAAACTGAAGATGAGATCAACTGAGGCCACGAAATATTTTTGAAGGTATTTTTAAGTCTAAAAATACCACGAATTTTTGTTTTGACATTTTTTTGTGATTTTTAATTTATTTAAAACTCTGTTAATTACAGGACATTAACTGGGATTTATTGACACTCAGCTTAAGCAAGGGGGTTAATAATGAGAAATAAAGATGATGAAATTGAGTTTCATCAGGAAGCACAATCGTTCGAGCTTTCCTAGTCGTCAGGGTCGGAGCAGTCGCTCCCCGTTCGAGTTATTTCATATAGATATTTGGGGTCCGAGTCGTGTCCCAGATCATCAGGGACACAGGTTTTATCTTGTTGTAGTTGATGATTTTTCCCGTGTTTCTTGGACTTTTCTTCTTAAAAATAAATCTGAAGCAGGAAGTGTTATTCAAAATCTTATCAATGAAGTGCAGAATGTTTTTTCATCTACGGTCAAGTATGAACGCACGGATAATGCGTTGGAGTTCTGCACTACTTCTCTTGCTCGGTTTCTTTCCTCGAAGGGGATTATCCACCAAACAACATGTGCGTACACATCTCAACAAAATGGTGTTGCGGAACGAAAACATCGACACTTTCTTGACATTGCTCGCACATTACTTATTCAAAGTTGTGCACCGTTAGCCTTTTGGGGGATGCCTTACTCACAGCATGCTATCTGGTCAATCGCATGCCATCTACAGTTCTTGGGGAAAAGGCCCCTATCTCTGTTCTTTTCCCTGACAAAGATTTGTTTTCACTTACTCCTTGTGTCTTTGGGACTGTCGCCTTTGTTCATCGCTTATCTCCAGGACTTAACAAGCTCTCTCCTAGAGCTGTTAAGTGTGTTTTTGTGGGTTACTCCAGGACACAGAAAGGATATCGTTGCTATGATCCTATTTGTGGCAAGTACTATGTCAGTGCTGATGTTACATTTTTTGAACCAGTTATGTACTTCTCCCTTGCAGGTGACAGATTAGTTTCCTCCACATCCATGGATACTAATGTCTATGTTCCCCTACCTCCAAGTCTGGGTCAATCTGAGTCCACCACAACACCACCACCACCACCACCATCACCCGTTCTACCATTTCCTAAGGTCTACACAAGGCGGACAGGGCCTGCTCAAGCTACACGCCAACCATCCAGCACGCCTCAGGTATGTTCTGATGTTAACATTAATGATGGGTTAGATAATCCACCTGTGCAGGAACCTTTGCTACAGGAGGAGGATCCGCCAGCTACTACTGTGACAGATGATCTGGATCGTCCTATTGCTCATAGGAAGCAAAAGAGGCAATGTGCATCCTATCCTCTTGCGTCCCAAGTTTCCTTTCATCATCTCACGGGTGATTTTGAGAGGTTCGCAGCAGTTGTCTCCTCTGTTGACATCCCGCGGACTTATCAAGAAGCCATGAAGATTGACTGCTGGCGTCTAGCTATGGAGGAGGAGATGCGTGCCTTACAGTCCAGAGGGACTTGGTCTTTAGTCCCTATTCCTCCGGGCGCAGCTGTGGTGAGTTGCAAATGGATTTTTACAGTTAAATATCATGCAGACGGGCGTCTCGACCGATACAAGGCCAGACTTGTCGCACGGGGATTCACCCAAACCTATGGGGTGGATTATTTGGACACTTTTTCACCAGTGGCTCGACACTCGACTCTTCGCATTCTACTATCTGTTGTTGTGGTACGTGACTGGACTATTTTCCAACTGGATGTGAAAAATGCTTTCTTGTATGGTGATCTACAAGAGGAAGTCAACATGCAGCAACCACCAGGGTTTACTGCTGAGGGGGGGACTCAGATGGTGTGTAGACTTCATAAGGCTATCTATGGCCTTAAACAAAGCCCACAGGCATGGTTTCAGAAACTTTCCCAGCTGATTGAACGGCAGGGGTTCAAGAGGTCAAATGCGGATCATTCATTGTTTATCCAAAAGACCCCGAGAGGTACGGTCGTTGTCATGGTATATGTTGATGATATTATGGTTACAGGAAATGATGCTCAGGGGATTGAGATGATCAAAGCTCTTTTGGGAAGCCAGTTTGTTACAAAGGATCTAGGCATGATACGATATTTTCTGGGGATAGAGTTTGCCAGAAATGCACAAGGAATGGTGATGACCCAAAGAAAATATGTCACCGACTTGCTTGTGGAAACAGGAATGGATGGATGCAGACCGTCGAGCACGCCTATGGATCCAAGTATGAGGCTTTATGACAATGATACCGAAGAGGTGGATAAAAGAAGATACAGAGAGATGGTGGGTAAGCTTCTATACATCACCATAACTCGTCCGGATATTGCCTACGCAGTAAACCGGGTGAGTCAATTTATGGAGCAGCCCAGGCAAGTTCATATGGAAGCCGTGTATATGATATTGAGATATCTGAAGTCTTCCCCAGGCACAGGTTTGTTATTTAGAAAAGACACAGACATGTCTATTTCAGCTTGTGCAGACGCAGACTATGCGGGATGTCCAAAGGATCGTAAATCTACTTCAGGATTTGCTATCTTCATAGGAAGCTCTTTGGTTTCTTGGAAAAGCAAGAAACAGACAGTTGTGGCAAGATCCAGTGCTGAATCCGAATATAGAGCCATGGCACAAGCGAGCGCAGAAATGATGTGGGTTCGAGCGGTCTTGGAAGATTTGACTGTAAATGTCTCTTTACCCATGCAGCTTTAATGTGACAATCAGACAGCATTGTTCATTGCAAATAATCCAGCTTTTCATGAAAGAACAAAACACATCGAGGTAGATTGTCACTACACTAGAGATATGATTCAGAAAGGCTTGATTTCCACTTCACATGTCAGTTCAGAAAACCAGACGGCTGATATATTTACCAAGCCATTGCTCAGAGGACCTTTCTAGAGATGTTCTTCCAAGCTGAGCATGATAGATATCTATGCTCCATCTTGAGGGGGAGTGTAGACGTTTACGTTATGTTGTGATGTACCGTTGAGTATTTCTTATTTATCTTATGTACATCTATGTAATTTTACCCTAGGGTTTTCTCTCTATATAAGAGACCCTAGGGCTCCATGGAATAACACAACAAAGTATTCTCGGTTCTGACAATCCCAAAGGGGCCTCTGCATTCGGCCCAAGTGGTCAACAGACTCAGTTAAAAAAAGAGAAAGGCCGAGTTTTGGGCCCACGATTGGGCCTGAGAAAAAAAAAGGAGAGAAAGAGGAGTATCTTAGGGCCCAAGTAGGTTGTATGTATCAAAAAAATGTATATGATTGTTAATAAAAGGATATTCTTTTGAGAAAAGGTGCGTACAAAAAAATCAAACAACAACAACAACAAAGCCTTTTCCCACAATTAAGTAGGGTCGGCTACATGGATTTTTCGCCTCCATTCAGATCTATCTTGGGTCAATCTCGGACTTATATCCAAAAAACTAAGATCCATTCGTATAGTCTCTTTCCAACACTTCGTGGGCCGTCCTCGCCTTCTCTTAGCCGGCTCAACATCCCAACACTCGCATCTCCTAACCGGTGCATCAGTTGACCTTCTTTGCAAATGACCAAACCATCTTAAGCAGTTTTCTCGCATCTTATCCTCGATCGGAGCTACACCAACTTTCTTTCTGATTGCATCATTCCGAATCCGATCTTTACGTGTATGTCCACACATCCATCTTAGCATTTTCATTTCCGCTACAGCCATTCTCTGCACATGTCTATGGTTCACAGGCCAACATTCAGAACCATAAAGCATAGCAGGTCTCACGGCTGCTTTGTAAAACTTTCCTTTAATTTTTAAAGGAATTTTCTTATCACAGAGAACAGCGGAGGCTCCTCTCCACTTTAGCCAGCCTGCATTTATTCTATTAGTAATATCTCAGCCATGGCTGGTCCCAAGCCCGGGTAAATGAGGAGGGTTGCGCGTTAGGTAGCCGACAGCCAGCGCAGGAGAGATAAATTCGTAAATAGTGTTCTTAAAGTTCTTCTAAGAGCACTATTTATGAATTTATCTCGAAACCGTTCGGATCTTTTAAACATGGATTTAAGCAAACGTACAAAAAAATCAAACACCGAAAAAAATGATGAGTTGGCCATTAAAAAAGGAAAATAGACGGGGAAAATATCTTGGAAAAAAGTGGAAAGCCGGAAAAAATGAACAGCTTATTGGCTTCTTGTTTTCCCCATTCTCTTGTCTTCTATCAATGTTGTCGATGTCATTGTTTCCCGACAAGTATGGGAGAAAGGGAGAATATTATGTAGAGTTCTACAAGAGGCCAGATTGTCATATTCTTCAGATTCCAGTTCAGATTCTCTAGTGCAGATGCCTGACCAAATTTCAGACAGTTCTTCAGTTTTCAGACTCGACGATCAAATTCTGAGTCTTCTGTTTGATTCACACATCGGTTCAGAGGTCCCCATCTTTTTTATTTTTGTCGGCTCAGGGTTTTCATGTGATCCATAGGGACTCCACAGTAGAGATCGTATTCCCTATGTCATGTGGACTAGGGTTTTCATGTAATTTTATAGGGACTTCAAAGTAGAGATCCCATTCTCTAAGCCAGTACGGGAGAGACCCAGTTCTCGGACGAGGAGACTTTTTTCAGAATCCATTTTCCAGTGACCATGGACTCCGACGAGGATGTCTCTACGGCTTTTTAGTTATGCCCTTTCAGAGATGGAGCAGTTGTCTACATAACATGTGACGGGCCAGAGCTCTCCAGGTGGAGACTCATTTTCAGTTGCAGCGACTCTAACAAGCGCAGTACAGAGAACATGCTCTCCGACAAGGAGATTCAATTTGACACACACTCTAGCCCATTTGTTCCTCCTCACATGCACGGCATGAGACGCAACGTCCTCGACAGCAGCCGACAGTTGTGTTTGCGCTGAGTTGATATTGTCTGTAGCGTCTTGTATTGTGAGTTTGAGTGATTTCTTTCTGTTTGTACAAGCTGAGCATTGCATGCTCCAGCTTAAGGGGGAGTGTTGGAGTATATGCATCATATATATATGGGTAAATGGATCCCTTCAAGATCCATTTGCCATAACCAGGAGTTTAGTCACACATCTACCAGTGGTGGGATTTGGAGAGTCTGTGGAAGCTATATAAGGAACCTCGGACCTCCTATAACATATGAGAAAAGTGTAATGCAACATATGGCCTTTTGAAGCATCCTCTCGCTGTTTCATCCCGCTCCTTAGGGAGTAAGGTTCCACGTAAAATCTCGTGCTCTTCATCGTTCATTATTCTTTATTTTTAATACACTTCCACATTCTTGTTTTCTAGCATAAATAAATGAAAGTATTAAGTAGGGTAGTTAAGGTGTGATGAGTGAACAAATGGATGTATATACAGAACTGCATGAAAAATCATCTTTCCATGCAAGTAGCTTATTAAACTAAAATTTCACAACCTATCCACTTGCTTCTTTTTTGAAACCACTGAGATATATGCTTTAGTTTTAATAAGTTAGATTGTACTCAACCTTTGTTGATATCCTTTTCTTCCTAATATGAATGGCAAGCAAGGCGCCTACAACTCAGTAGATTAACAGTTGGACCTTGAGCTTCCGCAGTTACTTTCGACGGTACACACGTTATACTTTCTGTACGGGTCAATGTAAATGTTTTTTCTTTCTCTTCTGTTACGTTTTGGGATACATGTATATGATGTCGGTTTCTTTTGACATATGTAGTGTTACATAGAAATTAATACAAATATGAAATCGGTGACACTAATTAGCTCCGTAATTGTTTAGCATTATTGTAAATGTCATTCGAAACGTGAAAAATTTTCCCTCATTTTCTGTAACCTAATGCGATCGATAGTGAACATAGTACTACGAGTGTTGTGTAAACGGGTAACCCGGATCTCGAGGAGAGCGTCACAAAATCCAAATTAAAATATCCAACAGTAGCATACCACGTACTCATGGCTCAACATAAGGAATAAGTTTCAGTTCTAAAAATTCAAGGTAAAAACAAAAGTTAGGGGATCTGTCTAAGAACCAGGATTCATGAACTCCCTGGGCTTAGAGCCCAGTAGATGCAAGAAAACTACCCAAAATGTTAGCCCAAGTTGAAATGAAGATCGCAATCCTTCACTTGTATACCCACTCCCAACTAAAAACATTGCAGATGCCATCCTCTGCTTAAAACCACGACACACGTGAGGATTGCAGGATCCATTGAATCAACATTGGCCATCATTGCTGGTTCCTACATTTGCAAGTCTAATGACATTGTTCGTAACAACTCAACCCCAAACCTTGCAATATTTTTTTGAAGTCAAGAAAGGGGGAAACACTCAAAGGTGTTCGCCCCAAAAATTTATTGATAGAAGAGGAAGAAGGTACAAGAAAGCACGCATAGTGCTAAACAGTCCAAGAGCTTAGTAAGCTCGATACATGAAGTTTGACAATTTCCAAATAGAATCTTTGCCCTGAAAAAAGAAGTGCGTTCCTGACAAGCCAAATGGCCCAAAGTGAAGCCAACGGCCAAAGTAAAACCGGTCTCGCACGGTCTGAAGCCGCCACCAAACCGCCGCAAAAAGCATCCACGTTAGAGAGGTTGACCCAGCTCATAGAAGGGTTGTCCCAGAGGGGGGTCACCCAAGAACAGGAGAAGAAGAGGTGCTCCGCCGATTCGACCTCAGTGTCACAAAGAAGGCATATGTTGGAGAGTGTCCCAAGCAGCCTGTAGCATTTGTCCCGCATCATCGACCTCTTACGTCTGAAAAGCCATAGGAAGAAACCGATCTTCTCAGGAAGTTGCAAGCTCCAAAGGAAGGCGCAATCACGGACTAAGTCTGGAGTGAGAGAGGGAGGGGGTCTGGTGATAGCCAAGTAAGCTCTACGGACCGTAAAATCTTTGTCGCGCCAAACCCAATGATCGCGCCCCATAGAAGGACAGGTCGTGTCTTTCATAGCATCGAGCATCATGTGTTCTTGGAATATTGAAATGGCTCTTGGATTAAAACTTAACTTACAAGTGACCATCACCGTACATCATGTGTTCACTTTTGCAATAACAGTGACCAATACGGCTACAACGTATACACACAAAAAAATGGCATGTTTAAGGTACAGGATGCAGCAAATACACGTTAACCGCGTTCAAAACACTTCACCGGCAGCTTTAGAAGCTCTGATTTCTAATCGCAAACTTGGAGAAACGAACCAACGATCGGAAGTATGGAGAGAGCAATTAAAGTCGTGACCTTCGTTGCCGCGGCGGCTCCGGAGAACGCGGAAGAACTCGGAGCGGAGGTGGTCGAAGGAGGAGGCCATGCGGGGCGGCAGCGCGTTCGTTCGGGAGAGGCGGAGGGGAGAGGGCAAGGAGTAGGGGCTGATGCGCTGCGGCGGTTTATGGGGCGAGCTGGGGACGAAGAGCGCAAGCACGTGCAGGGACGTGTAAGTCGATACGAGCATCTCCCGGTTCCGGTGAGCTGACGTGGAGGTTTAAAAGGTATTGCGGCCGGAGTGGTGGCGTGGTGGATACTGAACACACCTCACGATAGGAAAATAATATCATAAGAAAGCTGTCTTTCTTTAAGTTTGCTTCATTTTTCATCGTTCTTCTTGCTGTTTTAAATTTTTTTTTTAAAAAAAACCACTCATATGAAGAAATCAATTAAGAAATCAACGAGAGTGATTTTGATTCCTAGATCTATGAATATTGTATTTCAAAGGATTGAATTTGCCATCCAAAAGGGATTGACGACGTAGCTTGTTATTTGTCTCTCATGAATTTCTATATAATGATTATGATTGTATTTAAATTCAGATCATGATATTTGTATCAAAAAAATAAGAAAGGGAACTGTCATCATTTATTGCCAATAAAAATAAAAATCGATCGGGTGTTCCTTAATTTATGGTCAATAGATTATATGTACAAATCTCAACTCATTGGAACATCTCGTCAAACTTCATCTATCGGAAATCTTTTGTGGTAGTGGCATATAAATGAAAAGAAAATTTGTTACTTAAGTTAGCATATCATCTATAGGTTTCATCTAGGAGATGGTGTTGTCATCCTGACTTAGACATAGAACTTAACATGAGCTTTATTAGGGAGTTGCTTCCACAAGAGACAAAGGCACGGTTTAAATTTTAAAGTTACCTCTTAAAGATGTTATTTTGATTCATACAGAGTAAAAGTTACCTCTTTAAAAGTTATAGCTGCTTTTTAAAAATGAGTTATTTGCTTAAAATTAAATTGAACCCTTCAAGACACAACTTTACCTGCATTATACAACAAAACAAAAATTTTGCTCTCTTGCATAATGAGTTTTTAACTCATGATGGTAAATAGGTGTTTTCATTTTTCAAATTATCAATTCGGAAGAGGGGTACATGTTAATTCTCTTGCCTCTTTATGTGGGTTGAATAAATATATCTTATTTTGCAAGAACTTAAGCAATTGAATCGTGAAATGTTCTTCTATCAAATGAGCTATGTTGCGTTATATTGCGTTGAAATCATTCTATCAGAAGATTCATGTTACCCTGTGATAGCAGATATATATTTATACTGAATTCTTTTGTATGCATTCATATAATGAAGAGAATGGGCTTCGTGACAAGTTTTGACTATATGTATTTATTTATTTCATATGACCGTCCGTAAAAGAAACAAGAGATAAATCAACTTAATCAATTAAGTTCCACCAAATTACATTTTCGTCCCACTAAGGAACATGTCCAATTGAATATTCTATAGTTAACAAAGTCAAGTTGTTGACTCATCCACCCATTTGGGTCAAAGCCCTTTTCAATTGACTAATTGAAATTCCAACCGATTATTCTAATCAGTTGGTTGATCTTGCTAAATGAGCCGTTGTCTTTTTTAAGTGGTTATTAGCAGTCGCTAACCATTATGTCAGGCTAATTGACTAATCACTTGAAATTAATTGACTAATCCAAAACAGTCAACTGATTATTTTTTTCGGTCGATCGATTTTGTGTTTTACACCACCATTAATATCCTAACGTCACAAACGAATGTTGTGTGCCACCCTCTGATGGATTGAGGTGTTCGACAGCCGAACAATATCCCTTTTGTAAACGATATTTAAGAAGATCTTTTCTTTTCATTCATAACACATATTCTGCACACTCTAGACATTTCATACTTTTCATTTTTTGTCATCTAGACTTGAAACTACCATTGTGAAATCTAATCTTGAAGATCTAGAACAACACTTTGATCTTTATTCGACTGCGATTCCAAGAGCTTTGTCAATCAGTTCCAATTCTTTACATATTGCAACTAGACAAATTCATGGAAGCTTTTTGTTTACTGAATTATTACTAAATTGATTAAAACTAGTAGATAAAACTTTCTGTTTGCTTTCTATATTTTCTATTATAGATATACAATATGTGATTTACTTCCTGATTGAAGGTAAAATAATATCTTGAGAGAGATCGAGAAAATGATACAGGTTATACGCGGGTTTATGCTACACCTATTTTAACGTAACAAAGGTAAAGGAATGATAATATTTTCATTGAAATAACAAATGATGCATCTTAGAATAAGTGTCTATGTCATGATTTTCACACATGAGTGTTTCCACGTAAAAAAACTATTATCTCTTCGTAAACTAGATTCTATTAATTCGTGTGATTTTGTGTTTGCACAATTCAAACTTCCCATCTATCTTTTGATAGTTGATCATGTTTTATCTAGGATCGGAATCTCGCTTAATTATAAACAATATTTGAGGGGCCCTTTCCTCTTATTCATAACACATATTTGATGAATCTGTGAATCATTGATCTAATAGATGAAAATTGAGCTTCGTTCCCTAGTATTTAGATGCATTTAGGGGATCATATTGCATAACTAACATTCATGCATATTTAAATAATTAGCCTATATTGGTATGCATATTTGCATAAAAATAATAAAACTTTGTAAATATTCGTCTATAAAAAGCCAAACTTCCTGAATTTTTAATAATTTCATACTAACTCCTATTGAATTAATTCTTTTTTTAACTTGTATATAAAAATGCAAAATATATAATAAATTACACCATGAATAAATACCATTAGATCTTGAACCGAAAAACACCATAAAGTCAAACTTCTCGGTTGAATTCCCAATCCACATGGATCTAACTTCTACAAACTCACTTTCAAAGTTTAAGTTATAATAGTATATATCCAAGGAAAGTGAATTCATTAGAATCAAAGCTTGTTTGTAAAATATCAATTTTGGGACCTAATTATACCTTGTAAATGTTAACTAACTTTTAATTGATATTTGTATACATATTTAACCATTTTTTTCATTTCTTTTCCATTTATTTTCCTTGTTTTGTGTTTAAATAAAATACATAAAAATCAAAATCCAAAAAATCAGAAAAATAGATAAAATGAAGTGTTGTGACCTTGTATATATTGTACATATTTTTCCTTTCATAATTTTAATTTCATTTTTTTATTAATTATTAAAATAAGAAATTGTTTTATGTGCAAATATTTATCAACTAATTTAGTGTATTTTCTTCTATAAATAGTTATTATAAAAAACAACGAAAAATATGAAATTACAAAAAATAGTGCTTTAATCATTTAAAATACCTTCCAAAATATTTTGTGTTGTAAATGTTTCTTATTTTGTTATTGAAGTCTAAATGAATATTACATATCTCATTGAGATGTACAACTTTCGTTTGTCTATTTTTCATTTTGAGTTTTTCTTTTATTTCTCTCCTCTTTATTTTTCTCTTCATTTGTCTTAGTCGAAGTCAATGGCCATATGGTCGATTGGCATTGATCTCAGTCCTCTCCTCACTTATCCACCTCAAGTCATACCCCATATAACTCCCAACCTATAGGAGTCATCGTGACTTCACCTCCATCCTACGTTTTCTTTTTCTTAGCAGAAATTGCACGAAAACTCACCTCCTCACCTCCTGCAACTGCCTTCCCACTCGACGACCTTAACCACCCACCATTTCTGATTGTCTCCCTCGACGACGATAATTGCCTCACGCTTTCCTAGTTGTAACCATTGCTCCATGAACAAAACCAATTCAAGTTCCCTCTTTGCAAACCACATGTCCTTGTTGAGAGAAAACTGAGCGATCTCGGAGAGGACCTCCGGTGACAGATGGGTCTCTCTCTTCGAGCGAGAACCCGTCACGATCTGACCGAACATCCTCCGTCATTGTTGCCTCCATGAGTTGCTCAAGCACGATGCATCGCCGCGCAGCTCGAGCGAAGACCAGCTGGAATCCCTCTCTAACATCCTATGCACTACCTTTTATCTTATGCATGTGATCTTCTTCTTCCTCTTTCCCTCGTTCTTCTACTTCCTTTTTATTTTCTCTCTCTCTCTCTCTTCAATCCATCTCCATCCGTCCACCAAATCACAAAAACTTTTATACTTTCATGAATAAATCACTCTTTTCGATCTCAAATATGATTTTCTCTAAGTTTTTTAGCAACTTTCTTAAGCCGGTTGATCAAACATTTAATTTTGTTAAATAAATTCGAAAAAATACAGTGTTGCACAAGGTTAGATTTGCTCCTCTTCCCCACTCTCTCCCCCACATCTCTCTATTCTGTCTTCTTTTCTTCTTCTTCTTCTCCCATGCACCTCTTTCCCTCCTTTCTTTCCTCCTTTGCACCACTACACATCTACCATTCACCACCATCAACCCTTTACCCAAAAAACACCCACCTTCTTCCTCCCCTTTCTTCTTCCACTCATGTACTGCTTTCCTCCCCCTTTGTTATTTCTTGCTGATGAAGCCCAACCAAACCGACCATCATTTCTTCTCCGTCATATCTCTCCACCTTCACCCCAACTCTGATCTTGCGCATATTCGAGCATTCGGTCCCTACCTTCTCCATAGCCATTAAGGACCCCATCTACACCCATCTAGCTCCCCCTACTCTGTTGTTAGCACCAAACCTTGCAAAATAATGCCCAGTCGAGGCCCAATTCCTCGAGCTCTTATTATCTCTTCCATGTCAAAGCTGGAGAAGAAGGGATCCTTCGAGCTTCAGGACTCTACCGACTGACCAAAGCAGTCCTCGTAGGCTGTGTGTCGGCTGGAGGACCTTCAACCACAGATCTTAGCCTCAATCTACAGACGAAACCTTTTATTGTGGTTGTCCCACCATCGATCTTCTCCCAAGAACCAACTCTTAGTTGTGGGCATGAAAGCGTAGCCACCATTGGGTTGCATTGTGCACCGCCTCGGATCATTTTCGAGCATAACAGCAGCAGCCCTCACACGCTCGAGAACCTTCTCCCCATCCTCTTCGATTCCAGTTCCCTCAACAACAACTTGAGCTCCATCCCATTTCAGTAGCAACTGAAGGTTATGGAAGAACCTTAAGCGCATCATGGGAGTGTGAAGGTCGCATCATATGCGATCGAGAGCGACTAATCATTTCATGTAAAACACAAAGTAGATATCGGAATACCTCCTGAAGCATGGTTGCAATCGTGTCTCTAAAGCTAGAGACCTCCTATTTCAAGTTCGGTCCAAAGGAGGAGATGCTTGCGAGCGTGTTGATGAAACGTGTGATCCTCGCAATCCAAGTTGATAATTCTGGGGACGGATCTCCTGATCTCATCATATGAGATCCAACATCTTCTTTACGAGCGAGGTGTACAGAAGGAGACAGAGATCCATGAGCGATCGAAGAGGATGCACAACGGCGTGATGACGACAGTGATCCTCTCTAGAGTTTAGAGTGGACATCCACTCCAAGGAAAGAGAGAGAGAGAGAGGAGTCGTGTATGATGATGAGAAAGAGAGAGGTGTTATTAAATTGTTGTAAAATGAAGAGCTAGGTTTGCTTCTTCTTTTATAATATTTTGGAGTCCGTGGATCTCAATCCATGGACAAAACAAATCCAAATGTTGACACTGATTTGTGTTTCTTTCAACGACCATGATTTTGTTGTAAAAATACAACAACAATTAATTTAAATTAAAATTATATTGAATAAATCATCAATATAAATTAATTTAATCTAATAAATAAGTAAGGAAGGAATAGGAAGGAGGAAAAGCTTCTTCCTAATGAGGAGTGGACTACCACACTTGAATTAAGACCCAACGGTGGATGTCCATCCTCCTCGTAAGGAAGACGCCTTCCTCTTCCAATTATGTGAGATATGGTATCTCACACAATCCTTCAATATTTACAACAATTTTTGTTGTAAATTATTTCACAAAAATAATTCCAAATTAGTTTGTGAAATATCAATCATGCCATTACAAATTTGTGAATTATATTCACAATTCAAAATAAATTGTAAATTACATTTTTAATTAATTGTCCAATGTGAATCCAATCCGCATCAACATTTAAATTGTAAATGTTAACTACAAATGGCTTTCTCTTATATATCATAAATCACGTTTATAATATATATATAATTAATATGGATAATACTATCCACATTATTCATATCCATAATAATTAAATCACATTTAATTATATTGGATCATCTTTCTCATGCATCAAAATAACATGAATCAAATTCACATTATTTATGTTAATTAAATTACATTTAGTTATCCATTTTCCAATGATTGGATATACATTTATCAATGGAATTATTCTTGAACTCTTTCAAAAATAATACACTTTCTCCGTTGATACTTGAAGATAAGGACAAGGCGATTGTACATTCCACATATAGTGACTTGGCTATTGAGATCACATCTCAAATCCAGATCTCGGGGACCTCTCATAGATGCTTGATTAAATCAAGGTTGTAGATCTAATCTTCTCGTAGCATTTGAATCACATTCAGGTCAATGTCCAACATTTGGACTAAGATCAGATCACTTCTCTAATAATAAGAGTCACTAAAATCCAGACTTATTTCATCACTCCTTCAGAATATAAGCGTCATGGTTATACAATTGTGTGTGATCACATCACCCTCAGGTATTCCTAATACCTATACATCCTGCATGATGGAAGACACAAAATAAATCCGGAGATAAAGATCAATTTCACATTGTCATCTTCAGGGTTTTATCACTAAGTTTCTCATTAGGTTATTAGGAGTTAGTATCGATCATATATTTTCCAAAAGTATATATCATACCTATAAATTCTTATCACTCTTCTAAAGCAAGACGACCATGCATGGAATTTGATCGGTTCCAATACCTCGTGAGGGAGCTCATATCTTCCGATTCACAAATGAACATGTATGATCCCTTTGAGAGGTCGTATTATTCATATGCCCTTGCATGCACACCAACTCATCGGTGTATAGACCTTTACTCGGCCATCAACCTATCGATCTGCCAGATATACATACTTAGACATATAACAATACACCTGTCTTCGGTCAGAGGATGCATGCCTATATCATGATAGTATACGATATAGGACTTGGTTATCTCGATCTCGCTAAGTGATGAATCTCGGATTCATCGCTCTAAGTCTCATTTATTAAGCTCAAATCCCTCAAAATCAACAGCATTTCTGCATCTATTCTGCATAATTAGCATTCATGCATGTTTTCATAATAATTGCATTTTATCCATAATTTCTGCACAAAATAAGAAGCCAAAATGACCTGTAAATAGCCTAATTTCAAAGATTTTTATCTCCTCCGTGCTAACTCCAAATGACGCAAAATCACCTCCACTGTGTACACATCACTAACAAGAATAAATAAAAAATACAAAAAAATCACTAACCCTGTTAAGTGGACCAAAAACCCAAACCCTAGTTTCAGGATATTCGGACTAAAAGCCCCATATCTTCCCCATCCAGTGTTCGATTTGATCCTATTCACTTTTGAACTAATATACATTCAATTACCTTCAAAACAAGACCAAGTTCAAGTGAATCGGAGCTCGTATGTGATAGTTGGGTTTTGGGCCTCTTTTGTACATTGTGTATTTTAGCGGTTTTTGACCCGTATTTTATGTATATATTTTCTTAATCAATAAAAATCCAAAAAAAATAGATTTAGATGTCTTTTATTTATCTTTGATTTTTCCATATTTTTCTGGTTTTTTATCGAGTTTAAAAATGACAAAAAAATAGAAAACCCAAAAATCAAGGTATTCTATGTACATGGGATACCCCAAAAATTCACTTTTTGCATTTGATCTATTTTGGCTTTGATGTCTTCATAAAAGTTGTAGATCTCATCGAGTCGAGTAATTTTCATGAAAGAAACTTTTTTGATCCGAGGTCATTTACTATTTTTTTATCGATTTTAGAAAGGTTTTTATTCGCGGATTTTTTTGGTGTTGACACGTGGCCGCCCCTGGGGCCGCCACGTGTTAGGCATTTTCGGGCTTTTATATATTCATTTCTTAAAAAAAAACTTGGACGCACGTGCGAGGCGCGTGCCCCCAGACACGCACCGAGCACGTGCGCGCTCCGCCCTTCCCCATTCACCGCCACGTGGCCATAGCAGGGCCGTCCGATCTCGGCCGATCGGACGACCCTTCTCATCTCCTACCTCCCGCGTCCTCTTCACTACCGGCCAACACCTTCCCCGATTTCTCCGCTTCGACCGCACGGCCCTCCGCAACCGCCGCCCCCGCCGTTCTCGCCAGCCGCCAACTGCCTCCGCAACGCCCTTATCTCACCTCGCACCTTCCTCCATCGCCGACTCCTCTCGTGCCCTATTTAAGAGCTCCGTCGCCCCCCCCCCCCCGATCGAGCATCCGTCGTTCTCCCTCTTGGTGGTGACAGCCCAAGCCTCGACGTGATCTGAGGCTCTTGTCCTCGTCGCAGCTCCGCCCCGAGCAGCTGCTCCGCTCCAGCTCCGGTGACCTCACCGTCGGGCCCCCTTCTCCAGGTACCTCCTCCTTCACCACGCTTCATCTCCCTCTTCCCATCCGCAATTTCCGATCTCTCTCTATCTCTCGATCATCATCTACGACTTGTGCCTCTGCCATCTCCTACGTCCACCTACTCCGCCTCGCCTCCGAGTCGACATCACCGTGCTTCGCCTCCGCCATCGACCTCTGTCGACACCGCTCCACCAACGCCATCGCCACTCTGCCGTTGAACCCCGCCCAGCTCCGCTGACCACTAGCGATGCCTTCGACAACGTCAAGAGCTCCTTCACCGTCATTGACTTCACCACGCAGCTCCGCCCCTCCAGCAACTCGAGCTCAACCCTTCACCAACTACGCCACCAGTTCTCGCCGGTCTCCGCCTCGATCACCTCGCTGCTGCGCCGACTATCCTCTGCCCCGACGTCCGTCGGCCGTGTGTCGGCCACTGGACCCATCTTCAGCACCGCCGACCGCCTCGCCACAGGAGCTGCCAACTCCAAGCTCCTCCGCCCCCTCGCCTTGGCCGACTCACCGCACCACTAGGCTCCGCCTGGAGAGGCCGAGCTTCTCGTGAAGCTTCGCTCCTCCGCGACTCCGCCTGACACCTCCGACGCACCTCCACAGCCGTGATCGGTGCTCCGCCTCCTCCACATCAGACACGTGTCCCCGGAGCCCAGCACCGCCAACATCCTCAGCCTCCTTCGCCTTGCCGGGACTCGAAGCAACCGCCGCGAGAGGCGGTGCGCTCACCAGTACCGCCCCTTCCGCCTCTTCATCGTTCTCGCCGGCCGGGCGTTGGGCCCAAGACCCCAGCACGTGCGATGCACGTGCGTGGGGGTCGTCATCAGCGACGTCACCCATCCCACGGGTCACGTGCCACCCACGTGATCGCGTGGGAAATTTACGGAAGAGCCCCGCCCCTTTCGCATTATCACGCAGAAGTCCAAGCCGCCCAAGGAGCATGTGTAGGGCACGTGCTACCTTGGCAATTTTACAGTGACGCCCTCCACTTTATCGGTAATTAACTATAGATCCCTCAGTGCATTCATTTTTTATAGTTATTTATATTTATTTATTGCAGAAAGACCCATGTGTTCCCCATTTATTTTGAACATCTACATGACATTCATTTATTATTCAAAAAATAGCATGATGTTTCTCACTTAATTCTCTATATTTTGACATATCGTGGATATTTTTATAATTGATGGTTCATTAATAATCAGTTATTTGGTGGAAATTTGCAAACTTTGACCATTTTATGCTCTCCAATTTTTATTTGATAAACTGTTGCTCTAAAAAATCTTTAAAAATCACATATTGTAGAGATTATTGTGCTTGACATTGTGCCCAAAAATATTTGCATTTGCATGCATGCTTTGCCTTGTAAAAATCATTTAGCATATTTCAGTATTTAATTTTTAGTAGGTATTAAACCCCACATTTTCGAGGTTTAGGATTTTTCTGAGATCCATCACCTAGTGCTAGATCTTAGATAATTTTATATCTTGAAAATAAGCAGGTTTAATATTTATTATAATTAAATATTGAAAATCATTCTGGTTGCATTTAAAAATTCATTTTGTACCCGAAAATTCCAAAAAAATACATCGCATTCATTTCATCATATTTTACATTGTGGTTTTTCGGACATCGTTTTATTGAAATTTGCATTCTAGCCCCTAAAATAGGCTGAACTTGCATCTTGCACCTCTTATTTGCATTAAAAATTCCAAAAAAAAAGACCGCCTCGAAAACCGTGCACAAATCTTGATAGGCATTAATCTAGGTTGTTCCTTTGCCTCCTTGTGATCGACCTTGGGACTTGCCCAAGTAAAATAAACATAAAACCACTTTGATTAAAATTGAATAATATTTGTGGTTATTTCTTGACCGATTCTGATCGCTGCCTACAACGAACGACACATTATTTTCACTCACAAAAATTAAAAACAACTTCTTAACATAGCGGATTTCGGACTCATCACTAAGTCAACTCTCTAACCTAACTTATCTGACACCTCCGAATCTCTATTCCTATGCGGAGGACCTGCGTCAAGAGGTCGGCCAGAAGTCGCCCTATAGGGAAAGGACTGTCATCTCCTTCTCAGGCTGGAGATCATCTCTTAATAATCATTTGACGGTGCTAGATGAGTTATCAATCTATCTCTTTAGATATTCATCCAAGCACCGGCCTCTATGATTCAACAATTGAATCAACAGTTATATGATCATTAAGATGGTCATGGAAGATAGCCTTAATTCTGCCAAGGAACCTTATAGTGCAGTCATTCATTTAATCTCAGACAAGGAATGAAATAAATCAATAACTTTTATTGATATGTCAAATATTACAATAACATTTATTGCAGAATTGGTTTGCCCTGAGCTTACATGGCTAACATCAACTACAACATATGCAACAAAGATGGCCATCTTTCATTTCTGACCACCATCTGCAAAGCGCATTCCTAATTGGTCTTATAAAAAAAGAAGTTTATATATATATATGTGTATATATATGTAAGCAAAGAAAATCTAACACGTGTTTCAACTAAAGTAGCCTTTATGTGGGTCGATGCAAACTCCTAGAGCATGATATGAAATACTTAAAGACTATCTTGTCAAGTCAATGTTTGAGATATCAAATTGTAATTACACATTGTTCCTTAATAACACCATGCAGATTTTGATAGTACATATAAATGTTAGTGATGTTATTTTTGAATCATCAATAACAAAACTCTTCCAGGAATTTGCACAAAACAATGCAACAATATTTTGAGATAAATCTCATGGGAGAATAAAAAATCTTTTTAGAATTATTGATCCACCAGCTAAAGGATGTTACCTTCATATCCCACGACATTCTCAAGAAATTTGATATGATGCTAATGGAAAAAAAATATACCAATTCCGACAAAAAGTAGCATAGTTTTTTTGTGAACAAGGAAAATCAAGTAATTAAATGCTGCATTGAGGAGTGTTGGGCCATTCCACTACCGAACTGGTAGTAGACCTCTCTACAACAAAAAGGATTGAAAAAGTACTTGAAAGAAACTCATTAATTAGGTTTATTCTATCCAATAACCCTTTCTTTTAATCTATTGTGATGTAATGCTAATATTTATGTTGGGGGCAGAACCAGTAAAAAGAGTATTTGCAGAAATTATTGGTTTCTTGATAACTCATTTATCTCACAATTCACGAGGAAATAGGACTATATTGTATTGTCTATCACGGAAGTGAAATATATTTTAGCTTTACTTGCTTGCTCACAAATTTTATGGATGAAGCAAGAACTTTCATGCTTAGGATTTAATTTAAAAAGATCAATATTCTCTGTGACAACACAAGTGTCCAAGAATAATGTAAGAATTAGCATAGTTTTTTGTGAACAAGGAAAATCAAGGAATTAAATGGTGCATTGAGGAGTGATTGGTTTATTACACTACCGGATTGGTAGTAGACATCTCTACAACAAAAATGAATCAAGAAGTACTTGAAAGAAACTCAATACTTAGGTTTATTCTATCCAATAATCATTTCTTTTAATCTATTGTGATGTACTGATAATGATTATAATGGGGGAAGAACCAATAAAAAGGAGTATTTGTGGAAATTGTCAGTTTCTCGATAATCAATTGGCCTCACAATTCACAATTCACGAGGGTTGTGACCTCTTGTCATAACCATGATCTATCAGGTTGGATTGTTGACTCTGGAGCCACGCATCATCTCTGACGTGATAGAGATCACCTGCAGTCCTACAGAGCTATTCAGTCTGGTCGCTCCGTACTCATTGCTGATGGAACTCATTCCCCTATCGTCGGTCAGGGGGAGACTGTTTTATTGCCGTCCATGCACTTACAGAACGTTCTACATGCACCAGAATTCTCTATGAATTTATTATCAATCAGTCAGATTACAAAAGATTTGCATTGTCGTGCTATATTTGACCCATCTTCTATCATTTTTCAGGACATACTAACGGGCAGGGTGATTGGTTGTGGTTCTGAGCACAATGGCCTCTACCATCTGGTTTGGCACTCCTATGCAGGCGTCTCATTACACTCTCAGGGATCCGTTTCTCCATACACATGGCACCTTCGCTTTGGTCACCTCCCGCTGTAGAAAATGAGTCACCCCTTGCCTCAGATATCTCCTTCTTCATCATTTCGCTGTGAAGCATGTCAGTTAGGGAAGTGATGAGCCGCGAAATCGGCCCTTTAAGAAAGTGTTTTTATCACTTCAGCATGTCGTATCAGTCGGGCCAATTTGGGCTCATCAAAATGATCATCTCATTTAAATGTGTATATGATAGATCAAAATGAGATGATCATAATTTATTTTTTTTACTTGGTAAGCTACCAAGGTCGAACTCAGGGACACGAGCCTCTCTCTAATTATCTGGATTTTTATCTATTTAATGAAGTGTTGAATTGTAGGCAAAATAGGTCAAAGTATGCGAGAAGACACAACAACAAAGCAATGCATTAAAAATAAACATGCATTTTTTTTATCATGCAAATAAATGCAGAGAAATGCAATGCAAATATGCCCAAAATGATAGTCACTTAAGCCATAAAAAAATGCGAGTCCAATCGAGTTGAAATAAAGAAGCACTAGACATTTATAAAGCAAGTAGGCATGACTAACAGAGAAATCAGGACACTTAGCTAATGAAATAATGCACTACTGGTCACAGTGTCAAATCTAAAATTAGACCATGCCATAATAAAGAGAGCAAGGATGAAATCATCTCAATCGGATAAATGTAGCTCAAGATATGAATAAAAGAAGCCAGGGGCATAAGTGCAATAAAACATGAAAAATATAACTACAAATAGGTCCCTGGGAGGGACTAAAATGTAAATATGAAAAGTACGAGGCCTTCCCTGTAAAATACCCACATGCACATGGGTATTTTCGCAATTATTAAAACCCGCGAGGGCATAATTGCAAATTACCCAAATGCATGTGGACTGCACGTGCTCCAGGGACCTATCTGCAAAAATGGAGAAGATGGCAAGGCGTCTCTTAAATAGCCCAGAGTACACGTGCTAGGCACGTGCTACCCAGGCTCGGTGGTTGGCTCGGACTCGGCAGAGGTTCGGTATAGCTTCGGTTAGGCTCGGCTGAGGCTCGGACTCGCTGCAGGCTCGGGGAAGGTTCTGACGTCCCAAGCCTGGAGGCTCGGGGGCTGAGGCTCGGTGAAGGCTCTGGCTTCGCCACGTGGCTGAATGTTGGCCCTTGGATCGTGATGATCCAAGGGCTGCTGGTGAAGGTATTCCCGGGCGACGTGGATGCTCGAAGGTCGTTGGATCGTCGAAGATCCAACGGCCTCTGGAAGAGGAACTGAGTGTCGACGTGGCTGCATCGTGGCCGTTGGATGAACTCCGGGGCGGAGCATCCAACGGTCACTGCTCCTCCTTCTTCGGCCGAAGGCGGGTGGCATGTTCAGGTCTCCGGCGACGGCACTTCTCCTCCGCCTCTCGTTCTCGGCTGCTAGCAACCTCCTCGAAGCTCCATTAGTGAACGTCGATGAAGCCCAGAGCTCGGGGAAGGCGCAGGACGGCTAGCCTCAATCCAGCGGAGCTTTGAAGCCGCACGTGAACGTGACGAAGTTGGCGCCGGCGAACGTCCGACCATTGAAGATGATATCGACCTGCAGTGTTAATATACATAGCCGAAGCGAACCAGGGTATTGTGCATGCGAGGTTGAGTGAAATGGTGAGCTATACGAGCGGAGAAGGTGATAGCTCGGAACTCCTCCGCCGTGAATGGCGGAGGAAATGGGTCGGAAGGTAACAGGGGTTACGGCGGATGGAGGAAGTTATCGGAGGTGTGCGCGTGAATGGTGGGATGAAGGCGAACATCTAGGAGCAGTCAATGGAGCAGAGGGTTGTCTGAGAGCAGCTAATAAATTCAGCAAAAATAAAGAAAAGATAAAAGAAGAATCAGAAGGACTTACCGGAGGTTGGGCGGAGCGGGGCCTGTGCTCGAGATCATCGGATGACCTCGGGGTCATCGCTGGACTCCCCCGGCTACGAGGAGCAGCTTGGCGGAGACGGGGCTCCGCAGGCCTGGCCTACCATGGCCAGGGGTCGACACCGGGGCATACCTTCGTCTTCGCGCTCCTCACCGCCCCCTCACTGTCACCGGGGGGAGGGGGCTTGCTGGGAGGTTTCCCACGTACAGGTGGACACCGGCGAATGGAGGGGGGACCGGTGTGTTTGAAGAAGTAGCCGGCGGTGCAAGTGCTGGAGGTCGTGGGTTTCGTGATGAACATGGGGCGACTGGGAGTTTGTTATGGGTCGTGGAGGCATGCGCGGGGAAGAAGGAAGATGGGGGAAGACCGGGAGGTGTTTGGTTAGTGGAGATGGTGGTCGGAGTAGGTGGGATAATAGGAAGGGGGAGCGGGTTGCGCGAGGTGGTGATCGTGTGAGAGAGGGGGTCTGGAGGTTGACGACGAAGCTCCACCGTTGGATCTGGAGATCCAACGGTGGAGAAGTGGGCGCGGAGTGACAGTCCTGATGGGAGATCGGGCGATGCGAACGAAGGGCATCGGTTGTGCCACGTGTCGAGCGGAGGATTGCGCGCTAACGTGCGGTGAAGATGGAGTGCGGGGAAGATCTGATGGCTAGGGATTAAGGCGCGCGTGGAAAGAACACAGCCGTTGGATCAAGAGGTGATCCGACGGCCAAGGAAGTGGGCGGATGAGACAAGAGAGGCGGGGCCACGTGGCGCCCCCAGAATGGGCCACGTGGCCCAATCAGATTTATTCGAGGGTATTTTTGATTTTTTGGGGTTAAAAAGGCCGAACTTGAGAAAACTCAAAACATGAAAGTTGTAGATCTTGATGAGATCTACAAGTTTCATGTTGACCAAAACTGAAGATGAGATCAACTGAGGCCACGAAATATTGTTGAAGGTATTTTTAAGTCTAAAAATACCACGAATTTTTGTTTTGTCATCTTTTTGTGATTTTTAATTTATTTAAGACTCTGTTAATTACAGGACATTAACTGGGATTTATTGACACTCAGCTTAAGCAAGGGGGTTAATAATGAGAAATAAAGATGATGAAATTGAGTTTCATCACCCCCCTATACTTAAACTATGCTCGTCCTCGAGCATCAAAAAGAATGACTAAGTTGGATTAACCCCCTTGTGCATGTGAATACAGTATCCAATCTGATCAAGTCGACTCGACTTTAGAGGTCCAAAATTCTAGAGTTCAACCCAGCCTTAATCAAGAGGCATCCAATTCCTCTACTTTTCCAGACTCTCTCGGATTACATATAATCTAAAGGATATGACATTTTAGTGTTGACTGCGTTTATGAGAGTAGAGTCAATTCATCACCCAAAGTCTTGGTCCGAAAAAATCTCCTAAGGACCCAATCCTCAGCACTAGGGAATAAATCAAATCTTGCATTCAGTCCACCGTCTCTTTAGTTGTCAGACTTAGAAAATGTAGATGGCATGCCAGACATGGAGGGCATGGGATTGTGTCAATTCTTCTCTCCCTCTCATTGGAACAAGGATTCTCTCTAGTGTCATTTACGCAACACATTTTGGTGTTGATCAGTGCATCCGTCAAGAGAAGTTGGAGCCGTCTGCACTTGTTTTCCTGGGAGTACACCGGGGTGTGCCTTTTTTGAGTACCTATCGTACCTTCTACACCCAGACTTGTAGCATTTACGATGCAGAGCCCTTTTTTGGTGCAAGCCCGACTCCTGGTCCTAATAGCGGTGGTCCAAGTGGACACTTTGAAAAGTTTGGGAGCGCTCGCCTTTGGTGGAAGCTCTTTGATATGTAACTTTGTGGAATGAGAGCTTTTCTTTGAAATTTCATTGACTTGTATAATTTGTGGTAGCTCCACTGCTTTTACCAAAAGTTGGCGCACACTGATCAACATTTTTTATTTATTTCACACCTTGGCACTTAGGTCAAGTTCAAGAGATTAATATAAGAACCAAGTTCTCATATTGGCTAATATTGCTGACACTCAGGTTTCATGAAGCCTCCAAAGATTTTATCCCATCCTCGAGCATCATTAGATCAAATCCAAACTCGACTTCCTCATCCCAATCCCTCAGGTGAAAAATCAACTCATCTCATCAAAAACCGCAGTCGTGCATGTGATGTGCTGATCATATTCTTTATGTCTGAGACTAAGCATGGAATATAGCATGCAAATCTAGAAATCTAGGGGAATGTGGACGATTAAGTCTATGACCCTGATGGCTAAGGCTGGTTAACCTAAAAATCTCAAAGATCTCAAAAAACTAAGTCTCCTTGATCATTTCAGATCCTGAGTGAAGGTGTAGGTGTAGAGGATTAATCCAACTTCTTCATTCAAAAACAAGAGATTTTTTTTTGAAACTTCAAGAGATATTAGAACTGTCTAAACTCAATTGAGCATCTGCAATTCAGCCAGTATGGATGTAAGTACAGGCCGGAGCCCGTTGCTTGAGGACGGGGCCTTACGCGATGTCCTCTAAACCATCCATTCTGCTAAGGGCGAACCCTCACTGAATGCGGCTTACTTAATTGGGCTTAGTAGTCACTAACGGCTCCTAAAGGGTTTTGCGTTTTTCTGATTTTTTTATGGATTTTAATAGAGGTTAAAACACGAGTTAGACTCAACTTTCCTTGAAAAGACTTTCGAAACCATGTCGCGCAAAAAAGTTTTCAAAACACTTTTCAAAAAGATTTTTCAAAACAAGAAAAACTCATTTTTCAAATCATTTTCGAAGATATTTTTATAAAAATAGCGTAACATAATATCGAAAAGTCGCGAAATCATTTGAGTTCTCTTAGTCCAAAGAATTTTACCTTAGCCAAAAAGTTTTAAATTTTTCAAATTTTTCATATTATAGCTAAAGTAAATATACGATAAATACGGTATACCCCCCTATACTTAAACTTTGCTATGTCCTCATAGCACTAGATGTTACAAGTACATAGGTCCATTTAAGTATAACGAAATATACTGGAGCTAAGAGTGGCTCCCCCTATACTTAGGTTAGAAATAACCTATGTATAAAGGCAAGAAAAGAGGAGTAGAGAAATCACAGGGACTCGGGTCCCCCCTATACTTAGGCTGAGATTAGCCTAAGTATAAAGATGGGAATTGATGTTGGGAAGGACCCAAGGTGAACGAAGAAGAGGATGGATTTACAACTGAGTGGATGAATCTTCGGAGATGAAATGGAGTGACTAAGGTTCTAGGGTGTGTATCGAAGCAAACATGGCTCAATCAATCAAGCAAACCCTTAGTTTCACCAACTCACTCATGAAACCAACCGAAGTTGGTTTATTATCTTGTCGGTTTTATTGGTGATAAAACATTAGGTTTTTATGCAAAGAAAATATGTGAAGTAAAAAATCATTGCGTAAGCGAGGGTATTGCTCTCCCAAAATCAAAGTTTTACTCCATTTTATGTTTGACTTGCAATTAACAGTCCCAATTTTATTTTAGGTTATCACTGAATTATGATTAGCACAAAATCAAGAAATCATCGTCTACCGTTCATTCCCTTTTTCCATTTAACCTAGGTGATCAAGCTAGGAAAACGAAACCGAGAAAAACATGTATTCGATAAAAACCGCGATCTAGGCTAAGCGAGAAATCATGCAGTGATTTGATGATAAATTCGTGAAAAACTAGGGCCATTTTGAAATCCAAATTCAACATGTATGCAAGTCGAAAAAGCCGCACCTAATCATGCATCTATTAGCGGTGATTGATTTTCATTAATTTTAGCTAAGTGATGCGAGATTATGTGCGTTTAAAGTGTGACCTACCTACGAGCAAACACGTAAAAGATAAAAAATGGAATATGCTCAAAGAGCCGCGTGCCTGATCCTAGGTCGACATTCAAGTGGGGACGATACCCACACAACCACATTCGTTCGATTACACACGCGAGTCTTCGACCGAAGACTGCTGTAAAACACGAGTTTATTACAAGTTCATGCATGGAAATTAAAATGCAAGAAAAATTTTTTCTCTTTCTTCTCGATGTACTCCAGGCGGTTCCTGCGGTTCCTCTCAGCGAGAGACACCAGCTCCTCGCCTCCTTGATCCATCAAGGATGAAATCATCTCAATCGGATAAATGTAGCTCAAGATATGCATAAAAGAAGCCAGGAGCATAAGTGCAATAAAACATGAAAAATATAACTACAAATAGGCCCCTGGGAGGGACTAAAATGTAAATATGAAAAGTACGAGGCCTTCCCTGTAAAATACCCACATGTACAGGGGTATTTTCGCAATTATTAAAACCCGCGAGGGCATAATTGCAAATTACCCAAATGCACGTGGACTGCACGTGCTCCAGGGACCTATCTGCAAAATGGAGAAGAAGGCAGGGTGTCTCTGCAAATAGCCCAGAGTACACGTGCCAGGCACGTGCTACCCAGGCTCAGTGGTTGGCTCGGACTCGGCAGAGGTTCGGTATAGCTTCGGTTAGGCTCGGCTGAGGCTCGGACTCGCTGCAGGCTCGGGGAAGGTTCTGACGTCCCAAGCCTGGAGGCTCGGGGGCTGAGGCTCGGTGAAGGCTCTGGCTTCGCCACGTGGCTGAATGTCGGCCCTTGGATCGTGATGATCCAAGGGCTGCTGGTGAAGGTATTCCCGGGCGACGTGGATGCTCGAAGGTCGTTGGATCGTCGAAGATCCAACGACCTCTGGAAGAGGAACTGAGTGTAGACGTGGCTGCATCGTGGCCGTTGGATGAACTCCGGGGCGGAGCATCCAACGGTCACTGCTCCTCCTTCTTCGGCCGAAGGCGGGTGGCGGGTTCAGGTCTCCGGCGACGGCACTTCTCCTCCGCCTCTCGTTCTCGGCTGCTAGCAACCTCCCCGAAGCTCCATTAGTGAACGTCGATGAAGCCCGGAGCTCGGGGAAGGCGCAGGACGGTTGGCCTCAATCCAGCGGAGCTTTGAAGCCGCACGTGAACGTCACGAAGTTGGCGCCGGCGAACGTCCGGCCATTGAAGATGATATCGACCTGCAGCGTTAATATACATAGCCGAAGCGAACCAGGGTGTTGTGCATGCGAGGTTGAGTGAAATGGTGAGCTATACGAGCGGAGAAGGTGATAGCTCGGAACTCCTCCGCCGTGAATGGCGGAGGAAATGGGTCGGAAGGTGACAGGGGTTGCGGCGGATGGAGGAAGTTATTGGAGGTGTGCGCGTGAATGGTGGGATGAAGGCGAACATCTAGGAGCAGTCAATGAAGCGGAGGGTTGTCTGAGAGCAGCTAATAAATTCAGCAAAAATAAAGAAAAGATAAAAGAAAAATCAGAAGGGCTTACCGGAGGTTGGGCGGAGCGGGGCCTGTGCTCGAGATCATCGGATGACCTCGGGGTCATCGCTGGACTCCCCCGGCTACGAGGAGCAGCTTGGCGGAGACGGGGCTCCGCAAGCCTGGCCTACCATGGCCAGGGGTCGACACCGGGGCATACCTTCGTCTTCGCGCTCCTCACCGCCCCCTCGCTGTCATCGGGGGGCGGGGGCTTGCTGGGAGGTTTCCCACGTACAGGTGGACACCGACGAATGGAGGGGGGACCGGTGTATTTGAAGAAGTAGCCGGCGGTGCAAGTGCTGGAGGTCGTGGGTTTCGTGATGAACATGGGTCGACTGGGAGTTTGTTATGGGTCGTGGAGGCATGCACAGGGAAGAAGGAAGATGGGGGAAGACCGGGAGGTGTTTGGTTAGTGGAGATGGTGGTCGGAGTAGGTGGGATAATAGGAAGGGGGAGCGGGTTGCGCGAGGTGGTGATCATGTGAGAGAGGGGGGTCTGGAGGTTACTTGACGACGAAGCTCCACCGTTGGATCTGGAGATCCAACGGTGGAGAAGTGGGCTCGGAGCGACGGTCCTGATGGGAGATCGGGCGATGCGAACGAAGGGCATCGGTTGTGCCACGTGTCGAGCGGAGGATTGCGCGCTAACGTGCGGTGAATGGAGTGCGGGGAAGATCTGATGGCTACGGATTGAGCGCGCGTGGAAAGAACACAGTCGTTGGATCAAGAGGTGATCCGACGACCAAGGAAGTGGCGGATGAGACAAGAGAGGCGGGGCCACGTGGCGCCCCCAGAATGGGCCACGTGGCCCAATCAGATTTATTCGAGGGTTTTTTTGATTTTTGGGGGTTAAAAAGGCCGAATTTGAGAAAACTCAAAACATGAAAGTTGTAGATCTTGATGAGATCTACAAGTTTCATGTTGACCAAAACTGAAGATGAGATCAACTGTGGCCACGAAATATTTTTGAAGGTATTTTTAAGTCTAAAAATACCACGAATTTTTTGTTTTGACATTTTTTTTGTGATTTTTAATTTATTTAAAACTCTGTTAATTATAGGACATTAACTGGGATTTATTGACACTCAGCTTAAGCAAGGGGGTTAATAATGAGAAATAAAGATGATGAAATTGAGTTTCATCAGGAAGCACAATCGTTTGAGCTTTCCTAGTCGTCAGGGTCGGAGCAGTCGCTCCCCGTTCGAGTTATTTCATATAGATATTTGGGGTCCGAGTCGTGTCCCAGATCATCAGGGACACAGGTTTTATCTTGTTGTAGTTGATGATTTTTCCCGTGTTTCTTGGACTTTTCTTCTTAAAAATAAATCTGAAGCAGGAAGTGTTATTCAAAATCTTATCAATGAAGTGCAGAATGTTTTTTCATCTACGGTCAAGTATGAACGCACGGATAATGCGTTGGAGTTCTGCACTACTTCTCTTGCTCGGTTTCTTTCCTCGAAGGGGATTATCCACCAAACAACATGTGCGTACACATCTCAACAAAATGGTGTTGCGGAACGAAAACATCGACACTTTCTTGACATTGCTCGCACATTACTTATTCAAAGTTGTGGCACCGTTAGCCTTTTGGGGGATGCCTTACTCACAGCATGCTATCTGGTCAATCGCATGCCATCTACAGTTCTTGGGGAAAAGGCCCCTATCTCTGTTCTTTTCCCTGACAAAGATTTGTTTCACTTACTCCTTGTGTCTTTGGGACTGTCGCCTTTGTTCATCGCTTATCTCCAGGACTTAACAAGCTCTCTCCTAGAGCTGTTAAGTGTGTTTTTGTGGGTTACTCCAGGACACAGAAAGGATATCGTTGCTATGATCCTATTTTGTGGAAAGTACTATGTCAGTGCTGATGTTACATTTTTTGAACCAGTTATGTACTTCTCCCTTGCAGGTGACAGATTAGTTTCCTCCACATCCATGGATACTAATGTCTATGTTCCCCTACCTCCAAGTCTGGGTCAATCTGAGTCCACCACACCACCACCACCACCCACCATCACCCGTTCTACCATTTCCTAAGGTCTACACAAGGCCGGACAGGGCCTGCTCAAGCTACACGCCAACCATCCAGCACGCCTCAGGTATGTTCTGATGTTAACATTAATGATGGGTTAGATAATCCACCTGTGCAGGAACCTTTGCTACAGGAGGAGGATCCGCCAGCTACTACTGTGACAGATGATCTGGATCGTCCTATTGCTCATAGGAAGCAAAAGAGGCAATGTGCATCCTATCCTCTTGCGTCCCAAGTTTCCTTTCATCATCTCACGGGTGATTTTGAGAGGTTTGGAGCAGTTGTCTCCTCTGTTGACATCCCGCAGACTTATCAAGAAGCCATGAAGATTGACTGTTGGCGTCTAGCTATGGAGGAGGAGATGCGTGCCTTACAGTCCAGAGGGACTTGGTCTTTAGTCCCTATTCCTCCGGGCGCAGCTGTGGTGAGTTGCAAATGGATTTTTACAGTTAAATATCATGCAGACGGCGTCTCGACCGATACAAGGCCAGACTTGTCGCACGGGGATTCACCCAAACCTATGGGGTGGATTATTTGGACACTTTTCACCAGTGGCTCGACACTCGACTCTTCGCATTCTACTATCTGTTGTTGTGGTACGTGACTGGACTATTTTCCAACTGGATGTGAAAAATGCTTTCTGTATGGTGATCTACAAGAGGAAGTCAACATGCAGCAGCCACCAGGGTTTACTGCTGAGGGGGGACTCAGATGGTGTGTAGACTTCATAAGGCTATCTATGGCCTTAAACAAAGCCCACAAGCATGGTTTCAAGAAACTTTCCCAGCTGATTGAACGGCAGGGGGTTCAAGAGGTCAAATGCGGATCATTCATTGTTTATCCAAAAGACCCCGAGAGGTACGGTCGTTGTCATGGTATATGTTGATGATATTATGGTTACAGGAAATGATGCTCAGGGGATTGAGATGATCAAAGCTCTTTTGGGAAGCCAGTTTGTTACAAAGGATCTAGGCATGATACGATATTTTCTGGGGATAGAGTTTGCCAGAAATGCACAAGGAATGGTGATGACCCAAAGAAAATATGTCACCGACTTGCTTGTGGAAACAGGAATGGATGGATGCAGACCGTCGAGCACGCCTATGGATCCAAGTATGAGGCTTATGACAATGATACCGAAGAGGTGGATAAAGAAGATACAGAGAGATGGTGGGTAAGCTTCATACATCACCATACTCGTCCGGATATTGCCTACGCAGTAAACCGGGTGAGTCAATTTATGGAGCAGCCCAGGCAAGTTCATATGGAAGCCGTGTATATGATATTGAGATATCTGAAGTCTTCCCCAGGCACAGGTTTGTTATTTAGAAAAGACACGACATGTCTATTTCAGCTTGTGCAGACGCAGACTATGCGGGATGTCCAAAGGATCGTAAATCTACTTCAGGATTTGCTATCTTCATAGGAAGCTCTTTGGTTTCTTGGAAAAGCAAGAAACAGACAGTTGTGGCAAGATCCAGTGCTGAATCCGAATATAGAGCCATGGCACAAGCGAGCGCAGAAATGATGTGGGTTCGAGCGGTCTTGGAAGATTTGACTGTAAATGTCTCTTTACCCATGCAGCTTTAATGTGACAATCAGACAGCATTGTTCATTGCAAATAATCCAGCTTTTCATGAAAGAACAAAACACATCGAGGTAGATTGTCACTACACTAGAGATATGATTCAGAAAGGCTTGATTTCCACTTCACATGTCAGTTCAGAAAACCAGACGGCTGATATATTTACCAAGCCATTGCTCAGAGGACCTTTCTAGAGATGTTCTTCCAAGCTGAGCATGATAGATATCTATGCTCCATCTTGAGGGGAGTGTAGACGTTTACGTTATGTTGTGATGTACCGTTGAGTATTTTCTTATTTATCTTATGTACATCTATGTAAATTTTACCCTAGGGTTTTTCTCTCTATATAAGAGACCCA